>OY856410.1:453268205-453800705 GCA_963693085.1 Alisma plantago-aquatica | reverse complement strand
ATATACATATGTATATATGTATGGGATTAAGAGAGAAAGATTTATCCCCCCTCTCCCACGCCTGTGGCGGAGGCCGAATGCCCGGGAGGGTATATATGTATATATATGTGTATATATATAGGAAAATGGGTATCTACCTAGACATCCCAAAATATCCACATATAAGGCAATTACCCTAGAACCTAGGTGTTTCCAAGAACAAATAGTAAGATAATTGATGAATGCATATTCATCCCTTTCAAATGCACCTTTTAAAACCTTTTCTTCTAGGTTTTTATCTTATTTTTGGCAATTTTTTGGAAATAATTGCAATTTACTTGCTCCTTGACGATTAAATAAAATTGTCATCATTCTCACTCATATCTTTGTAGATTCAACCCTCAACTATTATCTCCAATGATAGTTGTTGCTTCATTCCTAGAAATCAAAGACAAAGGACTTCAAATAATATTTTCCAAGAACATTAGGACCTAAACTGAGCAGTTCAGTCATGTGAACCAATTGATTCAGCCAACAAGACTCCCTATCCTAGAATCCAAACAACATTTCCACACCAGATATTCATCACCAGACTGGCCTAAATCACACATCCAAGAAGGAGTGGATCTAGGGTAGTCATAATCTTGAATTTGTAACTCAAAACTCAGAACCCCACAACTACTATGCGGGGTCTGGTGTAGTAAATCAGGGTAGATCTATAGGGACAAGGAGTGGTAAGTGCTAAGAACATGGAATATTGGCTTAGTTGCGCCAACTAAAGAGAAGGATTAAGTTTGGTGTTCCTTATGGAATGATGTTACTGCAATAATCAATTCAAGAAAAGCAAGTAAAACAAAGAAAGAAACCTGATGAAAGAACAAGTAGCAACAAAGAGTGATATAACAAGTATGGATGGGAACTTGGATCAAGTTTCACCTTCTATTTTCCCTCACCAACATGCAACACTCACACCCATTATATACCCTTAGCAAGATTATAAGCAATCATCATATATGTCTATTCCCTCCTCTCTTGATCTTAGGATAGATCTATATTAGGAGGTTGTCTCTCTCTCGAGATGGAAAACAAACAATCAAAAAATAATCATATGACCATCAACTTTAGAATTCCAACATCCGTATGCATTCATGCAACTCCATAACACTTAGATAAGGTTAGCACTTGTAACACCCCTAACCTAGGTTATGAAGTAACCCTAGATGTTTTCCTAATTAATATGATTAGGACCTTTCCTTAATCTTTTGAAAAGTAATTAATACTTATGGAGAGCTCAAGTTTCAAGTTTGAGCCTGTTTGAAGGTTGTTTTTGTTATATATGATAGTTTTTGTGCAAATTGCAAGTTAGCCAAAATATGGAGTTGATGTGTAATTTATCACTTCTAGAATGTCCCTTCTCTCTTTTATCATCATTTATAGTAAATAGAAAGTAGGTGGCACCTTGTTTCAATCTTGGTTGAGTGATAGCACTCTTGGTGGTGAAAGAACCAAGCAATGTTGAGTATCTTGAACCTTAGATAAGGTTGTGTCAAGTTATGAAGAGTATATGGGAGTGCCTATTAGTTTAGAAATCATAGAGGAGGTCCCATATAGGTTTAGAAACTTTTTGGAAGTATTCATATCAGTCTAATCACCTCAAGTAGGTGAAGCATATCGGTTTAGGACTTCCTTGGAAATGTTGTATCGGTTTTCATATAAAGTTATATTGAGTTGTGATATCTTGCCAAGAAAGCTACCTAATGGCCGATATATCATCCTTGAATTATCCACAATACTTTTGCATGATGAGATAATTATGGTTTCATGGTGTCACCATGCATAAAGACGTGTCACCTAATTACATATGGTGGTAACACCTCTCATGTAGCCTCTCTCATGAGCCTCAACTATATAAGATTCTCTTTTCACCTACTAGTGAACATTTTGACCCTCATATCATCCCTCCCTTGGTGGATGACCCTAGGAGACCAAGGATATAGTGGAAGGTCGAGCATCTCATCTAAGGGGATGCCATGACCATCATCAACCTTGGATAATTATGTATCTCAGATCATAATTCTTTCTTTCTTTTCTTCTTCACCAAGTTTCTATGTATGATACCTTCTTCTTGATGGAGGTGAAGCTATAGATGAATATTGGACCTTTGAGTAGGTCATCTTGAACCTTGGGAACGTGGATATTTGAAGCTTGAAGCTCTAATGGTGATCTTGAGGTAGGTTATATAACTCTACTTCAGTTCTATTGTTATTCACTTTCAACTGTACAATACTTGGTGATTCCTTCTCAATTTAGATTTCCCTTGATTAAATGATAAATCTATGTGATATAATGGATATATAGGGATGTTGTCTATGAACTAGAGTGCTAATGGACGAAGGTTTGGAGCTTGAAGATGATAAAAATGGATATCACTTTTAAGCACCTCTAAATTGATATCACTTCGAAGCACCTCAAGACCGATATCACTTTGAAGCACCTCTAAAGCGATATCACTTTGAAGCACCTCAAGACTGATATCAGTTTAAGAACCTCAAAACTGATATAAATTTTATGTTCCATGGGTGACACAAGTGATAGTGTCTAGGCCGACACAAGTGATAGTGTCTAGGCCGACACAAGGGTTAGTGTATAGGCCGATACACCTAGAGGAGTGTAGGTCGACACATGATGAGTATAATCAAGTTGATACACTATGAAGTAATGAGATGGATACACTTTGATAAGTGTAGGTCAGTATACCCTAAAGAGGGTCAAGTTAATAATACAAGTTTAAGTTGAATCTAGTATCCTAATGAGGATGAGAGAGAAACTTATATCACTCATGTTGATAATCAATTGATGATAGTTAATGAGAGTAATTAAGTATGCTTGAATACTTATGGTAGTAATGTAACTCTGATGAGTGAATTAAGGTTTGGTTGTTAAATATGAACTTGAAAACCCTAATCGGCTACAAGGGGAAAACCTAACCCTAATTATGGGAGGGTTGCAATTTGAATGATTCTCTTTGTAGCATGGTGACGATATATAATTTGATATCTCTTTTATCATGAGATCCAAACCATGCAAGTGTTTTGAGATAATGAGCATAGCCAACTATGGCTATAATGATGTTACATTATATAGATTGAGTGGTCCTTGTGGGCCATGTGAAATACTTGTACAAATAGTATGATGTTATATGGGTTTTATAACCTATAGATGTTTGTTGCCTACTAAGAGGTGACATTGTTCCATAATGAACTAAGGGGATTGAAACCCCATAGCATGTGATAATATTGAGATGAGATTGTTAGTAGTGTGTTTAATGGATTGAGATCCCATGATAATTGTGATAAAGTAACAAGTATGTGTTACAATTGTTATGTGATTTCTTGAAGGATGTATTACACTGTTATTTGTAGCATTTACCTATGTGGTATACTTGTAACTTTATTAATGCTAAAAGATGTTGTGATACACCTAAGTTACGAAGTGAAACTAAAATTGTAGGTTTTCCTGGCCATAGATCCATTCAGTGTCAAAACTTGCTAGATGGTGAAATGAGTTTAACTCGGAGTGCATAGTATTGAATATGTGAGGATATATAGTTAATCATATTCTTGCATCCATAAACTAATTATGTGATATGGATGGCCATGAGTAAGCCAATTATTTTCTTAAACAATGGCCATGAGTGAGCCAATTATTTTATAACAATGGCCATGTGTGAGCCAATCCTTTTATAAGAATGGCCATAAGTGAGCCAATTCTATTTATCTGAATAGCCATGAGTGAGCTATTCTCTAGTGTCGTGACCTATACCAAGGTAGGCTAGTTGATTAAATAGCTGAATATATGTCACTATTAACAGTTGAATAATATGTCTCTACATTGTCTCTCGTACTGACTAAGAGTAGTGGGTGAGGTCTTAGAGTATGGCTCTCCTTGGACCTTGTATGGCACTGTTGGTAGCCCTTCGTGGGGAGGGGGGGGCTGGATTTGGGGAGTTACTTTCTGCTCTTATAATAGTATATCTGTAATAATAATAGTATTGTTGGGTAGTTATATCTCCCGCTGGGACTTTTATCTCACCCAGTGGGTTCCACAACTTTTTAGGTGGACATGCACAAGGTAGCAGAGATCGTGTCAGCTGAGACAGGACAGTAGTAAGAAGAAGACTAGAAGTTTGAGGTGGTGTCTTGTTAGTTTTGTCTTATTGTAGATAAAAGTCCTATGTGTCATCCTTGTACTCTCAGGTCCTTGAGGGGATAGTCTCTCTATGGTTTCACGATGGATCTAGGATTTATTCTAATGTGTTGTTTTTGCTTATAGTTTACTCATGTACACATTTTGGTAATGGAAAACTTGTATTATATGGAACATCAATGCATCATGTTATATATACAATAGGTTTTGGGCCTTTTAGTAAAGAGTTTTCTGGCACTGGATCTATATGGAAAATGGTTTTTATTTTTTTTGTTTTTTAATAATCTACTACTAATGGTTATTTCCACGTGGTTTTGTGTAATCTTGTTGTTTGTGTGACAATAGGTGTTATAACACTACTCTTTCGAGGAACTAATGATCAAACATCACAAGATAGTAACTAAACATACAAGTGAGAAAATAAAAACAAGCGTATGGAGATAATCATTGCTAATATCATATATTCAAAATGAATGTAAGTATTTATATGTTGGGAGAGCCTTAGTTATTACTCCCAACCCAAGTTAGGTGTTTAACGACTCATGTTCATGAGCAACATTACAAAATTACAAGTATAATGATACATGAGAGAGAATGATGAAATGGACAAAGGAGATGGAAGCAGATGAACATATCTAGAGAAGAAGAAGGGAATACACCAACTGTGACCACCAATGACCAAGGTTGATGTATGTCTCCTTCTGATCTAGATCTGAAGTGGGTGTGAGGGAAGCTAGTCCTACTTTTGAAGAATAGTCTGATGATGTTTGTGATGGTGTGGGTCCTCTGCCTCCTCTCGACTTTAATCTTAGGAGATCTAGGACTGATGGAATGGTTGGATGGATGCTCTATAATGTGGTAACTCTTCATCATATCCTACACGTCATGATGCCTTTCATGGATGAAGTGGATGGCTAGGTGTAGGCACTATCCCTAAGGTAACCCACTTAAACATCAGTGGTCATTGATTTTATGTGGGTTAGTTGATCATTGAGGTTGTAAAATCAACGATTGTCTAGATGTGTTGGTCGCTAAAAGTGACTGGTTCCAGTGGCCTCTTGGGTTGGTGGTCACTAAAAGTTACCGATGCATGTGAGCGCTTGAAATGGTAATCCCACCAGTCACTAAAGATGAGTTTGGCATGTGGTCAGAGAGGCACTAAGGCCATCCACTAATTAGATGATGCACTTCTCATCAGTCACCAAGATGTATGAATGTCAGTGACCACATGAGATTTGGATTCAAAAGATTTCCTTAGGCTAGGAGGTTTCTTAAAAGTGATATTTTCGGAGATCCACTAAATTCAAGTCCACTTTTGATAATACTCTGTACAAATCAAGGACGAGGGATGACATTAGGTGGTTATATCAAAACTTGCCAAAACAACTATATTTCTAGATAAAGTATTGTGAAATGATAATATGATGGTAAAATAGGCATTCTAATATCCACAAAATTGGATGTTAACAACCCCCCAAACTTAGAGTCTAGCCTATCCTTAGGCTAACAAATATAATTAAAGCATCAAACAACTTCAGAGGTCTTTACTGAGTCATATATTTTGTGAGTGTGAAGAATTTCATTACATTAGCCTTAAGTCGAGACATACGTATCATGACTAGATGTTGAAAATCCCAAGACTCTCTCTCTCTTAGTTCTAGATTTGGGATACTTGTATGGTCTTCCATGACCTTCTTCTGAGGAGGTATTTCTCATTCGTGATACATTGATGCTCTTTTTCTAGGTCATACTTATACAAAGTTTCAGCTGAGGTAGCTTTTGCACCCAAAATTGTTTTTGGGTATCCTAGTTATTGTATACAGGTATCTTAAGGCCGTAGTGTGTCATACCCATATTAGGTTTGCTCAACCATATTTACTATTATAGTGTTACCCGATTGGGTCCTGATGTGATTTCAGGTGGTTGTGTGAGGTTCCCTTCAAAAGGCAGGTGGGTAAGTTTGGCTTCTGGGCTTGTGCCCATTAGCCTCTTTTGAGTTGGGCACAACTCTTAGGATTTTATTCTTATTCTCTTTTGTTCTTACCCGCCAAGCCTCTTTTGATCCCGAAGAAGGGATTTTTTCACTAGAAGGGGTAGTTGTTTCCTTTTTTTCGGGGTTATGTGATTTCCTACCTATACTTGGGAATAGGATGGTCAATTGGGAACGTATTAGATAGAGTCCTCCTTACCACAAGGATTCCTCTTGGGAAGACAAGCATCTTTGTGCATTCTACATTATCGTGTTAAAACATCATCACACTCAAATTTTTAGCTAAATTAAATAGCCCAAATTTGTCATTCTTGAAATAATTAGTGTAAGAGTTCGCCTAAATACAAGTAACCCTAAGAATGGAACTTATAACTACATCTAAGAAAACTGGATTAAAAAATTTCTTATTGCATTTAATTCTAATGATATAGAAAATTTAAAAATTTTCAAAATTTCCCAAAAATGGTAAAAATTTCGCACAAAAGGGGTGAATGTGCAAGATAAAAATTTGTAAAATAAGGAGATAGGTGGACATAGAGAAGGTATAAGAGTATTACCTCCCACACCCCTTTATAACCCCCACCCAAACTTATCATACACTTTGTCCCAGTGTCTCGAATGGAGGTCAGAAATAAACATGTGAGGTTTAGTCTTTATTTTCATGTTCTTGGGTGGCCTAGATGGAGTTTAGCAACATGTCTATGTAGAATCCTCAGAGTGTGTGGTAGTGCTCCTGCTATAGACTTTGTACTTTCATTCCCTGGTTTGCCAATGTTGACATCCAATAAAGGCAGTGGAAACCACAGTTGTTGGATTGCTTGATTTGTTGAGGGCTTATATGAAAAACTATGGCATATTGACGTCTTTAGTGGGGTTGCACTCATTTCCTCTACCATGGTTTTGTGTCATTACAATTATTGTTTCTGGATAAGCTTATACTTTCTCCTCTATGACACTCCTTGGTGTTGTTGCATTAGTATACTTTTTCAGGGAGAAGGTTGCATCAGAAGTATTGTAGAGGTTTGTGGTATTCACCTTGATATTGATTTCTAGGAGCATGCAATGATTGTTGTGTCAGAGTGGTAGAAGCATGAACTCTGGCAGCGAACTTTATAGGCATTCTAGCAGTTTCTCTTTTTCTCCAAAGTCTTTATTTTTAATGATATCCTCTGCTATGCCATGTGTGCATTAGGAATATTAACTCCAAGAAGGGATTGGTAGGCCTTCATTACACTCACGACCATGTAGCCATTTGGCCATAGTGTATTGTGGATGTCATACTTAAGAATTTAGAAACCCTCTCTTTCAAAACCCACTTCTCCCAGCTCATCATCTTCTTTCAAACTATTCACTATTATTTACAACGACTCTAGAGATAGGTCTTCACATGACCATCTGTCGCAGTCTAGAAAGTTGGCTTCTATTGTCCCAACTGGCCCTTCAGACCTTGATTTTTGCAATTCTTCTTCTTTTATCTCTCCCTCCTCATGTGTTGTTGCTTCTAGTTTGCATCTAATACTAGAATGGCTTCTGGAGTTGAAGTTGCTAAGACCTACTGAGTTTGGGTTGCATGTTGATCTGTATTTTCCTTCTCCTACGACTTACCCTTATATTGAATGTGTTCCTTTGATTTCCATCCCTCCTTCCATTTTGATGCCCATTCAGATTCATAAGGGTCCTTCCATTGGGTTGTAGCTTCTCACACCATGGCTTCTTCTCAGGTAGTGGCACCCTTGTATGGAGTCTACGAGGCACCACGATAGGAGGCATCATCGGTTTGTTGAAGAGACAATGGTCGTAGATGATCTCCATTGCATACATTCCCCAAACTCCATGCAGATCTTCATTGAAGAGATCCTCAAAGAAGATGCCTTTATTTATAGCTTCCATATCAAGGCACGACTACCTGACCCTTAGTCTTCTTTTGGCACCTTAGTATTGATTGTGAAGTTTTTCCATTAGGGTATATGGCGTGGTCATGCCTTCTAAATGGAACATTGTAGATGTATCAGTATCTTCAGGATGTCACGTGCATCTTTTCTTTTGAATAGAAGAGACATGATGGACAACTCGGCACTACCACCGTTGTAAATTATTATGTGTGGGTTGTACATATCTACTACTATCTATGCCCAACTTTTAACTATTTTGATGGGAAAGGTGACGAATAATGTCTCTTCCCTTGTAATAGCCTCTTATAGCTCCTTGACTGGTTCGGAGTCAAGATTTTCTTTATATAATGCCTTTGATAGCATAGAGGTTCTGCTAAAAATAGGTTGAACCTTATTGCGATGGAGGAACTCCTCCATAGTTTTCGCATAGAGTACCTTAAATAATCTTCTACACACTCTTGCTTTCTTTGAAAAGATTCCCTTGAAGTGATCTCTGGTAAGGATTCTCCCATGGTTGTTATATACTATGTTTGTTCCTAGGAGACTATCATATAATACATATATGAGGAAATGTATCTCCCTACAAGACATATGTGATACAGAAGACATATATATTCGCACCATCCTACAAGGAAGTGAGGGAGGCATTGGTCTTCTTGGTAGTTCTTCTAGTGGTGGTCTTAATTCTCTTGGCAGTGCATTGATGAAAAAGGAACCAAGGCTGCCTTCATGTTCATCCGATGTTCCATCTCTAGCTTTCTTTTTCTTAGATTTCAACTATCATTGTAATTCCTTATAAGGGTGGAATTGTTGTTGTTGTTGTAGCATCTGCTAGAGGCATTGTCCGGTGTTGTCTCGAGCATTATTGCATCTAGTATAGAGAGAGTGGCAATATCTTTCCATCATATATGAAGTCATTTTGTTCTTTTTGGTCTGAGTCTTGTAAGTAGACATGGAATATGTCCATACCTATCTTCATTTCATCTAGTGAGCATTGCTTTGTCATCAGTTATGTTCTTGTTAGTGTTGACTTCCTCCTACCTGGTTTCTTCTTCCACAAGTTGGTTTTCTAAGACAAGGTTGTACTCTATGTGTAAAGAGTTTAAACAAAACTCTTACACTATGTCATTGGTGTAGGTTACAAATGCCTCTTCATGTTGTGGCTGCTCTTCTTCCTAGATTGACTCCTCTCTATGCTCTCTTTCTATGCATGCAACTTCTTCATCTTTGTGTTCATATGGGTTTGAAGGACTCAAAGATGCTTGTGAAGGTGAAGCGATAGCTATCTATTTTGACCTTTTTTGGTTCACCACTCCTCCATGCATTTTTTTCTTCCTCTATTACTATTAATGCATCTTCATGTTCTTTGTGCATGATTTCTTATTCTTTGTGCATCTTGTCCATTTCCTTTTGGAGATCCACCATCTCTGTCGCCATTGCTTGTATTGTTTGCATCATCACTCTTTGGATGGTAAGGACATCCTACATGAATTGGGGAAGGGTTACAGTCCTCTAGTGTAATTGTTCAATCTGTGTGGTTAGTGCTTGCAAGCTAGAGGTAATAACTGTTGAATTTGAAGAAGATTTTTGCACTTGCTTACATGTGGCATCAAATTGAAGCCCTAATTCTTCTCAAAAACTTGTTGATTGTTGTTGTTCTTGTGGGGGTATCATTGTTGCATATACTACAACAGTTGGTGGTGGTGATGTTGCTTCCTTCTCTTATTGCAGTTGTGCTAGTTGTTAAACCAGCTTCATATGCTATCGTGCACTTGCTTCATCAGTGTGAAGGTTCCTTCACTTTTTTTCCTAGTGTTGTTTCCTTTTCTTGGACATCATCTGAGGTCTTTTTTTGGTCATCTGATCTTTTGGTAGGTACTTTCGACAACCATCTATCTAGGGGTGAGGTAAGAGGGGCACTAACAACAATGTCGACCCCTTCTTCATTATATGTAGCATGTTTTGTTGAGATCAGTTATTGTGTACTTTGTGCATCCTTCATTTGTGGATGAATTAGTTGTAGTGTTGATGTTGGTGCTTTGGAGACTTCTTTGCAGACTTTGACCAATAAATTTTATCTTTTTGTTGGTTATGTCGCCTTTTCTTCTGGCTCTAGAAGTATGATTGTTGGTGGATCTATGGGTCTCCTAATTGTACATGATAACATATTATCGATGTCTTTACTTGAGATGAGCAACTTGTGAGCATTATAGTGGCTCATTTCAGGGAGGGGAAGGGTATCTAACTTTTCTTGCTTATAGTACAACTTTCTTCCTTTTCATGTTAGTATCATGGCCATGATGAAGCATTTGAAATCAATGAGGTTGTTTTCTTCAGTCACCTCATACTTCCTTACTTCTTCTAAGTTCATGAAATAGAATGCTATTTATGACATCTATCCTCCCATGCAGAAATTCATTGTTTTGTCTGGGGCAGCAGATGTAGATAACATTCCAATAAGTATCCTGCCAACGTGAAGTGGCCTCTTTGCTAAAATTGACCAGATTAAGAAGAGGTCCCCAATGGAGATGTTTCCAGTTTTAGATCTTGCGAACACAGTGTTGGCAAGGATCTTCTAGATCACCCAAATAAAATAAGAAGGCAATTGTGCTGCTTTGGATTTCCTGGGGTTGTGCTTGGAATCTCCTTTCAGCCTCCCCTAGGTTTTATTGCTGGTGAATCTGATTGCCTCCTTATTTTACCTCGCCGCCATGCTCGCTCCGGCATGTTCCTCTTTTTTCAGTAAAGTATTCCATTCAGAGTCTTTTTTGTTAAAAGTAGTCCTTTCCCTAAATTCATACTTGCAGTTTGAACTCTCCACTCGCCTAATCTTTTTCCCTATTTGTGAGTGTTACTTTTATCAAATAGGACATGAACTTTGTTGTAAGTTCTTTGTAGGAGCGTTGGACCTTTGTACATATTATGTGATAGTTTTCCGCCTTCAAAATTTCCATGACTTGATAATGGACCCTTGTTTTCTAAAGTCGCATATGTCCATATAGCATGTTCTCTTGAAGGTTTTCTTTCTCATGAACATGTTGTACTTAGTGAGGTGCTCCTAGTCCCTAGGATGAAGTGTGGTTCTTGGTTGTTCATGGCCATCATCAATTGATTTTTGTGTTTTTATGGAGGTCGTATCTATTGGTATGTTTGATGATACTCTCCCTTTAGTCTGTAGTTTTTCCTTCATAGCCTCTCTCTTCTTCTTCTTAGCTAGGGCTTCTTGACTTGACCTTGTCACCTTCCGCTTTCCTTTTGCCTCTGTTTCTTCTTCAGAGAGCATGTATTCAGATGTATCTGTGCTTCAGACACCTCTAGTTCATCTTCTGAATTAGGGGACTTGTGTCCTAGTAGGGTCTCATATTGTTCCTTGCATAGTTCTAGATGTATCTTTTTGTCTAGAGACAAGTTTGGATGTTCATCTAGCATTTTGTTGGTCATCTCCATTGCCTTCTATATCCCTTCTAATGAATTATCTTGTCTATCCAACAACTCTAAGGTCATTAACGACATCTTGTTGACTGATGAAATCTATTTTATCAATAGAGGAATGTCAGTAGAAATTAACTAACTAATAACATGGGTGAGTCGGTAACTAGTACTCAAAAAGGAGGGGGGCTAGCAAAAATCAAATATTCTCAATGATCACTGATATGTTAATATCCCAATATAATAGGATGGTCACTAAAAATTTGGTGATTCTAAGTGACCTTTGGGGATACAAGGTTGTTGAGAATCTGTGATGTTTCAATGGTTGCATAAAAATTAGAGAAAGGTGATCGTTGAAAATATGAGAGGTCTCAGCGGTCCCTAAAAAATCTGCCCAGCGGTCACCAAGAAATCAAAGATGGAGGTGTTTGTTGAACATTCAAGGGAATTCTCAGTGGCCGTTTGAAAATTCAAGGGATTTCTCAGTGGTCATTGAAAATTCATGGGAATTCTCAGTGGTCACTAAAGAATTTGTCCATTAGTCACTGAAGAATTTGTGCATCGATCATTGAGAAGCTTAAATATCAGTTATCGTTGAAGACCAAATGATTGTTGTGGTATGCTTGCAATCCAGTAGTTATCCTTTCACGCGCCAGTGATGGTGAACTTAGAAGCTCTAAATGTCAAGTATCAGGGAATTTGTAAGCATGTATAGGGAAAAAGACTGGAAGAGAACTTTTACTTGCTAGAGATCAAGGAAAAAGATCTCGAACTGGTGACAAAAGATTAAGTTGATCAAGGTTTAGGGTTACTGTCTGGAGGCAATTCATTCTCCGATGGAATGAAGTGCCTATGAGGTCCGTAGTCAGACGGTTTGAGTAGTAGAATGTTTGAATGTCAGTTTCTAAATAGAGGGCTTCATCGGTGGAGAGTTGTTGTCTTTTCTAGTCATCGTTGTTTAGGGTATGTTTTACTCACCATGGAATTTTGCTAAGGCTTTGCTTTAGTTTTGCAATGTAGATTGGAGATAAACCCTAGGGTCTATATACCCTTGGTTCTTATATGATCGTTGATTTCTTAGTCAAGTCGTTGCTTAAATTTGGTTGCTGAAAATCTTGGGTGAGCGGTCACTTAATTTTGGTCGCTAAATATCAGTCACTCTTTGCGGTCACTAAATATTGGTGACTCTCTATGGTTGCCAAAGATCTGTATCGATGGTCACTGAGAATCTTTGGTCGATGGTCACTGAGATTTTTATTTTGTTGATCGGTGAAAATGCAATTCTCAGTGACCAATGATATCTTGGCTTGATTTCACCTCCTATAATTAAGACACTTTGATGAATTTCATTTTTCAACTTTATTCTTTATTCACTAAAAATTAGGCAACAAAGTGAAGTGTCTAAAACTTGTGATAATGAATCTAACTATTAGGAAAAATTAGGCATGTAAGGAAATACTTAAAATTAAAATTAAAGGATCATGTAAGGATGTCATAATTTTATTCTATGTACACTAGAATTTACTATACAGAATGAAGTTGCCAAACATAAGATGAAACTTATGATTAGAAATTATGTAGATTCTAATAAAAGAAAAATGTCACTAGAGGTTTATAGAAAGTTGAGTAATCCTTGGGTTGCTCCCAAGAAGCATTGGTTTATAGTCTTTAGCTTGGGTTTCTTTGGCTTTATTCCTTCAAATATTTTCTAGTGGTGCTAGCGGGGGGTTCTTCCAATTGGAGTTCCAATCTTCTCACAAATGCTTTGTCTTTGTAGTATTTCTTTACATGATGTCCATTCACCTTGAACTTCCCTATCTTTCCTCTACAAATTTCCATCTTTCTTGATGGATATATTTTTGATATGGTGAAGGGACCAAACCATCTTGATCTGAGCTTTCCAGGAGACACTATGATGTTAGAGTAAAACAAAAGGACCTTATCTCCTTCTGACACATCTTTGCTTTTCATATGGACATCATGCCACACCTTTGTCTATTGCTTATAAATTCTAGCATTCTCATAAGGATGTAGACTAAGCTCCACTAACTCTTGCAGTTGTAGAAATCATTTCTTTCAAGTAAGGGTTGGGTCCATGTTCAATAATTTGATAGAGCAGAAGGCCTGATGCTCCAGTTCTACTGGAAGATGACAAGACTTCCCATATATCCGTCTGTAAGGGGTTGTCCCTATTAGGGTCTTATATGTAGTTTAGTATGCCCAAAGTGCATTGTCAAGCTTTATTGATCAATCCTTCCTAGTCCAAATGATATTTTTCTCTAAATTTACTTGATCTAGCGATTCGACACTTCCACTGCCCAAATGTATGTGGGTGGTATAGTGTAGATACGTTGTGCTTTACCCTGCACTTCTTTAATAGGGCTTTAAATTAATTTCCCCTGAAATGAGGTCCCCTATCACTAATAACGGTGTGTGGGACACCAAATCTAGGAAACATGGTCTTCTCAAAAAGTCTGATCACAACATTGGAGTCACAAGTGGGGGTTGCCACCACTTCCACCCATTTGGAAACATAGTTAACATCAACAAGGATGTATTGGTTTCACCCAGACGAAGCGAATGTGTATCGTCCCCAGATTTTCACCTTCTCAAAACCCCATGGAGATGAGAAGACAAAATTTGAAAACGTTAGAAAATTGTATCAAAGTACGTTGCGGAAGCAATTTACACATACATGAACATACAATCATAACATACACCATAAAATTTCTCAACATTTAACATGTATATTTAAACAAGATGACTTATTACAACATGAATTACATTTACATATTGAAAGAACATTTACAAGTCTTTGAACATGTATGCTAATTATTTTTTTTTTCACCCAAGCGTGTTGCTCCTTTATATTGAAAGTTAGAAAAGGATGGGCCCAAGAACCACATCCGAGAACAGTCCAGAAAAGGATAGGTCAATGAGACCATATCCAAGTTCAAACAGAAAGAACAAAACAGCAAACTATCTATACAGAGATCTATAATCACAGAAAATACGGTTCCAGCAAGAAATATGGTTAGAAACCAGGTCTTCAAAGATAATGTTGTTCCTATAGCTCCATATATGATAGAGAATGGTAAGGCACGCCCCTTTTAATGATAGCTATTCCAATCCAGAACTTCCAGCAGCAAAACAGGGATTCTAGGAATACCAAGCTTAGTAACAGCAAGACTCCATATCCTTTGAGTGAACTCGCATTTGAAGAACAGATGATTAACATCTTCTCCATGATTCTTACATAAGAAATAATAGGAAGTGATGTACACACCCCTATTTCTGAGAAAATCCATAGTAGGCAGACAATCAGAAAGAAGTTTCCAAGCATGCAGTTTGAATCTCATAGGATGTTTTTGCTTCCACACCCAATTCGACCAAATAACAGATTTTGACCTGTTTCTGCAGAGGTCCCAGGCCTTTTTCAAATTAACTTCCTTTTCATTTGACAGCAAGATAATATCTTCATTAGTATTAGGATAGTAGTTAGAGATCAGGAATTTATGTAAGCCAGAACACCTTCTGTTGTCCGGAATATTCCATTTGCCATCAAGGATAATAGACTCCAACCGAGCCATCTTTGGTTTTCCTAAGCTCAAATAAGAATATGAATCACAGAAGTCTTCCAAATAATGATGACCATTGAGCCAAGGATCATTCCATATAGTGAACTTGTCACCTTTACCTAAGATGAAGATAACCTCATGTTTGATCTCATCTTTGATAGTGAGAATTTTGTTCCAAAACTAAGAAAATTTTGATGAACAACTAGCTTTCCAAATAGTGTTCTTCAACAGATATTTCCCATGTATCCAACGAACCCATACAGATTCCTTCATAGACACCACACTCCAGAAATTTAAAATAAGGCCAGCTTTACAGATCTCAGAAGTTTTCCTTAGGTTGAGCCCTCCTTCTTTTTTAGGTTTGCACACTTTATCCCAAGCTTTAAGGTGGATATGGGACTCACCATCTGCATCACCCCAGATGAAATTCCTGCACATCTTATCAATCTCAGCATTAATGCTGCAAGGGAGAGGAAAGATACTAGCCCAAAACTGGACAATAGAGGATAAAGTGGATCTCACGAGCTCAACTCTTCCAGACAGGGAAAGGGATTTGGATTTCCAAGAATCCATTCTATTTTTCAGCTTATCAATCAAAGGGTAGCAAAGATTTTTTGACAACCTGCCCGAAAAAAGAGGCACTCCCAAGTAAGTAGCAGGAAGATCATTCTTAAGGATACCCATGTGTTGAGATAAACCCTCATCATCTGCATTCTTACTAAAATAAGCCATGCTCTTAGCATGATTAAGCTTCAATCCAGAAAGAAGACCAAAGGCATCAATAATATGCTTCAAACATTCAAGGTTCTTATGACTAGCTTCCCCAAAAATGACAAGGTCATCCGCAAAAATGACATGAGATACTTGTCGGCTAGGAATAGTTCCCATAGGAACAAATTCCTTATTGTCCACATAGTGATTAATGATACTAGAGAACCCCTGCATACATAGGAAAAAAAGGAGAGGAGCAAGAGGATCACCTTGTCTTAAACCTATGGAGGGTTTAAAGGGCTCTGAAGGTTCTCCATCAATAAGAATTTGATAAGTCACTGAGTCAAGGATGGTATAAGTCCAATTGCACCAAAATTTAGGGAAACCCATGCCTTCCATGACACACATCAAGAAATCCCATCTTACAGAGTCATACGCCTTGGTAATATCTACTTTAATACAGAATTTCTTCCCAAGGTTACACTTGTTAAAGTTACTAAGCAGCTCATTAGTCAACAGGACCGCATCCTTAAGATTTCTGCCTTTCACAAAAGCACAATGACTTTTATCAATCAGATCAGGCAGGACCCGACTCAGTCTCTTGGCCATGATTTTGGAAATAATTTTCTGAACAAAATTGCATAAAGCAATAGGGCGCCATTCTTTCAAGGTATTGGCATTCTTACATTTAGGAATCAGAGTAATAAAAGTTATGTTTATCTCCTTAAGAATTTTGCCTTTTTTGAAGAAATCCATAACAGCTTTGGAAACAAGATCACCCACCAGATGCCAAGAATCTTTGAAAAAATGAGCATTGTAACCATCGGGCCCAGGGGCCTTATCTGGATTAGCCTCTTTAATAACAGCATCTATCTCCTCCCTGGTAACTTCCTTTGACAGAATATCAATATGATCATTATTAAGAGAGGGGAGAGTCCACTTCTTATTCCAACTGATCTTTGAATGATTAGATTCAGAAAACAACTCAGAATAAAATTGAGTAACATGGTTTTTTATAGTATTGATATCAGAAACTCTCTCTCCATCGATATCAAGATAGGTAATAAAATTCCTCTGCCTCCTAGTTCTCAAGGAATTATAGAAATATTTCGTGTTACTATCACCATTTTTCAACCAAAGAGCTCTAGACTTTTGTCTAATAAAGGCTTCCTCCTCTTCCAGGGCCTTAATAGCTTTAATTCTAGCATCTTTAGCCAAGGTTCTGAGCTTACAATCCGAGGGATTAATATCAGAGTTATACTGAGCAGCAAGACCTTCAGCTTCAAGACGTCTAGCATTATCTATAATGTTACCCACTTCACATTTATTCCAGGCAATAAACTTTTGTTTAACCTCTTTTAATTTCTTGACCACTTTGAACATGGGACAACCTTTGATATCAGTGTTCCAGGCTTCACTAACTACTTCTTTATACTTTTCTTTATCAGTCCACGAATTTATGAATCTAAAAGGAATATGTTTCTTCCTGCCTTTAGGCTCAAAACTTATTCTAAGAATCTTATGATCACTATACAGGGTAGAGTAAATTTCCCCAATGTAATTAGGCCATAAGTCCAAGAACACATTATTAAAGATGATTCTATCAATCAAAGAAGTGGTAAAATTATCACCTTCTTATCTATTATCCCAAGTGAACATATGACCTTTCATATGAGCTTCGAACATAGCATGGGTGAACATGAAATTATTGAAATCCTGCATGGACTTATATGAAGGATTAGATCTGCCAATGTGTTCAGAAACTTGTCTGACAGCATTAAAATCTCCCACAGCAATCCAAGCATCATTCATATTACATGCAATATTACTAAGCTCATCCCATAGAATACCCCTTTGTCTATCATCATTAGAACCATATATAGCAGTATCAAAGAAAGTTATATCACAGGAACAAATTTTCATGTGGATATGTTGATCAGATTCATTAATATAGGTAACGTCAACTCTGGAAGGATCCCAGATAACAACTACTCTCCCCAGCACATGAGAGTTATGGTTAGATAACCAAAGATGATTAGGCCAAATCCTCTTCATAGTCTTATACATCTTATTCCTACGAATTTTTGTTTCAGACAGGAAAATAATAGGAGAATTGATCCTCATTAACTCCTCCTTGATGCTACTTTGATGAGGTCCTCTATTAAGACTTCTAACATTCCAGCAGGTAATAGACATGTCTTCAGTCATTTTTGATCCTTATGAGCTAGAGACCTGCTAGCTTCAGTAGTTCCCTTCTCACCAGAATCACAAAACTCCAATTCTTTAAACTTGTTAGGAGAAAACAGTTTGGGGTCCTTGGATAACATACTTCTCGTTTTAGTCTTTGTAGCCCCTCTTGGGGGGACTTTAGATCTAGAAACCAGTTGAAATCCATCTTTATCAATCAAGATATGATTGGCATCCGTACCAGGGGCAGAACCTTGGAAAACAGTAGGTCTATTAGAGCTATTGAGACTTTCCATAACTTCTAATTTACACATCAGAGATTTAGGATGGGACTCGTTATCATCAACAATGACAGCATCAGGTGTCTTCATGAGGCAGGGGACACAGCCAGCTCCGTTTTCCTGTTGAGAACCTAAAATATCCTCAACCAGAGTTCTTGATATTTCAGCTGAACGATCATCAGTAGGAATGGCAACATCATTATCCTTCCGAACAGTTTCCACGTTTTCCAGTATGCTCAAAACACTAATAGGTTTAGGAATCCATTTTCCTTTCTCTTTTGAAGCCTGCTCTAGGACTACTGGTTTACCTTGGCGGGAGATGCCAGCTTTAGGACAAGATCTGCTGTCATGGCCGAACGACAGACATCCAGGGCACTTACTAGGAATCCACTCATAGACGACATCAATCATATGATCCTTACCTGTGTCGCTTCTCATATTAATCAACCTTGGAAACTCTGAATCCTTCCTAATCAGAACAAGAATACGAGCATACTCAAGCCTAGAGCATTTTTTGGTGGCTAGGTCAGTGTCGATCGGAAATCCTAAGAAGCTTCTGATTCTAGAAAACATAGAGTTATCCCAAAATTCCAGAGGAAGTTTAGGTAGCCGTATCCACACAGGAATGGAATCCAGGGATTCCTTCTCGAGTTTGTCTCCGATTTGCCAAGGCTTGAGAATAAGAGGCTTACCCTTCACCGTCCAGGGCCCATCTTCGAGAGCATGAGTTAGATCAGACTTCTCAGAAAACCTGATGACGAAGAATCCATGGCTCCTAGCGTTAATCTCGATGCTTCCTTTGATCTTCCATAGCCACACTAGATGCCTTGCAAGAGTAGGGAGATGCGCTTTCAGATCAACAATGTAACCAGATAAGGTATTTGCCCATTTCTCTGCGATCTTCTCCGCCTCCGCCTGTGGATAGACAAGCCTACCGTCGGAGATTTCTATATCAATCTTCTGTAATTTCTCCTCCGTGTTGGATTTAGGCCTGAGATTCGCCCAAATCCCCTTCTAAGCCCTATCTCCTCCTCCTATCGGCAAAGAATCGAAGAAGTCCCACCTAGGATAGGCCATTCTCCTGTCATCGCCTCTCCCGCTCCCGCACGGTTCAAAACCGGCGGAGCCATTCCACCAACCAATTATATCTTTCCATGTATGCTAATTAGGATCTACACAATAGGTACAACTAGGACAACTACTCACTCCCATCTTTTCCTCCCATGCCAGCACTGAACCTAAAACATACGTGAAACCACGGATCAACACAATGTGTTCTGTACATGGGTAGAAAGATACAGATATTTATGGTTTTCATAATTTGAAAAGATTTGCAAAAGAAAGAAGGAAAATCATAGAAATGAGTTCTTTAATAAGTGAAATACAACAATTTTTATTCATTTTTGTAAATGAGTTGCATTACTAAGGTGGTAGTACCAAAACATATATATTGGGCCATCCTCGTGTACCAAGTACTCTAGGGAAACTCGCCATCCACCTTGCGTCTAGGGAGGTGTACTAGTCAACATTAATCCATTCCCTCATAAGGGTGATAATGAACACCTTAAATAACTACAAAAAATCTACTCATCATTTATGTTTTAAAGTGATAAAACATCGAGTACTATATAGTGTTACTACATCTAGTATTTGCAAATAGAAGACAACATACATACATATCATGATTTCAATCAAGAAAACTACAGTCATATACTTCAATAAAACCCACATACCTGAGGTCATAGATTCTTAACTTATTCTTGATCATCTACATCTCTGGTCATCACCTAATTAATAACAAATTAATCATCATTAATACACGGTTCATTATGTCATTAATATTTTAGGTCTAAGTGAGGGTTTAGACCAAACCTAAGTTTAAACTGATGTAAGCTTGTATCTGATATTTTTCTACTGACCTACATATCATAATTAGGGTCTGGTTCAATTTTCATATTTTTCTGATGACCATTCTATTTTCTACAATTAAAAAGGGGTTAAAACATGTAATTTAGGCATTAATGAGAAAATGCCTAATATAGATAAGTAAAACCTAGATCAGAGTTCACAAATGAGTTTATATTGTTATTAAGATTCTACCAGAATTTTCTGAGAATTAATATCACATGGATGCTATGTATTTCATTTAAATAACCCTAAAAAGGAGCTTTGTAATCTAGATTAAATATCATAATTCAAATTCATTCAAGGGGTTGATATAGGAATCTAGTAATGTAGAGGATATTTTTCTGAGTCTAGGAGTATTTTTGGGAGATTTATAGCAAAAAGGAACTATTTTAATCATTTTTACAAGTTTTGCATACTATCTATTATTTAATGAGGGTAAGTACCTTTTGTGAAATTCTAGGGCCGTTGGATCTTATTCCTAAGGTTGATATGCGGCAAGGGCTTTCCTTGTTGTTCCAGGTGGGATGGATCTTTGAGGGGATCCACCAACTCCTCAATCCACATAACCACCCATCTTTGTCTTTTGTTCCACGCAACGCAAGCGCCTTCTCGCGGCACGCCGCTACCTGCGATCATCTGCAAGTTCCAGTTGTATGCCATCACAGCAAGAGACCCTGGTGAGGGCCTTCCTTCCCCTCTCAAACATTAGCACCGACGAATCTGATTACCAAAGAGTGGCCTTGCAAGGAGCATTAAAGGGAGGGGTCCATATCTATGCTGAGTTGAGGGGTCGTCATATGGCTTCCCTCAGCGGACACGGCTGACCTTGAACTCTGACAAGAGGGCTCGACATGGTGGTGTGTGGTCGGCTCAAAGAAGGGTGATGTAGTTTCCTTTCTTCTCCAGGGTTACCACTAGCTCTGCGTAGGTAGGATCCGATCTGGGACCCCCCCCCCCAGAGTCACGATCTTGGAGTTCTCATGCACGTCGCCAGCCCTGATCATTTGTAGGTGTCGGTCTTGTGCCACCGTGATGCGAGACCACACTGATGCATCATATGGTCACCTCCTCCTCACAACCTCGAGTTTGTGGAGTGGTCCTTGTTGGATTTCCACTCTTGACTCAGGCCACTCCATCATCGATAGAGAGGGACGGATTAAGGGGAGATAGCTTCAGAGCTCCCAAGACTAGAGGAGATCCTTCCTCTCCTTCTGAACATGGAAGAGGCCTATGCAAATGATCGGGATGATGGGGCCTACGCACCTGACTAGTACACAGACTCTATTTGCCTACTATGAACAATGATGGAGGGCGATGGATTTATGGGGTTGATATGTCTCCCTATCATCCATTGACCATGATTTATGGGCAGTTAAGAAGATAATTCCCATGTTGTTCATTTAACTATGTTAAATGACGTTAGCACCCATGGATTCAGAACATCGAGCACTCAAAATCTTATATCTAACGGCTCCACTCCTTTTGGAGGTGAGAGACAATCCAGGGGTCACACTTGATGATAATCCTAGGGTTAAAGGTTTTGTGTTTAGATCTGTAGCTAGGGTGGGCCATGCAGCCTCAAGGGGTGTTGTGCGTGACATGTTATTGAAACCTGAAATAGAAGCTAAATCATATTCCAAAGTCTACATTAATCACTTATATCCAAATCATCTTTTGGCCTATAAACCTCCATATCCCATAGTGTAATTCTAAATCATTCAAAAATGCAAACCTAGATCCCATACTACTAAATGTAGCTTCCACCATGTTTGAGACTTATCAAACATTGCATAATATCTAATATAATTCCTCAATCAGTCTTATATAATTCTTATGATCAACATCAATCATCCAAACATCCTCAAGGTTATCTATAGAAACCATACAATATATTATATATGTATGATACACTCGAGGTCCACCATTGAATCACTTGAATCCATGTATACTTTAATTGGACACTTTATTTCCTAAGTAGTCAACTTTGACTAATAACTTATATTTTCCATCTCCATGTACAAAAATGGTAGTGGATAACCATTAATAATCCTCTAATGGACTTGTAGTCATATTTGGGCATCAATAGTATCCATATTTGGATAAGATTCACATCAATTTGGGTTTAACAAAAGAAGAATAATCATGAACCTTAAATACTACATTGGGTATTAAAACCCTAAAATCATGGTAACCACATTCACCCCTCCTTATAAGGCATTTCGTCCTCAAAATTCAACTAGTTTCATACTTAAGGTGGCATACAAGTGCTCAACCTCACAAAGGTCACCACTTCTGGGTGCCAAAGGCCACAATTACACATGTACCCTAAGTTGTTATCTTATAATTTAAGAGCATCAAGGGGTGTATGCATCCCACCCTTATATAAGTTGAAGCATCAATTAAATGTGTGTCATATAATGAAGCAATTTTTTTCTCTCTCTTAGGAATTACATCCTCGTAGTCCCTTAAGGATAAGGGTTTTACTCATACATATGGAGTTAAGAAGGTACTACTCATGGCTTCATGTTTTACCCTATTATCATATGATGATGTCAAGTTTCATGCCATCATTTTATCAGAATTATCAGGATTAACAATGTTAGTGTAGTTTATGATCAACATCATATTAGTCTTTCAGCATTAGAGGGGAGTTGTTTTTCATATTAACATATTAGGGTTTCACCCTATTGTGTGGGAGTTATCCTCAAACTTAGAAGAATAGATTGAGAAAGATTGAGGTTAAGAACTATATATTGTGATCATGTAACTTATAATAGAAATATATTTTTATGTCTACCTCATTATATTTCAGACTTATATCTTTCATGTAGGATATAGAGGGAAGAGAATATACTAAGCCAATTTATCATGCTTTCAAACTTGGATATCACATGTATGATATAGGTAGGGATGATAGAATAGGTCAAGATTCTATGAGTGACTCCTCATATATAAATCATCTATATAGCTCTAGTGAGGTTTCTAGTATCATATATACAGGAGGAGAAGTGGAAGGAACAACATTTATGAGTTTCTTATGCATAATGCATTTCTCTCTTAGAACCCAAGTTCATATATTACCTCACTTGCAGCTAATGATGAGATTCACAGACATATGTCACTCAATCTAGGATCTAATTCAATAAAAAAGATTGTAATCTCATTATGAGTCACCTACCCATCATTTTTTTTCAACTCTCACATATAGGATTGAATCATGTAACATGACACAACTCATCTACTTAGGAGTAACCCAGCTTAGGACACATCATTTCACATATATCTTAGGGTAGGTCCTACGACCCTCTCTTTGTGGGTCTCACTCTCTCTAGAGTTCACCACATATCTTGTCCTAACACTAGAGGTCCTCCTTTTTAAAAGAGCTTGAGGATCATGCATATTCAACTTTATCTAAATTTAGCTCATCTTAAGTAAGAAAACAATATGTACTTTCATCACCTGACTTGTCTTAGATTATCCAAAATTAGACTCATACCTCATATACAACTTAGATCTTTATAAAGAACTTATACCTTAGTCATGAAATTTATATAAGATCATCCTTTCTTACATCATCTATCATTCTAATGTCTATCTATCACATATCCTGATAAGGGTCTAGACATCTACTCTAGAACTGTTCTCTCTTCTTGATTGTTGTCACTTCCTTTCATTTAGGTTGCATGAACACTAACTACTCTCCAGTGTGAGGGACACATTTTTATATTACATATGTATATTCAATTATTATATAGTTTTTTTTCTTCTAAGAAAGCAGACGTCAGAGAAAACTATCGAGGCTTGAGCTGATTGGATAACAAAACCAAATCAGAAAAATTGAGTGTCCCACACACAGTAGATAGTCAATTGTTATGTCACCTAGTGAAATTGTGAGAACAAAGTGTATACTAGTGTAGCTACCCAATACATATGAGATCTATATGGAAAGGGTTTCATACACTTGTCTAAACCTAGTTCTCAAACATCTAGGTTCTAACTTAGAGGCTAAGTCAAACTTTATTTCTATAGAACAACTTACTAAGTTTCTAAGGTTTAAGGTGAAAGGTGAGATTTAATTTTATGTTTCATGGTGAGAAATTGTTAGGTGTAGCTATTGTTCATGCTCTGATACCAACTGTAATGTCCCCGGATTTTCACCTTCTCAAAACCCCATAGAGATGAGAAGACAAAATCTAAAAATGTTAGACAATTGTATCAAAGTACGTTGCGGAAGGAATTTGCACATACATGAACATATAATCATAATATCCACCATAAAATTTCTCAACATTTAACATGTATATTAATACAGGATGACTTATTACAACATGAATTACATTTACATATTGAAAGAAGATTTACAAGTCTATGAACATGTATACTAATCAAGATCTACACAATAGGTACAACCAGGACAGCTGCTCACTACCATCTTTTCCTCCCATGCTAGCTCTAAAGATAAACCATATGTGAAACCATGAATCAACACAATGTGTTGTGTACATGGGTATAAAGATACATATATTAATGGTTTTTATAATTTGAAAAGATTCGCAAAAGAAAGAATGAAAATCATAGACATCAATTCTTTAATAAGCAAAATACAACAATTTTTATTCATTTTTGTAGATGAGTTGCATTACTAAGGTGGACTAGTACCAAAACATATATATTGGGCCCATCCCCATGTACCAAGTACTCTAGGGAAACTCTCCATAAACCTTGTGCTCTAGGGAGGTGTACTAGTCAACATTAATGCATTCCATCATAAGGGGGATAATCAACACCTTAAATAACTACAAAACATCTACTCATCATTTATGTTTTAAAGTGATAAAACATTGAGTACTATATAGTGTTACTACATCCAATATTTGCAAATAGAAGCAAGCATACATACATATCATGATTTCAATCAAGAAAACCATAGTCATACACTTAAATAAAACCCATGTACCTGAGTTCAAAGATTCATAACTTATCCTTGATCATCTACATCTCTGGTCATCACTTGATTAATAACAAACTAATCATCATTAATACATGATTCATTGTGCCATTGTTATTTAAGGTCTATGTTAGGGTTCAGGTCAAACCTAGGTTTAAAATGACCTAAGCTTGTATCTGATATTTTTCTACCGACCTAAATGTCATAATTAGAGTCTGGTTCAATTTTCATATTTTTCTGATGACCGGTCTATTTTCTAGAATTAAAAAGGGGTTAAAACATGTAATTTAGGAATTAATGAGAAAAGTCCTAACATAGATAAGTAAAACCTAGATCAAAGTTCACAAATGAGTTTCTATTGTTATTAGGATTCTACCAGAATTTTCTGAGAATTAATATCACATGGATGCTATGTATTTCATTTAATTAACCCTAAAAAGGATCTTTGTAATCTAGATTAAACAACATAATTCAAAGTCATTCAAGGGCTTAATATAGGAGTCTAGTATTGTAGAGGATCTTTTTATGAGTATAGGAGTATTTTTGGGAGATTTATAGCACAAAGGAACTATTTTTAATCATTTCTACAAGGTGTGCATACTATCTACTATTTAATGAGGGTAAGTACCTTTTGTGAAATTCTAGGGTGGTTGGATCTTATTCCTAAGGCTGAGATGCGGCAAGGGCTTTCCTTGTTGGACTAGGCGAGATGGATCTTTGAGAGGATCTGCCAACTCCTCAATCTGTAGACCCGCCTGTCTCCATCTTTTGTTCCACGCGACGCGAGCACCTTCTCGTGGCACGCCACTACCCTCAATCTTCTATAGGTTCTGATTGTGCACCGTCGCAGTAAGAGACCCTAGTGAGGGCCTTCCTTCCCCTCTCTAACAACAACACCAATGAATCAGATTACTAAAGAGTAGTCTTTCAAAGAGCATTAAAGGGAGGGGTCTGTATCTGTGTTGAGTTGAGGGGTAGTCATATGGCTTCCCTCTACGGACAAGGCTGACTAGGAACTCTGACATGAGGGGTCGACATGGTGGTGTGTTGTCAGCTCAAAGAAGGGTGATGTAGTTTCCTTTCTTCTCTAGGGTGAACACTAGCTCCATTGTGTAAGCAGGATCTGATCTAGGAACCCACCCAAAGTCACAATCTTGGAGTTCTCACATACGTCACTGGCCCTGATCATCTACAAGTGTCAGTTTTGTGCCACCGTGACGTGAGACCATGTTGATGCATCATATGGTCACTGCCTCCTCACAGCCTCGAGTTTGTGGAGTGCTCCTTGTTGGATTTCCACTCTCGACTCATACCACTCCATCATCAGTAGAGAGGGACAAATTAAGGGGAGATAGCTTCAGAGCTCCCAAGACCAGAGGAGATCCTTTGTCTCCTTCTGAACCTGGAAGAGGCATGTGCAAATGATAGGGATGATGGGGCATGCACATATGACCAATATGCAGGCTCTATTTGCCTACTGTGAACAATGATGTAGGGCGAGGGATTGATGGGGTTGATATGCCTCCCTCTCATCCATTGTCCATGATTTACGGGCAGTTAAGAAGATAATTCCACTATTGTTCAGTTGACTATGTCAAATGATGTTAGCTCACAAGGATTCAGAATATTGAGCACTCAAAATCTTATATCTAATGGCTCCACTCCTTTTGGAGGTGAGAGACAATCCAGGGGCCACACTCGATCATCATCCTAGGGTTAAAGGTTTTGTGTTCAGATCTGTAGCTAGGATGGGCCATGCAGCCTCAAGAGGTGTTCTGTGTGACATGTTATTGAGACCTAAAATAGAAGCTAGATCATATTCCAAAGTCCACAATAATCACTTATATCCAAATCATCTTTTGGACTAAAAACCTCCATATCCCATAGTGTAATTATGAATCATTCAAAAATGTAAACCTAGATCATATACTACTAAATGCAGCTTCTGCCAAGTTTGAGCCTTATCTAACATTGCATAATATCTAATATAATTCCTCAATCAGTCTTATATAAATCTTATGATGAACATCAATCATCCAAACACCCTCAAGGTTATCTATTTAAACCATACAGTATATTATATATGTATGATACACTCGAGGTCCACCATTGAATCACTTGAATCCATGTATACTTTAATTGGACACTTTATTTCCTAAGTACTCAACTTTGACTAATAACTCATATTTCCATCTTTATGTACAAAAATGGTATTGGATAACCATTATTAATCCTCTAATGGACTTGTAGTCATATTTGGGCATCAATAGTATCCATATTTGGACAAGATTGACATCAATTTTAACAAAAGGTATAATAAATGTGTACCACCTATCCCATCCTTGAACACCTAATCTCACTAGTAAGTGTATAATGTGTATTGGGTTCTCGAGAAAATTTCGGCAACATTTCCCCGTTGTTCTCTAAGTACATATGTACTTAGAGAACAAACGGGGAAATGCTATCGAAATTTTCTCAAAAACCCAATACACATTATACACTTACATCCTAAGTGAGATTAGGTGTTCAAGAACAGTCCCAAACCAGGGACTATCCAAGATTTACTCCTAATGAGTCAATCTTGGATGGGTTTCTAGGCCAACAAACACATTTGATGTCATTCTTATATATAATAAATGTGTACCACATATCCCATCCTTGAACACCTAATCTCACTAGTAAATGTATAATGTGTATTGGGTTTTCAAGAAAATTTCGGCAGCATTTCCCCACTGTTCTCTAAGTACATATGTACTTAGAGAACAAACGGGAAAATTCTACCAAAATTTTCTCGAAAACCCAATACACATTATACACTTACATCCTAAGTGAGATTAGGTGTTCAAGAACAGTCCCAAACCGGGGACTATCCAAGATTTACTCCTAATGAGTCAATCTTGGACGGGTTTCTAGGCCAAAAAATACATGTATGTGTTGTCATTCTTTACAAATAATTTTCAATTCCAATAAAATACATAGTTACATATATGCATGTTCATACAATCATTATAATATAATTAGATTTGGGACAAAAACATATTAGAATTTATACATAATTCCAATTCTAATCAAATACATTACATGCATTTTTATCACAACAATTTAATCGATGCAAAAAAAAGTAGAGAAGGACCAACCTTGTCAGAGGGAAGAAGGCAGAGGCTCCGGTGGCTCTGGCTGGAGGAGTAGTTAGCAGCGACAGCGGTGGAGGAGCAGCTAGCAACTACAGCAGTGGAGGCTGGAGAAGTTGTTATGGAGGCGCGACGGTGGTGGAGGAGCAGCTAGTAATGACGACGGCGGCGCGGCGGCCGCTGTCGTGGAGGCTGGAGAAAGCGGTGGTTGCGGCGGCGTGGCGGCGGTGCTGGTTGCGGCGGTGGTTGCGGCAGTGGTTGTGGCAGTGGTTGTGGTGGTGGTTGCGGCAGAGTGGTTGTGGCAGCGCACAAATCGGCGGCGTGGTCGGGCGACAGCAGAGAAGAAAGGGGGAAATCAGCTCGCGACGAAACAGAAGAAAGGGGAAGAGTCAGGTGATCGTGGAATATTAAGTTCACAAATAGCGTCGGTTGTTTGAATAACAGATGCCTAAACATCTTCAGTGTCGGTTGTTGGAAACAACCGACGTCCAATTGGACAATATTTGCACAAAATTATTTGGCGGGAACCACTTTCAGCGTCGGTTATCAACGGATAACCGACGCTGAAAGTGACACTTTTAGCGCAAATTTTCATCACCCATAGGCGTCGGTTTCTATCTAAATTACCGACGATGTATGTGACATTTTTTCTTTTTGCTCGAAAATTGGATTTCGCGGGCGACTTTAGGCGTCGGTTTGTTATAAACAACCGACGCTGAATACAAAGCGGTACCCGTGTCTGGCTGGTCTTCGAATATAGACGTCGGTTTGCATAAATAACCGACGTCTAATAGTATAGGCGTCGGTTTTCCTAATGAACCGACACCCATAAAAGCGACACTGAACGATGTTTCTGTAGTAGTGGCTTTTACTCGAACTCTAATCTTGGCATTGCCTATTTGAATTTCTATTTTGATTTTGGCTTTGTCCTTGACCATGATAATTTCCTCTGTTCTGTTGGTAATTTGTAGTATGGGTGAAAGAAGTTTGTCCCCCCACTTCTTCTAAATCCAGATGGTCTTTTCGATGAAATGTTGAGTTGCTGGGCATTCTCAACAACATCTTTGTTTGCATAGTTGAAACTGGGGTGGTCCGGTCTCTTGAAGTTTGCATAAGAAACATTCTTAGTATCTTTTTCATCGCTATCCTCCTCTGGTTGAGTGTATATATAGTTTTTGATGTTGTGGCCTCCCTTACCGTAGGTGACACGCTTCATGACTCTCTTCCATGCCTCTTCCCTTTCTTCTGGTGTCCTTCAACTACTTAACATCTAAATCAATCTTATGGATCTGAGCTGTTATAGTCACTATATCTTTAGATTCGACAATAGGGCCTTCAAATGTTGCCTTATTGGCTGGACCCATGTCCTCTCTTTCATAGTCCAGACCTGCTTGTAGAGAAGCCATGTTATCAATAATTTTCATGGTCTTGTTTGGATTTTGTCCAAGGAAGACACTTCCTGCTGTGCCATTCAACCGGATCCTTTCTACAAAAGTTAGACCATTATAAAATGTGGTCACCAAAAATCCATTATCATAGTTGTGGTGATGACAAACTCTTTGGTATTCTTGGAATCTTTGTCAGGCTACATAGAGATTCTCTCCAGGCTTTTGCATGAATCGAGTAATCTTATGCATGTTCCTAAAGAGTCTTCTCAGGTGGGTAGAACTTCATGACAAAAGTGTCAGCCACTGGCATCCATACATTGATGGTCTTGTCAGATAGAGAAAGGTACCATGCTATTTCTTTATCTCTCATGGAGAAATTGACCCCTTTGCAGTATATCACCTCCTGTGGCACCCTTTTCATCTTGATTGTGTTGCATAATATTTGAAGGAATCCAAAGTGGTGGTTGGGATTCTCATCATAAGAATTGCCTCCATAGGTTTTATTTTGAATCATGGCAATTACCGTGGGCTTCAGTTTGGAATTTAGAGCATCGATTTTTAGATGATGATTGGGCACCTTGATTCATTGGCCATAGTAGCAGCTAGCTCAGGATGAGAAGGGCCTCTGTCATCGTTTTCGTCATCATTGTTATGATTGTCATTGTTGTTGTTGTTGTCCTTGTAGTCATGGTTGTTCCTCCCATTCCCCCTTGTTTTGAAGTGACGTCCTTCATCACGGTGTCTTTCTTCACACACCTCATCATGGGATGGTATGGATATGTCTTGAGGTTGGTTTCCAAGTCTTGCTTTGTTAGAGTGTTATTCCTCATTTTTAAATACCTACTCTAGTTGAGTTTGTTACACCGTTAGGTTGCGTTTTCCACCTACTTGGCATTCATCCCTATAAGGAGGTATATTAATGCAATTGAAGATTGTATTCACTTCTTTCCAAGATACCTAAAATAGATCGCATGGCCAAGTTAGAAACTAGATGTGTAAAGACAATGTTTGAGATAGTTAGATATAGCATATTGGATCTAGCGCAGTCAAGTTTATTACTAGACCTGATGAATAATGGTGTGTAGGTTCAGGTTATTAACAATACAAATTACCTTGGCCCTACAATGACACCCTAAAGTTGACCGACCTAAATAACACCTCCAAAAAGGAGTGAATCTAGAGTAGTCAAACTCTTGAATCTATAACCTGACACTCAGTGCCCGTAACTATTATATGGGGTATGATGTAGTAAATCAGGGTTGATCCATAGGGACAAGGAGTGGTAAGTGCTAAGAATGTAGAATTTTGGCTCAGTTGCATTAACCAAAGAATAGGATTCAATTTGGTGTTCCTTACAGAACGATGTTACTCCAACAAACAATTAAATCAAAACAAGTAAAACAAAGCAAGAAATAAGACGATAGAATAAGTAGAAATAAAAAGGGATATAAAAAGTATGGATGAAACATTGGATCAATTTTCACCTTCTAAAGTCCTTTACCAATATGCAATACTCACACCCATTATATACCCTTACCAAGATTACAAGCAATCATCATATATGTCTATTTCGTCCTCTCTCGAGCTCAGGATAGATCTAAATTATGAGGTTGTTTCTCTCTCGGGATGGAAAACATACAATCACAAAATTACCATATGACCATCAGTTTAAGCATTCCAACATTCTCATGCATTCATGCAACTCCATAACACTTAGATATGGTTAGCACTACTCTTTCCAGGCACCAACAATAAAACATCACAAGATGGTAGCTGTGACAAAGTGGATTTTACCCTATTTGTGCATAATGACTCTGGTTACAGAAGATCCTCACTCTTTATGTCTCCTATGACTTCATAAGTCTATAATGTCCACCAAAGTCGAAGATTCCACATTTTGAGTCAATATGATACACATATATGCATGAAATCCTGGTATTGTTAAACCCATGAATCCTTTGATTAAAGACTTGATCATATATGCTCATTTTGATTTGTAATTTTTCAAAATTGTTTTATACCCTATTATGAAGCTATGGTCCAAATTTGGAATCATTAGGGTATTCCTACGATTTTATATGAATTTTCTAAAATGTACCCTTGTTCTAGCCTTAAATATCCCTTTTCTTTCTTATTGGGCCCGACCCATTTGTCCATTGGGTGCTTCCTCAATTTGACTCGGCTCCAATTCCCTTGAATCGGGGATCAAATCCCCTTGAACCTGCTACTAGTCATCTACAAACTGGTCTTTTAGCCCTGACTCAACTCACCCCATCACATGAAATAGAAGTTGTTGGATCTTGATCCAACATAGATGGGGTCATCTCCTAGCTCCTGCCCATATCGGAAGCTCCGCCATGGACCCAGCAAGACCCCCACTATGCTTGACCATCTGGTTGTCCCTCATTTCACCTGATTTCTTGGTCTGTAGGTTCCCCTCACTTTTTTGAACCTTCCTCGCCCTTCAATTACTCAAAATCTTGCCTTGAAGGCCAAGGAAACCCACCGGCACCATTGGAGATTTGCACCACTTCGGGAACCCTAACCCTAGCACCAACCACCTAACAAAACCCTGCCATCGACTATGTCCTACCCCCACGAACCCAATTGGCACACTCTCTTCCCCTCTCATGGTCTCTCTCTCTCTATTTCTCCTTTTTACTCTGGCCACCCTCTGCCGCGGCACCGCCAAGCTCGCGTGCGGGCTTCCACTCCATGTACGACGATCGGCGACCGTCAGATCAGGGGTCAAAGGCAGACAAAGACCGGAGATCAACAACCACAAGTCGCTCGCCCCCTTCCCCTCTCTCATTTCCTTCATGAGCATGTGCCCAGGAGAGCGACATCTATCGACCGTCGATCTGTCACGCAGGTCAATCTTTGACCAAAGGATCAACGACCCTCATTTTTTGTCATTTCTGGTAAATAGCCCCTCTCTACTCAATATTTAGATTATTTTCTTATCCTTGTAAAAATGATAACTCTCAATTCCCTTGGCCAAAATATATGAAATTATATATCAAATTGATCCTTTTGAAAATATCTACACATTATACTACGTTTTAGGGTCTAACTCCATCTTTTGTTCTCTATTTTCCTAAAAGATGCATACTTTGATCATTTGAAGTATAGTTGATTTATGATTTTGATGCAAACTTGGATCTTGATTACTCAATCTACACTTTGATCCTTAAATCAATACTTGTGCTATAGACTTGAACTAAATGAAGGTCCTACTCTCCCTATTGTTCATAAATGACTCCTTTTTGTACATATATGCTTAGTTTGGACTTTTATGATGAACTTTGCTCTAGACTGTTAATCTCGCTTCTAATGGACATACACCTAATCTTATTATATGTTTTTGATGACTTAATATTGCTTATCTAAATCATATTTTAGATCTATACCTCTTGACTCAATGAATCAGGATCTAGGGTGGCCTATTGTGAGTCTTTTGACCCTAGAATGCATGTAAATGCCTTAAACCTTAATATGATTATAGAAAGTGCATGGAACATCATAATGGCATGAAACTCAAACCACACCATCATGATCAACTCTAGATCAATACAAGATCATATAATGAACCAATAAACAACTTGGAACCCATCTTGGCCAAAATCCTAAAATGCATCTAATTAGGGTTAATGGTGAGAATCTAATGCATATATGTAATCTTATTGTTAATCAGGTTGGCATATGATCTAGATGGTAATGGATGTGTTAAGTAAAGCATCTATTAATCAGGTATGGGCCTTATCTAGTTATATGAATGTTTCTTTCTTACTTGAAAATACATGTATTGTATGCTTGTTTGTTTACTTGCTCAAATATTGCCAAGTAGTATTCCTATGTCTTACTCTATGTTTTCCTCGTCAGTTTTATAACTTGAACACACACAGATATATATATATATATATATATATATATATATATAACTCCATTATAATATTGATTGATAAAGGGTTATCTCTTGGCTACGGCCTTGAGGTCCCTCTCGTATAAAAGGGTTAGCTAATCTTGAGCACCCTTACAGACCCTTCCGACGGGAAGATGGTCAAAGGCCTTAAACATGATTGATATTGTTGGTATAATGGAGTGAAATGACATAAAATATGGTTTCACATTTTTTTAAACAATTAACATGTTTATTCTTGTTCGTTTAGTCTTGAAATCTTTTCAAATTATGCAAAGCTTATACATATATATGTATCTTTCTACCCTATACTCAATACCTTGTGTGTTGACCCGTTTCTCGTATTTTGTTTTTATGTTCAGAGATGTCTAGAAGGTTGATGGGCTTGGTGAGCTATGCCAGGTGTACTTGTTGTAAGATCCAGATTTAGTGCACATGAATGGCTTGTACCTCAACTCTGGAAGTGTGTATTTGAACTCAGGAATATGATGTACCTTGTATAATTTATACTTGTTGTAAACTCCAAATTTAGTACACACGAATGACTTGTACCTCAACTCTAGAAATGTGTAATTGAACTCCTGAATATGATGTACCTTGTATAATTTATACTTGTTGAATGTTGAGATTGTGTTGGTGCCTTTTATCTTGTTATTTGTTCATGTGTGCTAATCATCCCATGCTTCCGCATGTTGCCTTTGGTATTCATTTGGTTCATCGGACTGGGATTCCGACTCCATGACAGATGGTATCAGAGCATGAATAATAACTACACCAAACATTTCTTACATAAAACACAAACTAGACTCACCTTACATCTCAACCCTAGAAACTTAATAAGATGTCCTTTGTGGACTAGGTGGACTTAATCTCTAGGTTAGAACCTTGATGTTCTAGAACTAAGTGTAGACTTGTGTAAATTTCCTACCTAGACATATGATTTGCAAAATGTGCTTAGGGTGTCTACACAGGTGTGCACCATGTTCTTGCTAGTTTTCTAGGTGTCATGGTACTAGAATGCCTCATGAGTGTGGTAACACATTCTGGTTTTGGTTTTATTCGAATGGATTATGGTGGTTTTCATCGCCTGTTTAAACGTTGGAGAAAACATATTTCAAGTATTATTATATGTACATATGAAAAATGTTACCACACATAGAAAGGCAGTGAGTTTCCATGCAACCTAGGAGAAAGAGATGTAACATCAAGTCTAGAGGAGAGAGTTTAGATGATAGTGATAGTCTCTAGAGTTTTCTAGAGCCATGATATAGGTTAGGCCAGTGAGTAAACTAGATAACCTAAGATGATGATGATGATGATATTGTTGACGATGTTGATGTTGATAAGACCCAAGTTTGTCCTTGAGAGGGCTAAGTAGTTTTATGATATGAAATGAGTTTGACCATGCAGCCATAGCTAGACCTAACACCTTGTTGATACATGTGACTTGGTTGATGTGCTAAACATAGCTAGTGGGTTGGCATGCTTGCTTGTACCTAGTCTTGTGCATGTTGAGATATGATATATGATATATGGTTTGAGACCAACACGTGCCTCAATCTCTTCACAAAGAAGGACCTCTATCATGGGACATATAGAAACTATGACCTCTTGATATGAGTCAACTCGTCGCGGGAGAAGGTCAGAGTACCTAAACTCCAAAATATTTGAAATATTGAGAATATGCATGATGAAATACATGATGATGAGTTCCTATTTAGAATACTTCTAAGTATATGAGATAAGTCTCCTAGTTTATGGTCCCTTGAAAATGTCAAACCCTAGATTTCCTTTTGAAAGATCGAACCCTAGAGAAAGAGGCAATTGAAAATTTGATGCTTGGTACATAGGTGAGGGAGGTGTCCCAAGACCCTAAGATGATGTACATGTTGTGTGATATCCATGATGAGCCTCATAGTCGGGTTAGTGATTATATATAAAGGAATCTAGTGGTTACCCTTAATTCTCAGAAGATGGGTAGAAATTTGTGTTACAGGTAGAAGATTGTGGTTAACATGTCTTGTTGGACACATATATGTCTTAACTTGAGTGTCTTGAGATTGTGAAGCTCTTTCTAGATACAAGTGAGAAAGTTACAAAACCTCGATATTGATGATAATGTTATCCCTCATATGACGCTTGATGCATGAAATAATCTCAATTACATTCAAAACTTGATATATGACCAATAAGTCACACTCATAAGCTAGACCTAGTATGAAATCAAACCATACATGAAGATGTAGTTTTGAAATCATGAACTCAATACGGTGATTCCTAGAGATCTTAGCTTGAACAGTTAGGGGTAACATGCCTAATCTCATACCCCGAATGAAGAAAAAATGATTAACTCAATATGCTGATGGTCTTGGAGTCATAAATTTAATAAACATGATGAATAAATTGTTTAATTTTAGATTCAAAATGAAAAAAAATAACGTAATTGATTAGAGTTGGTAGAAATTTTGGGGAAGGCAAAACATGCATGAAATCTACTATAAAGATGAGATACACACTTGATGATAGTCTCGCTTGAAGTTGTGACCATGCATATATTCATTTCAAAATTGATAAAATAGATTTTGATGATACCCCTTGGTCTCATATAAAGATATGTACAAAAACCCTAATGTGTGGACGCTAAGGGATAGGTAAACCCTAATGTTTTGATGATGTCGTACTACAATATTAGAGTACAAAGTAATATGTACATAGATGAGTTGAGTACACCTTTAATGATGATAACCTAAGTGTACACCCTATTGTCTAGAATGACTTGACAACTATGGTTGGATACATAGATTCCATATATTTTGACTTTGACTCTTAACTATGATCTTGGATGAATTTCATGGATGAAATTTCTTTTAAGGAGGGAAGGATGTGACAAAGTGGATTTTACCCTATTTGTGCATAATTACTCTTGTTATGGAAGATCCTTACTCTTTATGTCTCCTATCACTTCATAAGTCTATAATGTCAACCAAAGTCAAAGATTCCACATTTTGAGTAAATATGATACACATATATGCATGAAATCCTGGTATTGTTAAACCCTTGAATCCTTTGATTAAAGACTCGATCGTATATTCTCATTTTGATTTGTAATTTTTAAAAATTGTTCTATACCCTATTATAAAGCTATGGTCCAAATTTGGGATTATTTGGGCATTCCTACAATTTTATATGAATTTTCTAAGATGTACCCTTGTTCTAGCCTTAAATATCCCTTTTCTATCTTATTGAGCCTGACCCATTTGTCCCTTGGGTGCTTCCTCAATCTGACCTGGTTCCAATGCCCTTGAATCGGGGATCAAATCCCCTTGAACCTGCCGCAAGTCATCTACAAATCGGGCTTTGAGCCCTGACTCAACTCACCCCATCGCACGACCCAGCAGCTATTGGATCTTGATCCAACAGTGATGGGGTCATCTCCTAGCTCCTGCCTAGATCAGAAGGTCCGCCCATGGACCCAACAAGACCCCCCACTATGCTCAACCATCAGGTTGTCCCTCGTTCACCTGATTTCTTGGTCTGTAGGTTCCCCTCACTTTCAGGAACCTTCCTCACCCTTCAATTACTCAAAATCTTGTCTTGGGGGCCAAGGAAACCCGCTGCCACCCTTGGCAATTTGCACCACTTCGGGAACCCTAACCCTAGCACCAACCACCTAAGAAAACCATGCCATCGACTATGACTTTCCCCCACGAACCCAATCGACACACTCTCTTCCCCTCTCGTGGTCTCTCTCTCTCTGTGTTTCTCCTTTTTACTCCAGCCACCCTCTACCACGGCACCGCCAGTCTCACGCACAGTTTTCTACTCCATGGACGACAATCGGCGACCGTCAGATCAGGGTCAAAGGCTGACCAAGACCGGAGATCAATGGCCACAGGTCACCCTCCCCCTTCCCCTCTCTCGTTTCCTTCACGAGCACGTGCCCAGGAGCGCGACATCTCTCTACCATCGATCTGCCATGTGGGTCAAGCTTTGACCAAAGGATCAACGACCCTCATTTTTCATCATTTCTGGTAAATAGCCCCTCTCTACTCAATATTCGGATTATTTGCTTCTTCTTGTAAAAATGATAGCTCTCAATTTTTCCTTGGACAAAATATATGAAATTATATATCAAATTGATCCTTTCAAAAAGATATACACATTATACTAGGTTTTTGGGTCTAATTCCATCTTTTTTTCTCTGTTTTCCCAAAATATGCATACTTTGATCATTTGAAGTATAGTTGATTTATGATTTTGATGAAAACTAGCATCATATTCCCAAACAAGCATTCTAATATCTACAAACAAGCATTCTAATATCCATAAAATTGGATGCTATCATTAGCTGAAATGGGCATTCCAGAGCCCCAACCGCTCAGCTTAGAACCTCAGATGGGCAATTCAAGGTTCCCAAGCACCGACTCAGTTCATTAGCGATTAAGTCATGGTCAAACAACATTTCCACCCTATCCCTTGGATTTTGACTCACTTCGTTAGGCCCACGCGCACCCAGATCTCAACAGGGCAACTCGGATGTGAACTGATCCTGTGACCAGACTTCCTCAATAGCCATCGGCCAGTTTTTCTCAACCTCCTTTGGGTTTCCACCCCCTCCTTTCCATATAAAGGAGGGGGAACTCCACAAGAAAGGGCATCTAATTTTTTGTACTTTGCACTCTATCTTTCAGCTCTTGTTTACTTTATTCTTGCTCTTGTAATCTTCATTCTTCAATAAAATTTCTAGTTTCATTTTATTCTTGGTCTTCTTATGCAATCGACATGGATTTAATAAGAGTAGCCATTTAATTGGCACTAGACCAGAGTCCTTCAAATTCTTATTTTCACTTGTCTATAGTTGCCCTGTTTTCTCCCTTCATTCCTTCTTCTTGCTCCATGAATTGTGGGTAGTTTTCTTATATCGGGGCCTAGGGAGTAGCCCCATGGCTATAGTTGATTAGATCAATAAAGATTATGATATAAATGGTTACATGAGATTTTTTATTTATTGCTAGTTTTATCAACTTGATCTCAATATTTTACCATTTGTTAGTCTTGATCTCTCTAGAATTGAACTAGATCTCTCAATTTTACTATTTGTTTTATCAACTTGATCTCCCAAGAATTGAACTTCACTTATAACTCGACCCTCCATTATTCTGAGATTAGGATGTGTTGAACAAAATAAAACAATGATGTTCTATTTATAGGATTCAATCAAGACATGCCTATTTCCTAAGGACATTGGGACTCATTGTCCTAGTCACCTTGGAAATAGTTCAATATGTCATGCGATGTGATTGGCAAGACATTGCAATCCTTCAGTTGGGTTAAAATCTACTCAAAATATGTCATATTATCTCTCTCTATTCTTCCAGCCTCAACCATCACTTGCTCAGCCAGATCTTCTTGAGAACCTTTGTTGATTAATATTGGATGAAGTGAGGAGAATTATCAACCTCCAATCATTCCCCTACCTTATTAACAAATTAATGCAAAACATAAACAAAAATTTTCTATGTTTTTAGTAGAATTTCTAAAATCTTCCAAAAAGACCTAAAAATCACAAAGAACCTAAAAATGCAAATAAAATATCAAAAAAAAATGATAATCTAAAGATCATTTAAAAAAGAGTTATAAGTTTCCATATTTATCATAAATTTTCTTGACTATTATGAAAATATTATCTTTCATCTTCAAATATATTTTGGGACCTAGACTACAGTCTTAAACTTATCTAACCCCATTTTCCCAAGTCTTTTCTTTTGTCCTAGACTACAACAAAAATTGGATGAATACGATGCTTTCATCTTCCAAGAACCCTTTTGGGTCCTAGATCATGACCAGAAATTGGACCGATTAAATTCTCATCTTTTTACTTCTTTTTGGTCCTAGACTATGACCTAGGACTAGTCCAATCTTATGATTCATCTATCAGACTTCCTTAGCCTAATCTAACCTCTTATTTCAACAGTCCTGGATCATGACCATAAGTTGCATCATCATTCATATCATGTTTTCTTGAGTAGACAATCAACCACCACAAGGGGGGCCTTATCTAGGCCACCTTAAGTGGAAGACATGTCTAGTACCCAATTATAACATGCTCTAATTATTAGACAATTAACCGATATAGTCCCCAGTCTTACCCAAACAATCTTAAATTTTGAAAGTTGTTTTTACCCAATCATATATATCGTGAATTATCTGTCATGGATTGAATATGTAAACTCATTGTATTTTCACCATTTTATGGTGGTGACCCTAACCCTCAATTGGCCCACTCTTCCATCTCTTGTGATTGACCTAACTAACTTAGATATCAAATCACAATGGAAAAAATATATTAAAACATAATTTGAGAAAATAATAAAAAGAAATGGTAAAGAGAGAGACAATAAGTTTTCAATATATTTTCATAATTAATAAGTTTCCATGATTCTCCATGATCATGGACTTTTGGTTTGCAATGACTCCTGTCAAAATCTCTATCCTATTTGCTTTTCATATCCACTTTTTCACACTAAGGCATGAATTAGTGAGAGAATTTGACATACGTATGTAAGAACTAGATAAATGATAAAGTCGACACTCTATGGAAATGAATGATTGGTCAATTATAGTAAAACCCTCAGACAAAAGGCCATCTCAATTTTGGTGATGTGGTTCACACTCGATCTTATTATCCTTATGTATGATAGCTTATCAATCAATCCTTAGAATGAAAACACACGACCTATTATTTCCACCCTCCCCAAGGTTAATCAAGAACATATTTGACGAGTCCCACTTTGTTTGCCTTTTGTGACAAAAAATGGGGTTTAGAGTTGGCTCGAGCCTATTGTTTTAACTCATTTCTTGAAACTTTTCTTGAGAGGGGAAAACTATGGATTTCCCATTTTTGCTACTTATTATAAATTCATGATAATGTTAATTATCTAGATAATGGTGTTCATTCAATTGTTTCACATTTCACAACATTTATCCATAATTCTGCATATTTTTGCACCAACTTAATCCATTCAATTTCCCTTATCTCAGGGTTTCTATACAGAATATTGTATTTTTTAAACTAAAGTGTAATTTTCCATCCAACTCTTTCATTTGTAATCTTTTTTCAAAAAAAATCTCAATTGCATTATCTTGATTAAAGTATTCCTTTTTTACAACAAGTATCCAATTTCCTTTATCCTCATAATAAATCCATGCATTTTTGCAATTTATCATAATCCTAAATTGAAGACTCTTCACCTTTCTTCCTCATTTACTCTTATTATGATCTTCACATTCCATTGTTTTAATCCAATTTTTCTTCAAAATCTTTCTAAAATATGTAAAAATATTAAAAAAGAGAAAGATAGCCTTCACTTGGTGCATCACAACCATCTTCCATGTGACACATGGTGGATAGGCACGATCATGTGTTTTCCCATGTTACTCCATAACCTTTCATCCAGAACCCCAAACCCTAATTATACGATATATATGGACTCTCATAACCATTGTATTCCAGATACATGTTGGTTCTCTTGAAGTTACAAGCTCAACTACCACTCTCTTTACTTTATGTCTTTTTCATGCTTAGAGGATCCTTCCTCTAACATAACAATTTTCTGACCGTCGTTAAGCTGAATAATGGTAATCTTGCACATCAAAAATTTGTTCGTCTCAATATTGTTCATAACTGCTATCAATTTTTCATAACTATTTAAACATGTTCATAATTACTTTTCTATCTATATGTTTGGACTACCATGCTATCATGTAATCAATAAATATTGATTGATTTGACTATTTGAATAGAATTGAATTTTTTTCAAATATGAATCCTTTACAAATTCTCTCTTTTCTTTTTTCCTACACATTCGTCCTAACTACCAGGGACGAATCTCTACTATGGTAAATTCTAAGCTGGTTAGGACCCCACATATGAAAATTTAGGAACTCTAAGGAAATGGAAGGAATGCCAGAACCAACCCAAGTCCAAAAGATATGCAAACATAAAAAATACTTGGTTAATCATTTTTTCTATTAATATTTATTCAAACCCAATTTGAAATCATCCCAACTCAAGAACAATAAGAAATATGTCTAATAATAGTTTATCAAAGGAGATAGAGATGTAAACCTTCCCCACTCATAACAAGATCATTGATTCTGATATTTAGCTACACTTTCCTTTTTTTCCTTATCCACTCTTGGTGGAGTCAGAAAATTTGATTTTCCACATTTTTCTACTAATTTAAACATTCATCTTATTTTCTATCATTTTATGCATAAAACTTAGTAGTAACTTTGAGATTATCATGTTTTATCTTTTTTTTGTGACCAATGTATTAGTTCCCTCACAAGAGGTTAATATATTTTGGGTCTGGAACAATACACCATGAGTGGTAAGAAATATATTTCGACTTTTTTTAGAGAAAATGTCACGATTCATTACTCAACAACCATAAGACATCTACAAGAGGAGATTGTTATAACAAAAGAACAGACGTCGAGAAAATACAGGAACACTAGACCACAACAACTCAAATCGGAATGAGAGTAGGGATCTTCCGTATAGATTAATGTACTTTAAGGCTGACAAAATAAGCTTTTTATGAGGAACTCCTTCAACTTGAGCATTGAGTTGTGGTAGAGAGGTTGAACTTGAATGATATTCTATTGATGGAAAATATCCTCAAATGAGGCCATGCAACAAAGTAACACGATCACACCAATTCAAAATTGAGATTTCACATAAGCTAAGAATGTCATCGCTCTCCAAAAGAGAGGATTGCACAAAGAAGGCAGACTGATAAAGGTTGATTAATGGTGACTAATGGGTAGAGAAGCTATACTGACAACAACCAAACAAAAACAACTTAAAGAAATAAAAAGGAAGAACAATAGAAAAGGGGGAGAGAAAAGATAGTGCCATCAATGAGATACATATCCCGAAGAAGCCTCACATTGGCTCCACAACCCTTGATGAACACAAATCAAAATCAAAGAAGCTACCATATAGTTTGACTCTCCTTTAAGAACCATTCGGAATTGGATCTAAGATCCCACACTCAAGTGCCACATGAAGGGGCGTGATGTAGACAGAGAGAGATTGACCTCAAGGCACCCTCTAAAGACGTGATCCAACTAAAGCCAAGGCTAGGGTGGCCTCGAGGGAGCATGACAACACACCTAAGCCGGTGAACCCCTCCCCCAGGATCAGAGAAGTTGTGTACTAGTCGCCCCTCTTAGTCACGCGGGATGCTAGAATCTCGAATTGTTGATTGAAATACATTTAGAATTTAAAATGTAATAGTCGGACCTTTTTGTATTTTGTTACTAAACTTTTCTTCCTTGAACATACTAATTAAATGAATTGGAAAATTACCCTTTGTAAAATTTGATGACATTGTTTGTCATTCGGTATACATCCTTTTATTTGGTTGAGTAAATGAGTGGCTCTCCTATATGTTCTCACCCTTTACAATATTTTATTTTGAACAAATGTTCTCAAATATTCTTTTATTGGTATGAAATGCACACATAATCATGGGTTTCTAGTGGTGTGATGCTAATAAAATATTAAATCACATTATTTTGTAATTTTAACTCATAAGGAGGAGTGTGTATTATTAGTATCTAAAACATGGAATAAATTAACAATACTTCAATTAAGGGATAGTGGCTTGAGCTATAAATTGAATGTATTAGCACTAGATAAAGTAACTTGAACTCAAGATATGGAACTAATATTGGATGTCACCTTGTGTCATACATTGTGAATTCATATAGCATAAGTTTATAATTATATATCAGATCATTATTATATAAACATTAGAGAAATAAAATGTGTCCTATGAAATAAGAAACATATGAAGGATACTCCTCAACCTAATGAGGAGTTGAGAAACACATGTAAAATGTATATATATCAATAATAGTTGATATATTCTTCATTAAAAAGGGGATTCAGGCAAGTATTGTCAATATAAGAAGAGAAAAATCTAATGGGGAAATAAAACACAAGCTTGGTGCAATTATTCTAACGTTTTCCATAATGTTCATTTTGTATGAATTAAGATGTAACACCACTCTAACCTTTGAACCTCTGGATGGTATGATGAGAGGAAGAAAAATTCTAGGGAAATATACTTGTAAAGGCAATAGTGCATGACACACATTAATCAATGATCTTTTATGGATTTATATTGAGTATTTAAATCCTAAAGAATTTATAGTGGATTACTAATAGGTGGGGAAAGTCAACATTTAGATAGGTATATAAGGTTTTACATATGAATATATTATGTTGGTCAACCTTGTCCAAGGTGAATATTAGGCAAGTAAAATGTGTTGCATTATATCATGTTTAGATCTTGAAGGGCCCACATACAATGTGATAAAGAAGGGAGGTCTTGAGCAGTTTACCATTTTTTATTAGACATGTCTAGATGTTCATTTTTGGGTGTTGGATCATGAAGATGAGTGGTTAGGTATACCTTATAGGGCTATATTGATGTCCACCTATGTGGAGGAATATATTTAATTTCTCAAGATGAAAAAACTATGAGGGTTGTGACATAGATCCACGAGATTTGAGGCACAATCATTTTATTTTTATTTTAAATGAGATCAGATCTAGGTATTTTCAAGTGTGTAATTTTGGATATATGAACTCAATAGTTTTTTTAAATTAAATTACACTCAAGCCCATTTTGGTCATAGGGATAATTTGGCATTTAGAAATTTGTACAACCTCTAGTGATTTTCTCACAATGTCTAAATTTCCCATGCATTATTGGGAAATTGCTCATAGATGAGATTTTTGTGTTGCGGAGAAGGATTGGCTAGGGTCTTCCTACAACCTAGTAGAAACAAACTTAGGATCGAACTCTATTGTTACAAAATTCTAAGGTGCATTGAAGACACTTTCTGAGGTTGAGAGCCTCTACCACAAAGTTAATTTGAGTTTTCCATGTTGAAACAAATATAATCAATAACATCATGTTCTTTCCTTGATGTGTAAGAGTTTATCTTCTTTCAATGAACAAAAGTGAATATTTTTATGGTTTAATCTTAATAAAAAAAGATAAAATGTAGACAGAAGAAAATTTTCTAGAAACTAATGCAACCATAACCGATAATTGATGAAGAGAAGATTAAACTATGGACATTATATTCAAAACTAGATGTAGAAGAAGCATAGGGGAGTACACGTCATATATTCAAGGGTTTAGTACGACCCATATACATTAACTAAGGCATTTTACTTATATACTTATTACCAAACACGTTGGAAATTTATTAGTGAACTTAAATATACATGTTTCATATCACTTATATTCATTGCAAACAAGTACCTATCTACTATTGTTTAGTGTGTTCTTTTGCAACTCTATTCTTACTACATATAGATTAACATCAACACTATCCCATGACTTATTTAGATAAAAAAAATTACTGTCACATAGTAATGATATAATTATGGTTAAATTGTTAGTGAAAATAACTTATTGCCTTAACTTTAATACACATTCTAGGTTGATAGTTGCAAAACTAAAAAGATAGATGTACTTAGATTCTATTGGAGTATAATATGTTCAATCATACCATATCAAATTTTACATAAGGGAGTTATGGGTAATTCATGATTGATTCTTATCATTGTCTTCTACTAAAGAAACTTCTAATTCTTTGTAGAATGACTAGACAACCTTGCTACACCAAGAGTGTTGGACTTTTCATCAATAGAACTTAAAATATAGTTTGATATGATGAATGAAGTAATCTCAATTAGTTTTATTGTAAGCATTTGCATTTTGATTTCAATGTGACATGAAATAAATGTTCATACAACTTTGTGTCACTAAAGCCACATGTTATGGTTTATGAATATATGTGTTGATGGAATATTTTGTATTATCCTTAATAGATTGATGGAGAAAATGGGACACTAAAATGTACTAATAAGCAAAATTAGATAAATTAAATTTCCCAATATATTTATGATAATATAATACAAGTTTTAAGGAATTTCCATCTTTGTGATTTTTATGTGTGAATATTAATACTATACCTATGGGTAAATATGTATCCTCTATGGATAAAATTTACCCCTACAATATATTAGAAGTACCAATGGGCATACAATAAATATTAGGTTCGCAAGGAGGGATGAGCAATTTTGACTGAGTGATGCACAAATCAGTTCATGATGGGGAAGACACAATGGTTCTAACCACCTAATGTGGATTTCTTGGCATAGGAGATTGTGGTTTTCCTTAGATAATATGAAGATGACATGCAACCTAACCAATGAAGAGAATAATTCCGCTAAAACTCTGACCTATAATGGCAACATACAAGTTTGTGGTAGTTTTGACAATGATGGTATGGAGAGTATGATAGAGGAACCCACATTAGAACTTTTCATAGTGGATAAACATGTTCATGTATCGTTCTGATAAGGAGTGGCTCAAATGGTTAAGCACAGTGTCTTGTAACAAAGGGACCCGAGTTCAAATCCTAGTGGCCACCTTGGTTTACCACCCTGCTAAATGTTCATCCTTCATCATGCGCATGGGAGAGGGGGAGAGAAAGGTTCTCTAAATCCCATATGTTCATGTACTATTGGATATAGTTAATACAAAACTAATTTATATGGGCTTGAGAGAAAATAATTATAATGCTACTCAGATTATGCTCATTATTTCTATTCTCTGATAACCCAATGCTCCTTCTAATTCTAATTTCCTATTATTTGGAAATTATAAAGTCAAAGACTTCAATTCTTCACAAATAGATGTTTGTAGTTACTCAGAATCCTTTCATAATGTAAGATCTAGTTTCTCCATCGGAAAGGGTCATAAATTCTTCTTAGATGAACCACTTTCCAGGGTTGATCTAGTAACAACTCATTGGTTAGAGATCAATTTTCCTTAACTCATATTGCCTAAGAGGCCTACATCATTGTACACAAACCATGGATCTATTATGTCATTTTAAAGTTGGTTGGTAGGAATATTGGTTATATGACTCTTCAGGATCGCCTTCAATTACTTTGGAAACCTATTTCCATGTGGAGGATCTACATACATAGTTTCAACGGATTTCATGTCCATTTTACATTCAAGGGGAATAACTTCTAGTCATTAATCGAAGCTACATAGTTCTAGTAGGTTTCATTTCTTCTATAAAGGGTACAACATCTTTATCTAGCTTATTCTAGATTGGCTCAGGAATATTATGAAAGAATGGATCCTACCTAGTGACATGGCCATGGTACAAAAACTTTATACTCTCAAAAAACCTTCCAACAAACATAATCATCAAAGCATGGAAAATGAATTTGCCACTTCATCTATATAATCTAGCCATCTCTGATAAAATTGGTTTTGCATTAGGTTGTCTATTCAAAGTATATGATCATATTGTAAGTCTCACTTGAAGCAAATTGGAATTATTATATATTGATTTAAGTACATCTTTGTTGATCTATCCACTACTTATCATAAATGGCTTACAATTTAAAGTATAATGTGAACCTCTCCTATTGATATTTATGTGTTTATAATTCTAGGACATGATATGAATTAGTGAAAAGTCCCTATTGTATCTTCTTCAAAAAAAGAACAAGGAAGCCTAAAAAACAAGGCTGGTGTCAAATGGGCTGAAGAGGAGAATTGTTGGCAGATATATTATGTTTGGAATATGCATACACGTTGATAGAATAGAATGGAAGGCATATCCTAGAACAGAAAAAGTCAAATTCATTTGAATCAAACAAGATATGAAACTTTATAGGAATGTTAACAAGATGTATACTTTGTTAATTGTTCAACATCTCTGACTACATCATTACCCGATGCTTCATTGAAGGGACAATAGGTGTTATAACATTAATTTTCATTTTTTATACATGTATTTGGATGCAAATAATGTATTGTCTAGTACATATTATAAAGCTTGAGTTTCCAATGTCTTAATTAATAGTTTTGGTTTGAGAATGCAAATTATCCATATGAAAAGGGATTTTGTGTGTTTTCTACTTTCAATAATATACTATTAATTGTTGGCTAAAGAAATAGGGGAAAATTCAATAATATAGGAATTTCTAAGAAAAGTAATGAATATTTGATAACTAAATTTGGGAATTGTTTTGGGAAACTTTTAGAAAGACAAGTTGTAGGAAACTTATAATCTTTATTTGGCCCTATCTTGCACACAAAGAGAGAATATTAAAATAGGATTTACTTGTCAAGTTAGGGAAGAAAATGAATTATTATATGCCTTCAATAATTCAAAAAAGAAAATACTTGAAGGCAAGAAAAAAGGTAATGGACCTTGTATTTTTTCACCAACTCTTGTCTTACCTGAGATTAAGTTATTAGAAGGCTTCCCTTAGAATTTGGTGTTAATTAGAGAAAAGAGGAGAGCGATATGAATTTCATAAATATCCCTTAAATGAAAGGATTAATTGATATATATATAATTGATGCATCACATTTAGATTAGAAAAGGAATCATAGGTGTGACCCTTTTAATCAATGCATGGACTCCTAGACACTGAATCATAGATCCATAGTTTCCCATTATCATCTACCTCATGATAGAATACGAAAGTTGTGTGAATAGGACCTTGATTCTTTCCACACCTTGTTCTCTCCCCCATATGTGCCTCTCCCCTTAATTCTTTCTCCTTTGTATTTAGGAGTAAAACATGGATATGAGGGTCCCTCATACAACTGCTCTCATCCCTAATTTGAAAATTACCTAAATTGTTGTTTCCTCTAGAAACTAGGGCATCAAGGAATCACCCTCAAACCCATCACCCATCCTAAAAATAGGGTACCTTAGGCATCCTTGATCCCTCATGCACCTAGATCCACCCTCAATTGAACGTGAGGCACTTTCTCTATCCTCGATCAAACCCATCTCATCTCTAATGCTCCTCCACCATCGTCCTCAAACTCTAGGGCATCTCAAAGTAATTGATTTAGCTAGAAGCATTATGAGACCTCCCTGAGAGTGTTTGACAAAACAAAGGGTGTTGAGGAGGACATTTGTGCCCTTTCCCTAGTCACGTCACTTGAAGCTTGAAAAGCTTCATCAAAGGTACATATTAGATCATCACAACATCTGGAGAGAGGTGTAAGACCATTGGCGGACCTCTAGGAAACTCATCATGGGTTCAGGTGGTCGTCTCGGTGGGTAATTGCGCGCTTTCCCTCCTTTCTTGGTTCTTCTATTCTTAGCCATGTAGACCCCCCCCTAATGACCTCCTCTTCCACCTTGTTGTGTCCATTGAATTCAGAAAGGCCGTATAAAGATCCTTGGATCATTATTTGTGGCTTCCCGGCCTCAAGTAGCTAAGTCAACCTTGGTTTGACTCCATAGCTGAAGGCCTATCGTCGAGCGAGGAACAATCCCAGGAGGGATTGGACCATGTTTCCCTCATATGTGTGACATTAATGTCATGGTGTAATGGATATATACATCTTTTCCTTGGGATTTAAATCCATGCTTGTTTGTATAAATGAATATATCTAGCAGACATGATAGCCATTAATTGAATAGAAAGTAATTAATCTTACAAAAAATCTAGTAATTAATTGTCAAGTCCAAATATATTGAACATATATATGGTTTTCATCAGTAAAATGTGTTGAATCCAATCAAGTATGTTTATTTACTTGATTCTATCTCCAATTCCAAAAGTATATAAACATGCATACTTTAGTGACTTTCGATATATGTCAACCCTAAAATGATGATCATATCTTGATTAATCAATCCTGATAAGTAAAGTCTGATCATTTTATTAAAGTATCACCTTGGATCTAATCTAGGATAAAGGGTTTACATGTTTCCAAAATTATGGTTTCTAAAGTTGAAAAACCTTAGTATGTGATGATTAGGGTTTGAGAAGCCTAACCCTAATGAAATCCTAATTTGACCCTAAAACTAGAACTTAGGACCCAAGTTAGGCTTAATGGATATTTTACAAAAACAATACTAATACTTGGATGTTATACATTAATTACAAGTTGATTGCATGATTGGTTGAATATGCTCTTGTTTGCTTTAGAATTAAGCCATCCCTGGGGAAAGGTATGTGGTTACGACTATGAATACTCACCTACTTGACTTCTGAGGTTTTTAAAGTTTCTTGAATGGATTGCAATTAAACTTCTTGGTTGTTTATTTACTTACTCAATCTATAAGGCCCATATCAGTATCACTTAATATAAATATAACTTGCTTGAACCCCACATGCTATCGATGGAAGTCTGAATATGGAAAATAGAAAGAAAATTATTGAGATGGCTATGATCAAGCCCCATAATGGGAAGGTTACAAGAGGTTAAGCCCCAGATTGGGAAGTTCGACATGGCACCAAGCCCTAGATTGGCAAGGTGGCCCAAGTCCACTATAGGGACAAAACTCCAGAAGAGGGTATCCAAAGAGATGACCAAACAAGGGTTGAGAACTTATATCAGAAAATGCAAGTTTCATTATGTAACAATAATTGCTTCTATTTTTGTTATGTTGTTACACTTACATGCATATACTTTGTTTCCCCCATGTACTTAGTATAGAGATATACTAACCATGTTTTTGTTTCACAATATTTTATGTTAATATGCAAATTATTGGAAGAAATGGACTTCTAGAGAAGATGACACCAAAACAGAGATGATTAAAGTCTATCAGAGGATTTAGTGATAGATTTACTTTATGTTGCAAACATTAGTTCTTCCTTTCCATGTAACTCCCTAGAGGATATTCTATCTTCATATTGTTATCAAATTATTTTCCATTCAATAAAATTTTCAATTATTACAGGTTATTTTCCTAAACGTTGATCTTGGAATTATGAAAATGGTTGTTTCCCTCTCAGTCTGCCTTAATTAGGGATAATATTGGGATGGGTTTGTTACAATAGGTAGAGACTTGTGAGAGTAGACAAACTAATTCCAAGAAACCCCATCATGAGCAATTGTTGAAAGAGGTACACAAAGAATACAATATAAATTTTCCATCACAACAAATCTTGGAAGTTAACAAATAGCTACATCAACTTGACACTCCTGTGGCAATCACTATTTAACATCAACATATTATTATGAATCTTGTTCTATATGATGTTTTCACAGACACAAAAGTCTTTGATGGGGTTTAAATAGATACAAAAGAAGATGCTTGTATTGAACAAATGTGCAGTCTGATACACCCTATAGATTGGGAAAACAACATTGACAACTACTCCGGGAAAATGGGTAGAGAAACTCAAAGCAACATTATCGTGATGAGGGTTAGTCTTTATATGACAAGAACTCAAGTAAAAAATAGGTTGAACTTCTTGCTTAGGATTGTACTCAAGACGAGGATAAGATTATACATTTTCTCTTTACATGGTAGATCTAATATGCTAGAATATAAAGGATATTAGTAAGGCTTCTAATCAAACTACTCTGAAGGGTATTATTTAAAAAAACATAAATTAGTTGGTATACATGAGTCAAAAGTTTCAAAAGAAATAACTGATGCAGTTCTTACCAACTTAGGTTACACATACTTGCATAATGTACATGCTCAATGATTTTTTGGTGGTATTTGGTTTTGTTGGATGCCATAGTCTTGAAGGATTTATATTTTGAAAATTCACCACTAGTATATACATTATTTTGATAATAATGACTTCCTACTAACTATAGGTTATTCCAGTCTAAATCCTACAAAAAAAAAACTATTATTAAGCATCTAAGTCAATTGAGCATGAAGATATATCACCCTTGGATAGTCATGGGTGATTTTAGCTCTCTAATAAGCCCTGTGGAAAAGTAGAGAAGTAAATAATTTAACTTTTCTATAGCTAATATCTTCCAATATTTTGTTATGGAAGTTGGTCTTAATGATATTGGATACTCTTGATCACCTTTTACTTTCAAAAGAGGATTTCTTCATTAAAGGTTGCATTGTGCTTTTGGTAATATCTAATAGCTTATAGAGAGCCAAAATTGTTTTAGTAATCACTTACCTAGAATCCATACAAACTACAACATGTTGTTCCTAAAAAATCAGCAATGTGCTAAGTTTGATTATAATTGTATAATCAAAGTTTCATGGAACACGAATGTTGGGTTCAGCAAATTACTATTAGAGAAATATATACATCATATCAGTTTTATAGATGATATTACAACCTCCAGATTAGCTAAAATGCAATGGAATGACATACTCAAATGGATAAATAAGTAGAAAACAAATATTTATTAACTCATACTGAACAATTGCAAGTACATTTGTCACTAAATTGCAACATGAAACAAGATGAGTACTGCTTTGACTTACAACATAATATTTAGAAGTTTTAAAAGTTGAAGAGGATGACATGAGTCACTAGATAACATAATAACTATCTAAGAATTGGTGACAACAACACAAAATTCAATTTGTTGGATCAAATGATGGGCTCTAGAGGGGGTGTATATAGTTAAATTCACTTAAAAAAAATTCATTAGACCTTCAAGATATTTCTAATATAATTTGGCAAGTATGAACTTTGAGTGCAACTAAAACATACATAGTAAGGGAGGGAGAGATTCAACAAGCACAAGAACACAAGCTATGTAGAGTGATTCCATACTCCAAACTAGGGTTAAGTCATTCCACTACCTAGAGAGGTCAAGTTATATGATTTTGTAAGCACTGCATACTTAGATTCCATTAGAAGACATATGACATATGACCTTCCTTTTCTGGGACAAGAATACCCAGTCTTTGAAGGAGAAGGGAGCCAACAACCTACCAAAGGATTTACCTATCCAAGATTGAGTCTTCAACCTCACCAAGGACTTACCCACTTTGCAACGAGTCTTTTTCCTTCACCAAGGACTTACCCACTCTTGCATAAGTCTTTGACCTTGTAGGAATTACCCACTCTTCTTGGATATTTGTCATTTGAATTCACCTTCTCCAAGGAGAAGTTTTCACCAAGGGATGCATTCCCTTGTTATTCTTCACTTCTTTTAGCCAAGAGAAAGAAATTTCATCTTCATGGTTGAAATGATAGATTGGGAGGTAGAGGAAGAGAGAGACTCACAAGATATACATGTAGGACTAGATCTCTTATAAATCTCCTACTCACTCTAATGGATGTTGCAAGTGATTAAGCTTAGAGAGTGGAAGGAGGCTCTTAGAGACACTAAACTATAATATAGGGACCTTCATAGTGTTTTTCTTACCATGGTATGAATCCCAATGGGTCCTATTTATAGTTGGGGTTGCCTACTAGCTATTGGGAACACGTAAGGATGAATAGTAGCCATTTGGAGTGTTGCAACAGATATCTTTTTGGGTTTGCAACACTCCAATGGCTAGAAACACTTTTTCTACATATTATGTACAGTGTAATCGGTTGAGTTTACTTTTGGGAAACTCGACCAATTGCACTATATGACAAAGAAAATTTGAAGCATCAGTCGAGTTTATCCTGTATGAAACTTGGTCGGTCGCTTAAAATTAGATTTTCCAAAGCAGGGTGTCGGTCAAGTTATGTGTATGAAAACTCGACTGAACATGTATATTCTTAAAGTCACAGGAGAAACTCGACCAAATAGGAACTCTGTGATGTATTTTGGAAAATGTCATTAGAGTGCTTAAATATTCAATTTAAGTGCTCCTAATTTTTTATAAGCTTAATTACAATCCATCCAATCATTACAAGTAATTAACAACATAATTCTAATAGTGATACATCATATTCCACAAAAGTGCACTTTCATTAGTTTTTACTTGTTTTTCTCCAAGTTAGGATGTGGAAGTTAGGGCATTTGGAGTGTGTCTATACCTAATTTGAAATCGCCAAGTAGAAGCATTAGACACTATTAAGTAAAATGGTTTTGTCATCAACAAAACAAGGGTTTAGTCAATTGAAACAAGGGTTGCAATTTAGACTTTAAGTCAACATTCTCTTCCGTTTTGAAGATGACAAATCATTCCATAAATATATCAAAAGCATTTAAGTAAAATCATACCTTTGGAGAAACCTAGGAGTTTCCATGGACTAGAGTTCATATGCTCCCCCTCAATTGATGATAATGGAGTTCTCATACTCCCCCTCAATTGATTTTATTTCTCCTACATGGTTAGCTTTCATAATAAAGAAACTATGTATTCTACTCATATATGTTCTACATAAATGTCTTCTCCCCTTTACATCTCTCGTTACATAAGACATCTCTTCTCCCCCTTTGTCATTTCAGAAAGTGAGAGGGTGAAAAACACAACTTGTTAGTAAAAGAAGGTATCAACTATTAGAAACGAGATTAGAAGGGTAAAAAATAGGGGCTTGTCCAAGAACAGTATATAAAGCAAATCAAGACATATATTTGAACAATCCATAATGTAATTCTAACAATAATCAAGGAAAAATAACAAAAAGGTCCTTGAAATTAGAACATAATGTGCTGTAAAAAACTTATAAATCACGATTTTGACCCTTAAGATGACAGAATTTGCCTAAAAAATGTCAGGGCGCATGACTATGGAATTTGCCTAAAAAATGTTAGGGCTCATGACTATGGTCATGATTCTTTTTCAGAAGGTCGTTTCCTCATAAAAAAATACTAGTTTTGCACCATAAACTAATAGTGGAGCAGATCATTCAAAAACTGCATAAATTCTTCAAATACTCTGATATTTACATATGATGTAGCTCTATTTGTAGCTCATCACAAGGATATGCAAGCAACTCAATATAATAGATATGCAAGTCAAGCAACAAGCTTGAGTATGTATGAAACAAGATACAAGCATGGCATATAGTTGAATACCAATTGATGAATAGTATTAGAACTACATGTAGATGGACTACTAGTATATAATATCAAAGGTTAGGACTACTAGTGAGCTCTAGATCATAGAAAAGGATACACAAGTTAACGAAAAAAGCTATGACTAGATGTAGAGGAATATCCAAACAAAGAAATAGGCAATTTCAAAAATATGGAAAGGATGTTGCTCACTAGCAAATATACATTCTTAACAAAAGATGATTACCACTAAGAAGATCAATGTTGAATCAAGATATATATAGATAGATAGATGTAGAAAGTAAAAGCAAAATGGAAGAAATTTAGATCACAACCAGGAGAGTCAAAGAGAACATCATCAAAACATACATAACAACTCAACATAGGTAATTGCAAGATATAGATATACCAATTTAGAGAAATTAGAGAGATAGAGTTGTACTTAAGATAGAAAATTTAAAGCATGAAAATATGCATATAGAAAGGCACCAAAGGGAGTGCCATAGAATAATTCTTGTGGTTGAGAAAATCTAGTTGAGAGTGTTTTCTCTTCCACAAAGTCATCTGTATATTCATTGCATAGTGTTGTTACTCAAGTTTCTGGTTTGAACTTCTCAACCGGTGATAGTTGTTGGCAACACCCATTGGTGTGTGTCGGTCAAGTTTCTATTAGGGCAAATTGAGTCCACAAAGTTGCTATCAAAAACATATATTTTTAATAAAAACATGTCTAGAGGCTAAATAAAAATCTAAACTATATTCAAACATGTGTAAGAAAATTAGTAATGCACTATGAAAGCATCAAAAATAGTTTTTGAGCAAGAAAGTGATGAGAGTCACAATATACCATTTTTTACTAAAAAACCATATGTATAGTGCACACTAACCTGGCATAAACACACTATGATTGGATATGATCAAGGATACCATTACCTATGTGCTTACCATTTATTGTCCCCTTGTTTCCACCAAAAACACATCTCTTATTTCATCTTTCATGTGGATTGCGAAATCAATTTGTAAATCAATAGCTCATGCCAATCCAATTGCACTTGACCTACAAGAAACAAGATGAAATGGTCGCCAATAATATTTTTGGGTTTGAAGGGGTTAGCTTATCTACCCAAGTCCTATTCCTATTGGGTTCTTTCCTAAAAGGACAATATGTGGAATAATGACCAATTGCATTGTGATGATAATATTATAGGGAAAGTGGGTGCAGAGGCAGTGGAAAAAAATTCATTTCCTAAAATAGCAAGATCACATCAAGAATGATGTATCTAGGAGAGGAAGGTTTGCAAGGTTATACCTAGTCCTGGAGCAAGGCCAATGACATTACCCTTGTAGTAGCATCATGCTTCTTCATTAGGCAGCAACTCGATCCTTCTTCAGCAACAACACTCGAACAATCATCTCCACCAGCCTCCTGGTGAAACACCATGGACAGAGGTTGATGATGTCCTCCTAGCAGTAGACAATGGCCTCCTGCCTCTAGAGTAGTCCACGCTGACCGCCAAGAACTCTACATTGCGCAACGAGAGCCAACGGGAAGGATTCGCCCCTTTCAAATGTCAAACTACTAGAGCTGAAGATCTCTCCCACAGTTGTCTCTCTGTTTCTATCCCTCCCTTTGTCGGGTAGGACTTGCTCAGGCTCTTTATTGGTAACACAACCAAAGAGGACAACAATTGTTATAGCCAACTGTTGGATTCTAAGAAGCTCCGAGTACCCCTCTATTTATAGGAGAGGCTAGGGTCAAGGTTCCAAGTTTTTGCGAGAGTTTAAAGGGTCAAATTCACAAATTTTCTAGAAACTACACTCGGTGAATTGGTCATTTCACACAGCCAACTAGTTGGTAGGTGCATGAGAAATTTAGTTCACCAAGCGAACTGGTCGATTCATGTAGTTTCCTAATCTAAATTTTAATTGGTACTCAATGTACGATTAATGTACAACATGACATTAGTACCTATCCTTGATCCAATCAAATTGGAAACCGAACCAAGTGGATCATCCCATGAACCAGTCGGGTGGGATATGTGAAACAGAAAATTCATTATGTGAACTGGTCATCTTACTCCCTAGTTCATCCATTGATCAGCCAATGTTGATTCCAAATGACCTGACACTCCAACTAATTGGTTCAGTGCCCAATCGATCAGTTGGCTGGGTGAACTGGTCAGTTCAGAGTCCGGTCAGTCAATTTTAAGCTCATATGTTTAATTGAATACCTAAACACGTTTAGTAATCAAATTAAACATCATTCATGAATGTAATCCTTTAATCCAAGTGTATCCTATGAGTGTGATCCTATAGGTCTAGAATTACATTGGCAGTGAATGTCCATAACTAAGATCACAAGAAAAGAGTGGTGTCTAGCAATACATCATTTTATCCAAGTAATTCGGAAATCTGGAGAAAAACTTCAACCTACAATTTGTGATTAGTGTTATCTTGATCGTATAGTTCCTTGTTCTCTGATATTTGGGTTGAACTTGAGGGATGGAATCATCTTCCTCTTAACATGCAATTCATGTTCCTTGAACTAGAGCAGACTATCTAAAATGCACATGAGCTCACATACCATATTTTGAGTCACATGAATATGCCCATACATTTCTCAGTCTCACTTATCAATAGGCCATGGATATCAACCTCCCGTAGGAGGGACAAATCCCATCTATATCACTCGCACTCCATCCCCATGTTTCACAGTGCATCTAATCATCATCGTTATGGAAACTGTTATTCAAGATCACATTGGATGATGTCAAGTACATGGACGACATGTGATGAATGTAGTGACTTCAGATCTAAGAACTACAATCACCATTATTACTATGAGAGATGATTCTAACTATCATTCCATGGTCTACATGTATCACTCTCATGGTGGGTATGACTGATACATTGTTTTCTAACATGTACATGTGTGCTTGACTTTATATCATACACCATGACTAATGAGACTCTATCCTCAGTCAACACACACTCTAGTCTTATGTATTTATGTTGTTTATATTGCTAACAAAGTAATATCTGACTTGGGACATAACGAGAATGTATGTACTCTTATCATACATATGATATCATCATTCAGGTCCTCAACCTAAAGACATATGCCATCGAGTAACATCATTCTTTAGACATCTATTATGTATGTGTCATCATATCATGCTAAGACAAATGTAATAGATGGAATTTCCTTTATTATTATCAAATTAGGTATTTAATGCATCTTCATGTAAAGATATCAGCTTTTATATTGTAAATGGCAAGGAACTATGGTACCTGCTCATATACTCAGAAATTCTCTCAAATTTCTTAAACTTTGGATATTCCTCAAGCATATAACATCTTTCTTTCTAATGTTTGTCCGTACATCAATCGAGTTATTGCTCGTCTTTCCCATTCATCTTGAAGCATGCAAATGATTGGTTGGTTTGATGCCAAAAATATGTGGAGATTATCAAAAGGGGACCCAAACAATGATAGGCTCTCTAGGAATATATACCAACAGAATTCCACTTACATTTAGGGCCTAATTTATAGGGTGTTCTTAGATGGCAAAGTGTGTGTTTGATGTACATTTTTACATTGCAAACTCACACAACCACACCCTACTACACCCAACTAAACTAGCCCTTAGAGCCAATCACCCATGATTCTTATTCCAAGTGACCTTAACATGTCCATCATGTTTCTTCTATGCAAGCACTTTTGTAGAGGATATAGCAATGTTTGCTTTAGGTTGGTATTTTACAAGTTTCACATCTCTTCAATGTGCGAACTTTATCATGAGATGGAAGTGTTGTAGTATGCTATCTGAGATTCATTTCCTAACCACTACCTCTGTTGTTGTCATCAATGGTTGGAACCTCATACAAGTTCACCCATATGAACTTCTTGATCCATACTGTATCCTCTGATGTTCTCATAACATAGAGATACTCATCTTCTTCTGTAGATATAAACAATTGTCTTTATCTCATTACTATTTGCAAGTTATAGTTCTCATTTAAGGTCAAACATAGACATAGATTGTGATTATTAATTTTATTTGTCATTTTAGAATCTTGCATAGGTGTAACGCTTTACACCCAACTCTTCCTTATTACCATAAACAAGGAACAAATCCTTCTAGTACTTCTCAAGAACTTAAAGATGTTCTGTATGGTAGTCAGTGACTCTCACTACCATCTGACATATACCCTCTCGTCATGTCCAATACATACGAGATTGCTAGATAGGTATTCATATATATCCTCTCATCATGCCCAATACATATGAGATAACTAGATATTCTCTCATCATTTCCAATACATATGAGACGATGAGGTAAATACATAACATTGTAGACATGATAGATCCAATTCTAAATGCATATGACATCTATCCATGTGCTCTTATTCTTCCTACAAACTGGGACACTAGGCTCCTAAGAGACTAACTCCATGGAACATGGGCAAGTTATTTCTGATTGAGTTCTTGCATACTTGATCTATGAGGTTTGTATGTTACATAAGGAACTTGAGATTCCACAACATCTTATGATTCTTTATCTTTCTACTATACCTCTTTAGGCTCAATGTTTTTTTATTTGTCTTAAACATTTTCAGTTCTACTTTTACTCTCATTGATTCCATTGGATCAAAGTTCCTCTTCAGGAATACAGCCATATAGATTAACAAATAACTTTGTTATTGGATTGGGATAAGAGAAATATTTTAACAAAATAAAATTTATGTGATTTTGTGGACAAAACTTTTCAAGAAACTATTTTCTTATATAAGCCTCAATCCCTATTCACTATAAAAGACATATCAGGAAAACTCCCATGCCATATCTCATATGGTATCTTTTGAACCATTTTAGATGGTACATTGTTTAGTGTTAAGCATGTGCCCAAAAGAAAATTGGAAGATTATATAGATTTTATAGATAATCGCACCATGACTTGACAAGGTATGGTTCCTTCTTTTTGATACACTTTCATGATACATTATTATTGTGTTTTAGGTGGGGTTCATCATGATACATTATCATGATCTCCCAGAAGGTTCTCAAACCCTTGGTTTAAAATATTTCAGCATCGATCACTTCAAAGTATCTTAATACATTTACCAAGTTATCTAGGTACTTCATTCCCAATCTCCTTGAATAGTTTAAGAGATTTATACTTATATTTCATTAAATAAAAATTTCCATATCTATTGATAGCATCAGTAAATATAATGAGGTACTAGTAACTACCTTTAGCATTTATTCAAAAATGTCTATATATATCAGTATGTGTGAGCCCTAATAAAATAGTCTCTCTCCCACTTCATCTAGTAAAGATGCTTTTTTCATATTACACAACAAATAAGATATGCATACCTCAATCGGTTCAATAACCAAAACAGTCAAGACAACCATCATATGAATTCTAGATATGCACTTCTCATTTATGTGTTGTATATGTCAATGATATAGGTTTTCAATGTTTAAGTCATCAAGTCATTTTATATATGTATCATACACATTTGTCTCTAAAATTATCTAGTATACTTTATAAGACATTGGCATATAAGATCTTATCTTTTAAAATGAAACATCAATTCTTGTTCATACAAGATACATTATGTTTTCATCAATGGTAGGTACATAATAGCAATTCACTAATCCTATTACATGCCCACGAATGACAACTTCCAACTTTGGTAGCAACTCTTACTTTGTATTGTTCTAGCTTACTTCTTATTAGGTCTTGAAGTAGAGATATCTCTCTTTCTTCTTCCTTTGTTACTTTAAATGAAAATGACATATTTCTTTTTCACTTACCCCCTTTCCTTATGTTGAGTGTAGAAGAATTGACTTTAGCTTAGCCTCAGAATACTTCTTGGACTTGCCTTTTCCCTTGGACTCACTTTTTTTATCACCATCATAGATTTGTCCTTCTTCATTCTTTCGTTGGCATCAACATGCCAAGTGATTCTGACAGTGGTTTAGCCAAGTTACTCAAGTGAAAGCACTCGACAAGCTAGCTATATATGATTCAAACAACAATTGTAGAATCATATCCGTGGTCAAATCATTACCTAAAAGAAATCTCAGTCACTTTAGATGTTCCACATGCCCAATCATATTGATCACATGGGGTTTTACAAGATCTCCCTCTATCAGTTTGAACTCAAACCACGCTTTGAATACATTATACCTTTCTTGCTTTACGTGATTTTTAAAATGTGTTACCATCTCGAGAATGTCCATGTTTTCATGTTGCTCATGAAACTCATAGTTCATATAGCATAGCATAAGGTACTTAACATTGATGAGAACATTTCTCAAAGTCCTTAACTAGTTGTGGAACTTTATCCTCTTTTGTCCTTTCTGAAGGAATGATCGCAATGTGAATGTAACGTCCCCGGATTTTCACCTTCTCAAAACCCCATGGAGATGAGAAGATAAAATATGAAAACGTTAGCAATTATATCAGAGAGCGATACGGAAGCATAATATGCATACATGAACATACAACCATAACATACTCAACATTCAACATGTTTATTTATACAACATGAATTAAATTTACATATTGAAAGAAGATTTAAAAGTATAATAACATGTATGCTAACAAGATCTACACAATAGGTACAACCTGGACAACTGCTCACGCCCATCTTTTTCCTCCCATGCTATCTCTGAACCTAAAACATACGTGAAACAGTGAATCAACACACAAGGTGTTGTGCACGTGGGTAGAAAGATACATACTAATATGTTTGCATAATTGAAATAACTTGAGAAAGAAAGATTAAAAGAAAACATTATTTAAAGTGATAATCATGTAAACATTCCTTTTATTACATTCACTTTGATGCGGTTGTACTACACATACTTGCACTTGACTTACATCTAGTGTGGGAAATATAGTATCATCATACATCTAACATGGGCCAAGGAATCATACATCCATGTTAGGCAACATACATCCACACCAAGCTATGTGCTCTAGCAGCTACAGCCCATCATACTCATTTATGCTCTATTATATTTGGTGAAGTATAACTCATACTAGTTCAACCAAGCCATCATATCCAAATACGAGCATTCAAGATATCACATATCATAGGCAACCAGAAAACTAGTCTTATACTTAATAAAAACCCACGTACCTGAGTTCAGAGATTTCTAATCATCCTTTCTCATCTAGATATTTGGTCATCACCTGATTAAGACAAGACCACATACTATCATCAGTTTCTCATCATCTTAACCCTAGTCGTGTTCATTAGGGTTTATATTATCTCATGAGGATATTCCAACATGTACTTGCATTATTGTCTTATATTTATCTTGCTGATGTCATTTTCCAGATTATGATTCCTTATATGAATATTAGGTCCCATATCCTTTTTGATGTACATATTAACCCTAGTTTATATACATTATTCAATTTAGGGTTACAACCCATGTATCAAGGTTCATCTTCTTACAACATCAATTTTGTGTACAAAACTGGTATCATATTTACATATTATCTTTCAGTTACATATATAAGAATGTTCTGTGAATTTCATCATTTATTGAGCATGTATGCATTAATTGCATTATCTTTAGTGTTATTAGCCCTAATTAGCCATATTAATCAAAATATATGGTTTCATACATCAACATGACCATATTTGACATCATATACATTATAAACATGATTATAGACTAACTAACATTTTTCCATAATTTAATATCATCATTTGATATTTATTACTCATGAACTAAGCATATTACAACTAATAAGATATCACTTATATTAGTGCATCAAAAGCCTGATATTATGATTTCATATTGTTCTACACATTTTCCTGAGAATTTTGGTATATTATTTGTATTTTTCTGATCACTGAGCTAATTGCTATGAATTATTCAATAATTGAGCATTTCTGGGTATATTTACCTTTTTCAGCCTATCTGGGACTGCCACCTTGCCACTAAGAGGGCACAACTTCACTTGTTGGCCGCCTGGTTCAGATTTTGGGTCGGCCGGTCCAATGCTGGTCTGGGCTCGGTTCACTGCTTCTGGACCGCCCGCTCTTCCACCCTTGCGATCCAGAAAATGCAGCACGGGCGTGGGCAGACACCACGGCCGTGGTGCCGGGTCACGACGCCTACGCTCACCCCCATCCTCTTCGTGCGCCGCTGCATCTAGGTCCTCCGGTGAGCGTCGCCGCATCCATGTCCTCCGGTGAGTGTCGCTGCCTGCTGCAAGAGAACTTTGTTCTCTACCAGCGTGTTGTCGTCGTGTAGGCTAGATCTGATTTGGGAACCCTCTGAGTCGCAGTCTCTGCGTTCTCGCGTGCATTCCCTAGCCATGATTTCCTGCCGGTGCCGGTCATGCACCACCGTGGGGCTGAGGCAGCATCTCAGGTCACCGTCTGCTTACCCAGGGATGAAGCTATCTTTTCTGTTAATGTTGCTCAGTCGACATGAGACAGAAGGCCTTGATCCCCCACACTTAGACTCCTCCTAGAAGCGGGCTTCTGACCTCCGTGCTCGTCCTTCCTACATGTGATCACAGGAAGATATGCATCTCACCTTGATGATGGTCTTCAGAAGCCATTGGGATGCTTGCTTACCGGTCCCTAGGTCGGCATCTCCGACTGCTGGTGGTGAGCTCAGCCTGCAGCGATCTCAACGACCCACACGCTGCAACTAGAGCAGATGAAGCTTGTCGCCCAGGATGGGTGGATGAGTTCTAGGGCCAACAAGTACAAGGGTATGGGTTCTCTGGCCACAAGTCAATAGGCACCTAAAGGATGCCTCAATATCTGGGATCGGCTGCTTCTTGTAGCGATGGAGAAAGGAGAAGGAGGAGGTCCAGGCTGCTCATATGTATCGCCAGATCAAAGTACTTTTATAAAGGAGGACACGTCACCTCTATAGGTTGTCTCCTGCTCAGCGAGACCTATCTGTTTGGGTTTTCCCACTCCAGTTGTTTTTGCATAATGGGAGGAGGAGGACGAGAGCTATTCCACCACACATCACAATGTCAGGGTTGTTGGATAGCTCCTGGAAGTGCGGAAGATTTGGAGTTTCGACCCAAAGTTCTAACCAGTTGTTAGTTACTGCTCACGACCTGGTCTTCTATACACCAGCTGCTTTATTGAAAACACTAGTAAGTTGTGATCTTTCAGATGTATCCAAGGGCCATTAGTGTGCCACGCCACCCGTCCTATCACAACTAACAGATTCATGCCCCTGTGTTGATTAGGTTGCCTTGTGACATTATGTGTAAATTGAACTTATTTCTATCTTATTTAAATCAATAGTCCACATCATTGTATCTTAATAACCACCAAAAGGGACCCCGAATTATTACCAATTTTACACATGGATCCCTTGTCATATAGTTTCTCATCAAGCAATGTTTGAGGCCAATAACTCTATTATGTGATCATGTAAAGAAATCTTCAAATAACCATAGGGATAGGTGTAGGAACCTCAAATCAAATTCTACTAATCATCGAGTCTTAATTAAACAAGTCCATGAATACTCATGTGATCCAAAAACACCTTAGAGTTCAACAATTGACCACGTGCTACCTCAAGGTCCAACAATGATTCATATTACTCAAGGTACTCCTTCAAAAAGTATATCGAATATCGAACTCCTAAAATCAGGGTCATCACATTCACCCCTCCTTATAAGGAATTTTGTCCTCGAAATTCAACTAGTCACATCCTTTGCGTGATTCCAAGGGGTCACTAAATTCTCTAGGCCACCACTTCTAGGTGCCAAGGCTATCATAGTTCTGCATGCACCATGATTTGTCATCTTAAGATTTTAGGTATGTGGGGTGTAATTACCCCACCTTATATAGATGGTAACATCATTCATTTATTTTATTAATAACATGTCGTTCTTGTTTTGGGGATTTACATCCTCATTAACCGTAAAATTAGGGTTTTCTCTTACATATAAAGTTGAGAATTACTCAAGTTTCATCTTTCACCCTACTCATCTATGTACGGTGATATCAAGATCTCATGTTTACTAAAACTATCACAATTACATCATTAATGTGGTCTATGATCGACATCATACTATGATTTCATCATTATAGAAATGCTTTCTTATCATAATTAATTATTAGGGTTTCACCCTATTCAGTGAGTTATCTACAAGAAGAATCTTAGATTTAGGAGGATTGATCCTAGGCACTATATTTGTTGATTATTAATCTATGAGCCAAAGATTTTTTTTTTGGCTCATGATTTCAAACGTATTCATGATATAGAGAGAAAGAGAATATACTAAGCCAATTGTATCATGATTTCAAACTTGGATATCACATGTATGATATAGGGAGTAAATATAGACAGTATTAGGCCATGCTTACACGAGTGACTCTTCATAAATAAATCATCTCTATAGCTCAAGTGAGGCTTCTATCATTGTATATTAAAAAGGAGAAGATGAAGGAAGAACATGTATTTTGAGTATCTTTTGCACAAAGCATCATACTCTCATAACTAGAGTTCATATATTACCTCACTTGCAACTAATGATGAAATTCACAAAATATGTCACTCCATCTAGGTCCTAACTCAGCCAAAGGATTGACTTTATCATATGGGTCATTTACCCATCCTTTTCTTTCACTAATTCTCACATATAGATTTGAATCATGCATAAGGGCTCAACTCAACACTCGAGAGTAATCTAGTGTAGGACATTTTTTTACACATATCTCATATATCGGAGGCTAGGTCCTATGACCTTCTCCCTGTGGGTCTTACTCTCTCTAGAGTTCACCACATATCTCATCCTACCACTAGATATCCTCCTTGTATAAGAGCCTGAGGCTCATGCACACTCATCTCTATCTTAACTTAGCTTATCTTAAGTAGGAAAATGGAGTGCACTTTCATCATCACGACTTAGCATGGATCCTCTAAGAGTGGATTCAACTCATATACAACTCAAATCTTAATAAGGAAACTTATGCCATTACAGATCAAAGTTAGATAAGATTCTATATACTTATTTCCTTAATCTCTCTTTTGTCTATCTATCCATCACATAACCTTATGAGGCTCTAGACATCTAATCTAGATCTATTTTCTCTTCTAGACTGATGTCACTCCCTTTCACTTAGATTTCATGAACACCCACTACTCTCCTGTGTGAGGGACACATTTTTATATGTACATATATCTAATAAAATATTATATAGTTTTTCTCCGAGAAAGAAGGCGTCAAAGAAAACTGTCGAGGTGCGAGCCGATTGGGAAACAAAACCAAACCAGCAAACTCGAGTGTCCAACACACAGTAGATATACCGGTGCCATGTAACCTAGTGAAATGGTGAGAACATGGTGTAGACTAGTGTAGCTACCCAATACATATGAGCTCTATATGGAAAGGGTTTCACACACTTGTCTAAACCTAGTTCTCGAACATCTAGGTTCAAACCTAGAGGCTAAGTCAAACCTAGTCCTTTTTTTTAACAACTTACTAAGTTTCTAGGATTTAAGGTGAAAGGTAAAAATTAGTTTAACGTTTCATGGTGAGAAATTGTCAGGTGTAGCTATTGTTCATGCTCTGATACCAACTGTAACGTCCTCGGATTTTCACCTTCTCAAAACCCCATGGATATGACAAGATAAAATCTGAAAACATTAGCAATTATATCAGAGAGCGATGCGGAAGCATAATACGCATACATGAACATACAACCATAACATACTCAACATTCAACATGTTTATTTATACAACATGAATTAAATTTACATATTGAAAGAAGATTTACAAGTCTAATAACATGTATGCTAACAAGATCTACACAATAGGTACAACCTGGACAACTTCTCATGCCCATCTTTTTCCTCCCATGCTATCTCTGAACCTAAAACATACATGAAACAGCGAATCAACACACAAGGTGTTGTGCACGTGGGTAGAAAGATACATACTAATATGTTTGCATAATTGAAATAACTTGAGAAAGAAAGATTAAAAGAAAACATTATTTAAAGCGATAATCAGGTAAACATCCCTTTTATTACATTCACTTTGATGTGGTTGTACTACACATACTTGCACTTGATTTACATCTAGTATGGGCAATATAGTATCATCATACATCTAACATGGGCCAAGGAATCATACATCCATGTTAGGCAACATACATCCACACCAGGATATGTGCTCTAGTAGCTACAACCCATCATACTCATTTACGTTCTATTAGATTTGGTGAAGTATAACTCATACTAGTTCAACCAAGCAATCATATCTAAATACGAGCATTCAAGATATCACATATCATAGGCAACCAGAGAACTAGTCTTATACTTAATAAAAACCCACGTACCTGAGTTCAGAGATTTCTAATCATTCTTGCTCATCTAGATATCTGGTCATCACCTGATTAAGACAAGACCACATACTATCATCAACTTCTCATCATCTTAACCCTAGTCATGTTCATTAGGGTTTATATTATCTCATTAGGAAATTCCAACATTTACTTGCATTATTGTCTTATATTTATCTTACTGATGTCATTTTCCAGATTATGATTCCTTATCTGAATATTAGGTCCCATATCCTTTTTGGTGCACATATTAACCCTAGTTTATATACATTATTCAATTTAGGGTTACAACCCATGTATCAAGGTTAATCTTCTTACAACATGAATTTCGTGTACAAAACTGGTCTCATATTTACATATTATCTTTTAGTTATAGATATAAGAATGTTCTGTGAATTTCATCATTTATTGAGCATGTATGCATTAATTACATTATCTTTAGTGTTATTAGCCCTAATTAGCCATATTAATCAAAATATATGGTTTCGTACATCAACATGACCATATTGGACATCATATACATTATAAACATGATTATAGACTAACTAACATTTTTCCATAATTTTATATCATCATTTGATATTTATTACTCATGAACTAAGCATTTTACAACTAATAAGATATCACTGATATTAGTGCATCAAAAGCCTGATATTATGATTTCATATTGTTCTACACATTTTTCTGAGAATTTTGGTATATTATTTGTATTTTTCTGATCATTGAGCTAATTGCTATGAATTATTCAATAATTGAGCATTTCTGGGTATATTTACCTTTTTCAGCCTATCTGGGACTGCCACGTGTCCACTAAGAGGGTGCAGCTTCACTTGTTGGCCGCCTGGTTTGGATTTTGGGCTAGCCGGTCCAATGCTAGTCTAGGCTCGGTTCACTACTTCTGGACCGCCCGCTCTTCCACCCTTGCGATCCAGTAGATGCAGTACGGGCGTGGGCAGATGCCACGGCCGTGGTGCCGGGTCACAACGCCTGCGCTTGACCCCATCCTCTTCGTGCGCCGCCGCATCCATGTCCTCCGGTGAGTGCCACCGCCTGCTGCAAGAGAACTTTGTTCTCTACCAGTGTGTCGTCGTCGTGTAGGCTAGATCCGATTTGGGAACCCTCCGAGTCGCAGTCTTTGCATTCTCACGTGCATTCCCCAGCCATGATTTCCTGTCGGCACTGGTCGTGCACCACTGTGGGGCCGAGGCAGCATCTCAGGTCACCGTCTCCTTACCCTGGGATGAAGCTATCTTTTTTGTTAATGTTGCCGAGTCGACACGAGATAGAAGGCCTTGATCCCCCATCCTTAGACTCCTCCTAGAAGCGGGCTTCTGACCTCCGTGCTCGTCCTTCCTACATGCGATCACCGGAAGATCTGCATCTCACCTTGATGATGGTCTTTGGAAGCCATTGGGATGCCTTCTTACCGGTCCCTAGGTCGGCATCTCCGACTGCTGGTGGTGAGCTCATCCTGCAGTGACCTCAACGACCCACACGCTGCAACTAGAGTAGATGAAGCTTGTCGCCCAGGCTGGGTGGATGAGTTCTAGGGCCAACAACTACAAGGGTATGGGTTCTCCAGCCACAAGTCAATAGGCACCTAAAGGATGCCTCAATATCTGGGATCGGCTGCTTCTTGTAGCAATGGAGAAAGGAGAAGGAGGAGGTCCAGGCTGCTCATATGTATCGCCAGATCAAAGTACTTTTACAAAGGAGGACATGTCACCTCTATAGGTTGTCTCCTACTCAGCGAGACCTATCTGTTTGGGTTTACCCACTCCAGTTGTTTTTGCATAATGGGAGGAGGAGGACGAGAGATATTCTACCACACATCACAATGTCAGGGTTGTTGGATAGCTCCTGGAAGTGCAGCAGATTTGGAGTCTCGACCCAAAGTTCTAACCAGTTGTTAGTTACTGCTCACGACCTGGTCTTCTATACACCAGCTGCTTTATTGAAAACACTGGTAAGTTGTGATCTTTCAGATGTATCCAAGGGCCATTAGTGTGCCACGCCACCCGTCCTGTCACAACTAACAGATTTGTGCCCCTATGTTGATTAGGTTGGCTTGTGACATTACGTGGAAATTGAACTTATTTCTAACTTATTTAAACCAATAGTCCACATCATTGTATCTTAATAAACACCAAAAGGGACCCCGAATTATTACCAATTTTACACATGGATCCCTTGTCGTATAGTTTCTCATCAAGCAATGTTTGAGGCCAAAAACTCTATTATGTGATCATGTAAAGAAATCTTCAAATAACCATAGGGATAGGTCTAGGAACCTCAAATCAAATTCTACTAATCATTGAGTCTTAATTAAACAAGTCCATGAATACTCATGTGATCCTAAAACACCTTAGAGTTCAACAATTGACCACATGCTACCTCAAGGTCCAACAATGATTCATATTACTCAAGGTACTCCTTCAAAAAGTATTTCAAATATTGAACTCCTAAAATCAGGGTCATCACAGTGAATGTGTTTGTGTTTGACATTAGATTGTACAAATAAATATTGCAACTTTTAAAAAAAAATTATTTTTTGATTTCATAAGGTAACAATATTAATTTGGCCTTTTATTAATTGATTCTCCTACTATTTTGTTCAAATTGATAACCCTCATGTATCAATTTGAAAGATTGTACCATATAATCTTCTAGTGAGCCAAGATCCAAAATAATTATGTCAATACCCAACCAACGTTGGTGCTCATGACCAATTATTAACGTAAAAAATGTTTGCCAATTACATCTCATGCAACTCTTGGATAGGTGGTTTCCACAACTCCTTATTACAATCTATTTCCATGCTTCTAGGCTTTTAATTCCTATTAAGGTCACCTAGTTAAGACGGACCCAAAAGTCAACATGATAGAATATGGACCCTGCTATGATTGACCTACATATCTATCATAGACGACGCACCACGTGAGGGCATGCCCACACTTAGTCGATCAAGCTTATCATGTGTGTTGCTTTATGGGAAGCATCTAAGACTTAATGTTAATTGAGGGATTTTATATATAAATACATATACATATCCAATCACCACATACTTAGTATGTATCGTATACATGCTATAAGCACAAACAAGGATATGTAATAATTAAAACACACAAGATGGTTATGGCCATACTATTGATATTCCTTAGAGCTACAATGAATTACTACCACCTAGGGTCCACATCATATGCAACCTATTGTTAATGAAGATCTATGCTCAAACCAATCTGGGTTGATTAGTTCAACTCTTGAACTGAGCTCGACTCCTAGTCACTCAGTTGGTCTCTTGAAATAGTCATATGGTCTTCAGGTTCATGCGATGACTGGACTTCTCCAATCGATCGGTTGGGCCACCAGTTGATCGGTTCAACCCCCTATCATCAAGCCTCTGAGGTCCTCCAGTTGATTGGTTTATCTCATGATCCAGTCAGTTCATCTGGTGCATAACATCTTCTCATGACGAGACATATATTAAAGCTATCTTAATTCTTATAACATTGCATAAGGGAAAACCTCGAGTTACTTTTGAGGGGAGATAGGAAGAAGAGCATTAATTTATATTTAGAAAGGAGAGAGAGGCTCAGTACGCAGACTGAGTAACAATAGGAATAAACAACCTCAACAACACACGCACAGATCTTGGGTTATTGGCCATAACCATTCTTCATATCCACCACCAAAAATTGGTCAGATATGCATATTAATCAATTTAATATTCACATAGTATGCACTAAAAATAAATCTGATCATATCGATCCAAATACACCATAAATTGGCGTGGCTCTGATACCACTGTAGGTAAATCAGGTGTAGATATAGGCAGTAGAAATAAAAAAAAATATGCCAATTTCCCAAAACAGCAAGATCACGTCAACAACAATGTATATAGGAAGGAAAATTTTATAAGTTTATACCCAGTCCTTGAGAAAATCCAATGAAATTATACTTGTCGTAGAGTTGTGCTTCTTCTTTAGGCAATAGCTCACTCCTTCTTCAGCAACAAAACTCAAAAAGTCAGCTCCATTGGCCTCCTAGTGTAGCACCACGAATAGTCTTTGATGATGTCTTCCTAGTGGCAGACAATGGCCTCTTGCCTCTAGAGTAGTCCACGCGGACCACTAGGAACTCCACGTTGTATTACTAGAGCCAACATGAAGGAGTTGTCCTTTTTGAACGTAACCTACTAGAGTTGCTACGCTCTCCCACAATTGTCTCTCCCTTGCTATCCCCCTTTATCAGGTAGGATTTACTCAGGCCCTCTATTGGTTACCACAACTAGAGAGGACTACAATTTTTGGAGCCAACTGTTGTATTCTAAGAAGTGCTCAGTACCATTCTATTTGTAGGAGAGGCTAGGTTCAGGGTTCCAAGTTTGAGCTAGAGTCGAAAGGATCAAATTCATGAATTTTCTAGAACCTGCTCACGGTGAATCGATCGTTTCACACACCCAACTGGTCAGTTGGTGCATGAGCCGATTAGTTCTCTAAGTGAACCAATCGGTTCGTGTAATTTCCTATTCTGAATTAATTTGATAATCAATATACAATTAATATACAACATGACGTCAGCACCAATCCTTGATCTAATGGAATTGGCAACTGAACTGGGCGGTTCATCCCATGAACTGGTCCGATGGGATATTTGAACCGGTTCGTTCACTATGTGAACTTGTTATCTCACTCCCTAGTTCATCCATTGATCACTAAATGTTGATTCCAGTTGACTTGACACTCCAACTGATCAGTTTACAGCCCAACCAATCAGTTAGCAAGGTGAATTGGTCGGTTCAGAGTCCAGTTGGTTCATTTTGAACCTCATTTGTTTAATTGAATACCTAAACACCTTTAGTAATCAAATTAAATGTCTTTCATGAATATTCATCTTTAATCCAAGTGTATCATATGTGTGTGATGCAATAGGTCTAGAATTACATTGGTCATGAATGTCCATAACTAACTTATGACATCACAATCAAAGAGTGGTGTCTAGCAATACATCATTTCTATCCAAGTAATTTAGAAAGTTAGAGAACAACTTCAACCTACAATCTGTGATTAGTGTTACCATGATCATATAGTTTCATTGTCTCTGATATCCAGATTGAACTCGAGGCATGGAATTGTCATCCTCTCAATGTTCAATCTGTGTTCCTTGAACTAGAGTAGAGTATTTGAGATGCACATGAGCTCACATATCATATATTGAGTCACATGAGTATGGCCATACATTTCTTAGTCTTTCTTATCAAGAGGGACTAGATATAAATCTCACGTAGGAGGGACAAATCCCATCTACATCACTCACACTCTATCCCCATGTGTCACATTGCACCCAATCATTACTATTATGGGAACCCTTATCCAAAATCACATTAGATGATGTCAAAGTACATGAATGACATGTGTTGAATGTAGTGACTTTAAGTTTAAGAACTACAATCACCGCTATGACTATGAGAGATGATTCTGACTACCTTTCCATGGTCTCCATGTATCACTCACATGGTAGGTCTACTAATACATTGTTCTTTAACATGTACATGTGTGTTTGACTTGATATCACATATCATGACTAATGAGACTCTGTCATCAGTTAACACACACTCAAGTCTTATGTATTATTTTTGTCTATTTTTCTTCCACAATAATATCCAACTAGGGACATAACAAGAATGTATGTACTCTAATCATACATATGATCTCATCATTTAGGTTCGCAACATGAAGACATATGTCATCGAGTAACACCATTCTTTAGACATCTATTATGTATGTGTCATCATCTCATGCTGAAACAAACACAATAGATGAAATTACCTTCATTATTATCAAATCAGGTATTCAATGCCCCATCCCAATTATCACATGATTGCCTCTCTAGTCATATTTACCAACTAATAGGATCCCATAGCCTAGGAACTAGAGGATTCTTCATTGAAAATTGAAGGTCCTTTGTCCTTGTTGTTCCTTTGACTACTATCGAGTCTAATACCATCTCTACCCATTTGTTTAGTAGTATGATCTTGGATCTGATTAAGATTCTTTTTATCATCTAAAAATCTTTGCATAGAATATCTCAAACTATTATTATCATGCATAAGAGATGTAATAGTAGAAGACAATTGATTAATATCATCTATGACTTGTAAGAGATCGATTTCTAAGCAAAGATCTTTGGTCATATAAGAATCTTTATCAATATGAAGAGCAACAACACTAATCTACTAGTACAACTAGAGAAATATTAAAGAAAATCAATTTTAACAATCAAGGAAGCATTCTCATTTTCAAGAAAAACAATCTCATAGAGATAAACACTATTTTCATATTCTAATCCTTGTAAAAAAAATATTATAAGTCCTCATTTTTAGTTTTAAGAATATCAATATCAAACATGAGACAATTCACAATATTACTATGCTCTTCATTAGAACTAGGCATAAGAAGTTGATCTTCTATAAATATAATCTTATCAAGCAAACTAGCATTTTCAATTTTAAGAGAATCTACTTGCTTAAGATAAGCATTGTTTTCATCTAGAAAGCAAGTATTAGCATGTTCAATATCATCTTTTTCTATGTGCAAATTATCAACAATTCTAGCCAGCTTTTCTTTTCCTTTCTAGAAGACTTAAGAGAGGCATGAGTAGCATGAATAATATCAATTAAAGATTCTTTATCTAAAGAGTTTACATTTACCTCATTTGAGTCTTCACTTGTTAAGGGTATGAGAGCAAAGTGGCATTCTCCATCTTCGCTAGAGCTTGAACTAGATCCTCCACTAGATTCTTCACTTGAACTTGAGATGGAGGATTCACTAGAGCTTGAGTTGGAGGATTCACTTGAGATTTTGTGCAATTTATCCTTCTTCTTATGCTTCTCTTCTCTTCTCTTTTGATGATATGTCTTTTTGCCTTGTGGACAATCTTCCTTGAAGTGACCCTTCTTTCCAAATTTGAAGATATTTGGTGAAGGAGGAGGACTTGCCTTTGTAGAGTCTACCCTTGGAGTACAAAGAATCTTCTTCAACTTGAGAAAATGAAGATGCTTGACCAACAATAGCTTCAATGTGTGCTTTGATTTCAGCCTTCTTCATTCTCTTGAGCTCTTTCTCTTCTTCTCTTTCTTCTTCCTCTTGCATGTCAAGTTTGACTTCATGTGCTTGTAGATTTCCTATGAGCTCTTCAATAGGGATATCACCAAGAGACACTGTTTTTTCAATGGAGGTCACCTTGGATTCCCACCTTTTGGGGAGAGTTCTAAGGATCTTTGAGTTTATCTCTCCCCTATCCATAGGATGACCTAGAATGGCAAGACCATTCACAATGGTGTTGAACCATGAGTACATCTCGGCTATCCTCTCCTCCTTTCCCATCTTAAATTTTTCAAGGAGGCCTTTGAGCATGTAGACTTTGCTTTATTTCACATGATTTGACCCCTCATAATTGACACATAGCTTTCTCCATATCTCATAAGCTATCTCACAAGAGGAAATCTGGTTGAACGCGGAGGAAGACATGGAGGCATAGAGAATATTGATGGCTCTTTCATTCAAGGTGCTTTCAAAGTAGACTCATCTTATTCTTTTATTTTTGTCTCCAGTAGCTTGTATGGAAGGCCCACCATTCTCCATAGCTCAAGACTTGATCCTTGGATGTCGTATTGGATCATTCTCTTCTAATAGAGGAAATTGCTTCGATAAAAGATTGGAACGTTGATGAGGTATCTCCATCCTTGATAATCACCCATCTTCTCTTACTAAGGGAAGTATGCTTGGAGATGACCCTCTCTGATACCACTTGTTGGATCTAATGATGGGCTTAGAGGGGGGTGAATAGAGTTAAATGCACTTAAATAAAATTCATTATACCTTCAAGATATTTCTAAGATAATATGGCAAGTATGAACTTTGAGTGCAACTAAAACATGCATAGCAAGGGAGAGAGAGATTGACCAAGAAAAAGAAAACAAGATATGTAAAGTGGTTCCATACTCCAAACTAGTAAGTCATTCCACTGCCTAGAGAGGTCAAGCTCTAGGATTTTGCAACCATTGCATACTTATATTCTATTATAATACATACAACATATGACCTTTCTTTTCTGGGCCAAGGTACCCAACCTTCCCTTTAAGGAGAAGGGATCCAACAATCTACCAAAGGACTTACCTATCCAAGACTAAGTCTTCAACCTCACTAAGGACTTACCCACTTTTCAACGAATTTGGTGCCTTCATCAAGGACTTACCCATTATTGTACAAGTCTTTGACCTTCTAGGAATTATCCACTCTTCTTGAATCTTTCACCTTTGACTTCACCTTTTCCAAGGAGAAGCTTTCACTAACAAATGCCTTGCCTTGTTCTTCTTCACCTACCTAAGTGATAACACCAAATGTTGTGATGTTTTTGGCCCTTATTTTGTTATCAAATCTGCCCTTTTAAACTGATTTCCTCTCCTTTTTGTCATGTTTTTGAATAAACAGGCCACGCTACGCTCTTAACTCAATTTTATCATCTTTTGCAGAGTTTTCCTCACTTTTTGACCTATTTATCATCAAAAAGGCATGTCCCAGCCCACGAGCGTGTTCCACCTGCATCAACCTTCCTACCAACCAGCCGACCGATATGCTCACTGCCCGACGGGGCAGTACGATACACTATCGCGCGACACGAGGGTGCCGCACAAGAGGAAACAGACAAGAGATACGCCATTTACCCGACAGGGAGCCGAACTTGCCACGACTGCCGAAGCGTGTCGTGCGATACAGGCCACCCACTTGCAGGCGCCACTCGTCACGTTGACTGACACGCTTCCAGCCTGACATCCTTGTGACGGGCAACGAGCATATCGGACACCCTCGAATCCACGATAATAAGAGCTGATGAAGAACACGTGGCATCCGAAGCACCATAACTTCCCCCAACCACTTCCTATAAATCGCAACTACAGGACTCCGATGGGACGGGTCAGAATCTCTCAAAAGCCAACTTACGAAAGCATATGGAGCTAGCGTGTCGTGCCTCAGAGGTGTGTCGGGTGATTCTAGGTGAGCGCTTCCCCATCCCGAGAGGGAGGGAATGGTTCCCTTAGGGTTGGCCCCGGGCACCGCTGCAGACTGATATTGGTCAACAAGGATGCACGATAGCAGTACCCGATACTGGAAGCAACACTCTGGCCCGATACGCATCATCAGTCTCGGTGTGTCGTCTGAGAGGGTGCCATCCAACATGATCGTATCGGGCATGGGCGCCTCTCACGATACGTCCGCCCATCATGAGCGTGTCACCCGAGAGGGTGTGCCGCCCTACACGGGTGTATCGGGCAAGGCTCTGGCCCGGTATCGGGCTGGAGGGTCTGCTACTTCCTGTCCCCCTTCTAAATCAAGAAGGCGGTATTTATCTTTATTTATTTCATTCATTTACTCTCTTTACTTATGTAATGTAACCAGACCCTTTTATGGTAATGGAATTAGAATATCCTTAATTATTTGTTGCTTTATGTTTGGTCCCTTTTGTTGGATGATTGCTATGTTTAACATCTGAACTCTAGCTTGTACGCTTGGATCGCGTTTCAATTAGCTACCGAATCGTGTTTCTGGTTGCAGCAACCTCGATAGAGGTGTTGTGGCTCTAGTATTTGGTCCGATACAGGAGTACGAGAGTTCCCTGGATCGGAGTTGCTTTAGTAACCTTTCCACTCTAACTTAAGACCAGCAACCTCGAGAGGGGTGTTGATGCTTAGTTAGAGGTACCCGCTTCGAGAGGAGGGGTATAGGATGTTTCTGCTGTCGCTTGTTTTACCGAAGCTTTCTCCTTCGTTCCTAACTAAAGCGATAGTATTATCTCTTTGTTTCCATTGCACGAAAAAACCTAAAAACTGATCAATGCTTAAAACCTTAATTTTCCTCATAGCTCCAGTTGGAGATAAATTTCTTTTGTTTTATCGATCTTAGACTGTTGTTCCCTTGGGGGAACTTTATCATCTCCTTACCCATACCGGAGTGTAACGTGTCGATTCCGCATTCCCAACACTACCACCCTTGTCCCTGTGTTCGACCCCGTATATCTACTTCGACCCCGTAAACAAAGTTGCGGGGGCCTAGAAGGTTTCGTGTTATAAATTTAAAAGTCTGACTACTTCAAATCCGCTCCACTTTTTAGACGCGCGATTTAGTTCGGTCAACTTTTTGGCGCCATTTCCGGGGATAAGGAAAAATAGTATTGTTGACGAACTCGAATCCACTAACTACACTCCGGTGCCTCAAGCTTAGAAATGAGCCTGACATTACTTTTTTTCCTTTTTTTATATATCTTAACCTGAAATGAGTAATTCTTATTATTAACACAGGTTTTCTAACTTGATTTTTCATGCTATTCAACTACTCAGAAGGGAGGCGCTCTGCTCAACTGAGCACGAACATCACCAGACATTCTGCCTCGCATTGAACAACCTCATTCAGAAGGTGAGCGACATGGGAGAGCTAGACCTCACTCACCTCCGCCTGAAGAAAATGACTGCTATGACGGCAATGATCAACCTAAAGATCCAGAAATAGAGTAGTTCGAGGATGACCATCATCGGTAAAGACGTCATCATCACTGGAGGCGCAGAAGGAATGAAAATAATCAAGATTAGAACCAGGGAGGCAGTGACAGTGATGATTCCAATGAAGAAGAAAAGACCCTAAGAGAGTTAGCTTCCACCAAGGCTAACAATTCTAGATGCCCTGTTGTCGTCCCGAGATTCAATGCAGCCAACTTCGAGCTAAAGCCATCAGTCATCTCTATGATCCAGTACAAGATCTTTAGAGGGACCTCAAAGAATGATAATCCCTATCACCATTTAGATGCTTTTAAAAACATATGTGCCACCATCAAGATGCAGGGAGTCCCACAGGAGGTGATCTATTGTAAGGGTTTCATCTTTTATTTGGATGATAAGGCTCTATCATGGTACCTAGGACTGCCACACCAAGCTCTTAACGGATGGAGTGCACTGGCAGATGCCTTTGTAAACAAGTTTTATCCTATCGAGAAAACTGTCCGGAATAGATAGAGGATCACTTCGTTTATGCAAAAGCCAAATGAGAATCTCCACCATGCCTGGGAACGATATCCAGAATATCAGAGGGACTGCTCTCATCACAACTATAAGAAGGGTTTCTTGATAACTACCGTCTACAATGGTCTAACCCTTGAGGAAAGGGTTTCGTTGAATGCAGCAGTAGGCAGTGACTTTTTGGGGAAGAAGTCGAGCAGATCCGAGAAGATCATCAAGAACATGGCCGAGTTGCAAGCCAGCACAGACTATGATAGATCAGACAGGGGACAAGCTAATAAGTCTAGTGAAGGACCTTCATTTGAATCCAAGGCTCTGGAAACTATCACCTCTCAGATCTAGAGGATAGCCACTGATGTGAAATAGCTAAAAGAATCACATGGAAAGGGGAAGAAACTAGTCGAAAAATTCATGAAATGTGTCACCTGTAGAGAAGGGGGACACGGGGTAGATAATTGTATCTACACCCGACCTGACGAGTCGAGTTAAAGTGAGTCCGAGACTGAGGAGACTGAGAAAGCCTCTTTTGTTAATTTCAAGAGGCCAGACCATCTTGGTTTTAGTTATGGCAACAAGGATGCAGCTGAAAACTCGCATCAGCTGCATAATCCCACCAAGCAACCCCAAGTTTTTGAGAAAAGGGGAGGACCAAGTCAATTCACCAGAACCACTTCTTTCTAGTCAAACAAGGCAAATTTCCAAGGTCAAGGAAAGTACCAAGGCCGCCAAGCGGTGAACACCAGTCAAGGACAAAGTCAAGCCAAGGAGCAAGGTCAAGACAAGGTTTCGAACCAACCAGACTTGGTTGGCCAGTTGTTTGATTTTGTAAAGAGACAAGATACCATCAATAACCAGCTGGCGCAGAATGCGCTTTCAAATTCAGGAGTTCTGAACTCAATGCAGGTCCAGATGGTGGATATGCAGATGCATCAATGCCAAATTGATCAGAAGTTGGCCCAGATGGCCGAAGTGATAAAGAATCCCTCGGGGAAGATACCCTCCAACACCAAGCGTGCCAAAATGGTAGGGCTATGATCAAGAAGGACAGAGATCGACTTGCAAGATATGGATGCTGCTGGAGGTGAAAAGTGAAGGACCTGGAGTTGTCGAGTTGGCGATACAAACTACAACGCTCCTCGAGAGGCAGCCCGAGCTTTTACTTTTCCTAGATTAGGATGTTATTTATTTTCTTGCAAGAAAAACATTATGAACATTTGGACTGTAACAAGGCCCGAGTCAGCGCAAGAGCCACGTGCGCTGACTCTTCTATTTTATGGGCCACCGCTCTATTTTATGAAGTATTGATGAGTAATACTATCTAAGTCCGGGAACTTAACTTTAGGCCAATGATGTTTTACCCATCAATCGTTTTTTTTCCTTCGCTTCGTTGTTAAGTTTTTCATCTAGCTTTTTGCCCTAAGGACCTTGTGTCGGGAAAAGTATCTCCTTTTTCCTGACCATATTGGGCAAAGACTCAGCCGGCATGTAGGACACACTCGTTTCAAGAATGACTTGTCTAAATGGATGACGCGCGTCCCTGATTTACCCGTTTTACCCCCGGCTGAGATTGCTATATATAGTACAGAGGTTTTACTGTATCGGGCTACTGCTTTTACTTCTCACCTACCTGTATCGTGCAGTAATTTCCCCCCTGCTCCAGTGTCGCGTAGCTTAGCTTTTGCTCTCGTGTCTCGCAAGGAAGCTTAAGAAAGCAAAGGTATATACCGACATCCCTATCGTCCTTGCTTGCCCGACACGAACTTCATATCGCACACAGCGTATCGGGCCAACGACTTTAGCTGATTTTCTTGTATCGCCCAACACATGTGACGCGTGACTCATTTTTAACACGCGCTTTCCCGATACCCTATATCAGGCGATAACCATGTTGCCCATCCTTGACCGTATCGCCCGACACAACGTATCGGGCAACGGGTATGACGCGCAACTTTTCTCCGTATCGTCGAAATTTTATATCGCCTAGATCTTCTTTCGACAGACGACACAATATCTCATATCGGGCGTGAGCCTACGGTGATTTCTCCGAGAACTTCGTATCACCCGACACGAGCGTATGAAACAAACATCATATCACCCAGTGTTGATGCCCGGTACGGTTGTGTCAGGTAGTTTTTGTCTCAGGTCGACTTTGAGTTTATACCTACTTAATATCAAAAATTTAAATGATCAATGAACTTGTTTAATGATAACAGATATGGCCCGTACAAAGCAAACAGTCATTCGAGTTGACAAACACGGCAGAAGGATCGAAACTGAGGTCGCAGCTGAAACAACAATGATCGGGCAGAAATGCCTGAATCTCGAGGCGCTTGGGCCATCAACCGTTTAGAAGAGAGTGAGGACGAACGAAGTAACGGGTCCAGCAATAGCTTCAACAGCAGCGGAAGAACCCATGGATCACACACCAGGTAGGTTTGTGCCTAGAGATAGCGAGCATGGATGTCGGTACTCAGAACTGGCAACTAAAATCTACAGGCTGAGCAGATTCTGCCACCAGTCGTCCTTCCTACAGTTGGGTATTTTTGAAAGACTGGAGAATGTCCTCGCCGCAGCGGGACTGAGGAAGATTTGCCTCATCCGCTCCGCCTCCTACACTGAACTCACGAAGGAGTTCATGTCGTCTCTCCGGCGAGTGAAGAATACAACTGAGGACGTTGATGAATATGGAGGAGCAGACAGACTACAAGGGAGGTTGTACAACTCAGAGCAGGTCATCTCCGAAAAGCTGCTCAACGAGATCTTCTCTTCCAGTGAGGAGGAGAAGAAGCTGTTGAATAACGGAGAAAGGATCACCGAAGGAGACGGGTTCAACCCCGTGGAGCTCTAGACGAGGCTGACCGGCGAGTCATCATACAAGACGGGAAGCAAGGTGGCGGCGGTGCACTCCTATTTTTGGAGGATAGTGCACAAGTTGGTAGCATGCCTGCTCTTCAGCAAAAATGAGTCCAGTAATGTCTACACCGAAGAACTCCATCTCATGTGGCACATGATGGAGGGCAAGGTGATCAATCTAGGGTGCTTCTTACTGAATAGGCTGCACCCGAAAAAGGATGCCACCAAGGAATACTGCATGGGTGGCATCATTAATCTGATCGCGGTTGGGCTAGGATACCCGAGGGAACCGCTGAGTCTTTCGAGGACTAGGGGCGACGAGTTGATTGACCTCAAGTACCTCATGGGAGCTGGGATCATAAGGAAGGAGGGGAGAAGCTACTTCTATATGTTCACAAGGACAAACACCCTCCTTCCACTCCCGCACTGTGCCACCTACGACGCAGAAAAGCTGGTCTTCACTACAGCAGAAATCAAAGTCATGGCGGTAGAAGCAGCTTACGCCGCCACCACCGGTATTTGGGAGAGGGCGGCTGTGTGAGGAGAATCAATCCATCTCGACCCAAGGTAGGACAAAACTTCAACGACCTTTGCCAAGCCAGCCACCACTCTAGAGCCATCGACGACAACAGTTGATGGAGCTATCGTCGCTCCTGCTATACCAGCCACAATTATGACAACACTTGTCATGGCTGAAAAAGAACCGGCGATCATTGAGGTCGCCAAGACAACCATGGGAAAGACAACAACACAAACCCCGACGGGAGCTGCCGCGGAAGAGGCAGTTGCAGCCCCCAAAGTTTTTGTGGTGCCTTTAGAGGTAGAAGAAGAAGTGCGACCGGACGCCAGTGATGGGGTGTTCGCTAAGATCCTAGAAATGGAGCTCGGAAATGCACGGCTTACGCTGACACCGCCGTCGGTGTCTCTCATAGAAGCTACTGAAGAGATCGCTGACAATGTAGAGATGGAGCAGCATCCACCCACACCATGGCCTTCTCCACCACCACAAGAAGGTGAGGCAGAGACAGCCGTAAAGGCACTGACGCCTCTCCCAATAACATCCTCCTCGCGGATGATCGAGATAGGTTCTACCTCGTCAGGTAGACCCTCATGCGAGAGAAGTATCGCAAGGACAAGAGGGAGATCTGTAGGAGCCCCTCCGTCGCTCGGGAAAATGCTGGGGCATGAACTCGACCACTTGCGGGAGGTAACAGAAAGCCACTCAGTTACATTTGCTTCTCTAACCCACAAATTTTCATTCTTCCAGTAGAGGCTGAATAGCCAGGAACGGGAACTGCTGACTCTAGTTGGCCTTTCTGGCCAACTAGAGGCGCTCAACGCCACGCTTCAGCAGGCCCTCCAGTGCCTTGACGTGATCGAGGAGAGGCTGAACAGGGGATACGACCATCCATGCCAAAGGCAGCCGAGAAGATCTCTGTCGCCTCCTGGCTCAGGCTCTCAACCTTCCTCGTCAACAGCCCCCTCAGTATTCATCGTCCTCTTCCTCCTCCAGCGGGCCATCCCCAGTGCTCGAGGAAGGGACGCCACAAAGATCGGCCAACGGAGCTCCAGCAGGACAGGCGAGCTCCCGCATACTGGAAGAAACAGCTCCCTCAGTCCCCCTGGAAGAAGCTGAAGATGACAATGAAGACATCAGCGTCGGGGAGGACTCTTCTGATGAATCATAGGGAGAAGGGGGGGACATATGTGCCGCCAATGAAAGAAACCCCCCAGAGGAAGTCGCTCAGTGGTAGATGAATTCTCAACACTGTCAGAGCTACCTTCCTTCGAGATGACCGACTTCGATAGGAGGGTCATCGGGTACCTGTCGATCAGGGACCAAAAATTGTTGAACAAGGTCCTAAGGTCACAAACAGATGAAGAAGACATTGTCTGGAGCAACAGCTACTTCTTCGTATGTTGGGGAGCACTTAGAAGCATATTTCGCTCACCAGCCATCGTCGGCAAGAAGCTGTTTAGGGTCCTAGAAGGTGCAATAATAGAGAATATCAGCATCGGGATAGGTTAGAGAACAATATACAACGACACCCCGACCTTGGCAAGAAGACTAATGATGGGAGTGCCAGACTCCATTGCGGTGGCCCACATGCTGCAACACATCGAAGAGCACAACACAAATATCGTGTTGGCCCCGTACAAGCACCGGAAAATGTGGTTTCTATGTGTGGTAGATCTCCGGAATCACGACGTCCAGCTGCTCAACTGCTGCAACAAGGAGGTGCCACGCTCTGGGCATATCTTCAGCCGCCCAGAAGACAAACATCTCAGGCTTCTACCACTGCATCTTGTACGAGCCATCAAGCAAGGAGTCCAACGTCAAGGCAGTGTTTGGAACTTCTTCTCTATTGGAGACTTCCTCGTCCAAGCAGAAGAGGGAAGCAGAAACAGTGCCTTCATCATCTTACATGCCATGGAGTTGCTCAACATATTTGGATACATACGGCGTCTCCAGGGCCAAAACTTTTACCACCTCAGGAGCATATACACCATGCTACTGATCAAAGACGGGTGCTATTTTTGAGACGCAGGGGTACCAGAGAGGATGCTGAATAGCGATCAAGAAGACGAATCTTAACAACCCATCAATACTCTAGAGAAAGAAGCTGAAATGGAAATAGACACCTACGGGGCAGGCAAGCAGTTAGAGATCCTGCGGGAAGTGCATGGATTCGAAGACCCTGCTTCTCCTGAAACATCAGAAGGATTGATCAATAATTTCGACCGCTTCTCGTGCTCTACACTCACGCAACAGTAGGTTAATGAAATTCTTCTGAAGTTAGTTGATTCTACCCTGGCAGATGTTATCTATGAGGCAGATAGTGTCATAGTCCCAGTTGATGACTTAAGGGACATGGTAAAAGATGGAGGATGTTTGGTGATATATGTGGCGGCCGCCTACATCTAGACACTACAGACGAAGTTTGAACACGCATACATTGCTCATCCAATGTTGTTCAATGACATCTGCCTTGCCGATGAATCAGGAGCAAAGCAATCATTTCTAGTAGATTTGGAGCATAGGGTTCCACGCACAATCTTCCTGCCCATCTTGTATTACAACCACTGGATGCTCCTGACGATGTACACTCGCCAACGAGCAGGAATCTTCTACAATAGCTCAGACAGCAACAAAGACCATCCTGTGCTTGTACATCAACAACGTTGACCTCCCTCGAGTGCTTAGTACAAAAATACTATGACGAGATGGCGGCGCTGATACAACCATTCCTGGAGACAGCAGCAAGAAAATGGCACGAGCTCCAATTCTGCCACCGCAGTCCGCAACAAATCCCTCTATCCAACGACTGCGAGATCTTCGTCTTGGAATGGATATCAAATGAAGAGACGCCTGACCAGATCCACCACATCGACTACCATAGCAAATGAGGATAATATGTGTGGGAGCTTCTATTTGGCATAGGCACACTCACCAGCTAACCCTCACTGGGTTAACATTACCCTACCTTATCCACGTCACAACTCTAAGACAGAGTGTGGAGTAAGTTTGGGGGGGGTACCATGTACCAGTGAGGGAGGTATAATTTTTTCTTCAAACTCCACCCTTTTTGTTCTTTTTTTCTTCTCCTATATCATGTGTACTTATACATATACATGATCATACAAAAAAAAATCTTATTTTGTCTCCATACATATGTACAAAGACGATATATAGTAAAAACCTGATACGACTTCTTGCCCGTTTGTTTTCTATGTACCCTAGGAGATGCAGGTTTTGTCATGACTTTCTGATAATGCAGCCTCAAACGACAAAAGACCATGACTTTCCACGCCAAAAATTTTGAAAAATAATCTCGCAACAGATAAGAGACGTGTATGCAGAAGGAAAAAAGTTGCCCAAACAGCAAAAATTCCTCTTGTTTTCCCTTACCCAACAAAAATCCCAAAAAAAGAGAGAATAGCCTTATGAGAGTGAATAAAAGCATGAGAGTTGTGCCAAATAATATATATATATATATATATATATATATATATATATATATATATACACTTGTTTTCCAAAAGTACCCATCTTTAGGCATGGTAGATCTGGGGTAGTGGTACATAGGATGTGAAATCACTGTTCTAAAACCAACTGGCTTGGACTGCAGGGACCACTCACCCGCTAACGGACCCGTACCTGGATGGACTGATGGAAAACAAGAGAAACCCAAAAAAGCCTTAAACCTACCCAAACACACAACTTTCTGTTCCCAAAAGTTGTTTGGTGTGAAAGCTAACTTCGAAATCATGCACCTAAGTCTCGCCGAAGTTGTGGAGAAAATTTTTCTTAAATAAGGTAGGAGAAGTAAAGTCTGTTGTTTGTGGTCGGGCCGTATTCGCAGTAAGACATCGCAATGCTCGCTCGAACCCATGGTCTGAAAACTATACTGGTCAAGAAGAAGCGTCACAAAACAAAGTTTAAAGATTGATTGAGGACAATCAAAATGCTAAGTTTGGGGGAGTTGATAACACCAAATTTTGTGATGTTTTGGCCCTTATTTCGTTATCAAATCTACCCTTTTAAACTGATTTCCTCTCCTTTTTGTCATGTTTTTGAATAAACAGGCCACGCTACGCTCTTAACTCAATTTTATCATCTTTTGCAGAGTTTTCCTCACTTTTTGACCTATTTATCAGCAAAAAGGCCCGTCCCAGCCCACGAGCGTGTTCCACCTGCATCGGCCTTCCTACCAACCAGTCGGTCGATACGCTCACTTCCTGATGGGGAAGCACGATACACTGCCGCGTGACATGAGGGTGTCACGCAAGAGGAAGCAGACGAGTGATACGCCATTTACCTGACAGGGAGCCGAACTCGCCACGATTGCCGAAGCGTGTCTCACGATACAGGCCACCCACCGGTAGGCGCCACTCGTCAAGTTGACCGACACACTCCCAGCCCAACGAGCATATCGGGCACCCTCGAATCCGCGATAATAAGAGCTGATGAAGAACATGTGGCATCCGTAGCACCATAACTTCCCCCAACCGCTGCCTATAAATAGCAGCTACAGGACTCTGATGGGATGGGTTGAAATCTCTCGAAAGCCAACTTAGGAAAGCATCTGGAGCTAGCGTGTCGTGCCTCATAGGTGTGCCAGGCGATTCTAGGTGAGTGCTTCCCCAACCCGAGAGGGAGGGAATGGTTCACTTAGGGTCAGCCTCGGATACTATTGCAGGCTGATATTGGTCAACAAGGATGCCCGATAGGAGTACTCGATACTGGAAGCAACACTCTAGCCTAACACGATACCAAGCCCGATACGCATCACCAGTCTCCGCGTGTCGCCCGAGAGGGTGCCGCCCGACATGATCGTATCGGGCATGGGCGCCTTGCACGATACGTCTGTCGCCTGAGAGGGTGTGCCGCCCGAAACGGGTGTATCGGGCAAGGCTCCCACCCGATATCAGGCTGGAGGGTCTGCTACTTCCTGTCGCCCTTCTAAATCAAGAAGGCGGCATTTATCTTTATTTATTTTAGTCATTTACTCTCTTTACTTATGCAATGTAACCAGACCCTTTTATGCTAATGGAATTAGAAGAGCCTTAATTATCTGCTGCTTTATGTTTAGTCCCTTTTGTTGGATGATTGCTATGTTTAACATCTGAACTCTAGCTTATATGCTTGGATCGTATTTCTATTAGCTACAAAATTGTGTTTCCCGTTACAGCAACCTCGAGAGAGGTGTTGTGGCTCTAGTGTTTGGTCCGATACAGGAGTACGAGAGTGCCCAGGATCAGAGTTTCTTTAGTAACCTTTCCACTCTAACTTAATACCAGCAACCTTGAGAGGGGTGTTGATGCTTAGTTAGAGGTACCCGCTTCGAGAGGAGGGGTATAGGATGTTTTTGCTGCCTCTTGTTTTACCAAAGCTTTCTCCTTCGTTCCTTACTAAAGTGATAGTATTATCTCTCTGTTTCCATTGCACAAAAAACCCTAAAAACTAATAAATTCTTAAAACCTTAATTTTCCTCGTAGCTCCAGTTGGAGATAGATTTCTTTTGTTTTATCGATCTTAGCATGTTGTTCCCTTGGGGGAACTTTATCATCTCCTTACCCATACTGGAGTGTAACGTTTCGATTCCGCATTCCCAACACTACCACCCTTGTCCCTGTGTTCAACCCTATATATCTACTTCAACCCCATAAACAAAGTTGTGGGGGCCTAGAAGGTTTCGGGTTATAAATTTAAAAGTCTGACTACTTCAAATATGCTCCACTTTTTGAACGTGCAATTTAGGCCGATCACTTAGCCAAGAGAGAGAACCTTCATATTCATGGCTGAAATGAGAGATTGGGAGGTAGAGGAGGTGAGATCCTCACAAAACATACATGTAGGACTAGTCTCTTACAAATCTCCTACTCACTCTAATCGATGTAGAAAGTGATTAAGCTTAGAGAGTAGAAGGAAGCTCTTGTAGTCACTCAACTATAAAATAGGGACCTTCATAGTTCTTTATAACTATGGGATGAAGCTCAAGGGGTCCTATCTATAGTTGGGGATGCCTAATAGCCAGTGGGAGAACTTATGGATGAATATTAGCCATTTGGGGTGTTGCAACGGATATTTGTTTGAGTTTTGAAACACTTCAACAGCTAGAAACACTTTTTCTACACATTATGTATAGTGTGATCGGTTGAGTTTACTTTGGGAAAACTCAACAAAGCAAATTTGAAGCATCGGTCGAGTTTATCCCAGATGAAACTCAGTCGGTTGAGTGTTGATCAAGTTTTGTGTATGAAAACTCGACCAAACCTGGATATTCTCAAAATGCATCAAGGGTGTCGGTCGAGCTTTTCACATGATAAACCTAACTGAATAGGCACTCTATGATGTATTGCAAATAATGTCATTAGAGTGCTTAAATATTCGATTTAAGTGCTCCTAGTTTTTTCTAAGCTTAAGTAAAAGTCATACAATCATTAAAATCAATTTACAACATGATTCTAATAGAAATACATCATATTCCAAAAAAGTGCACTTGCATCGATTTTGACTTATTTTTCTCCAAGTTAGTATATCCAAAAAAGTTTGGAATGTGTCTATACCTAATATGAAATCACTCGAGTAGAAGCATTAGACACTAATATGTGGAATGGTTTAGTGATCATCAAAACAAGGGTTTAGTCAATTGAAATAAGGGTTTCAGTTTTGACTTCGAGTCAGCACAATCATACTTATGTTAAGAGTCGACAAAAAAGTAAAAAGATTATGGCATTAAAAATTAATAAAAACAACTATGTTACTAATCCTATTGAATTAAAGAGTCTAGTTCTACGGTTCTTCAAGTCACAATTCACATCTTATATTGCATATACTCATGTAAATATGTATGTTATGATAGCATATTTCCCTTCATTATCACTGGAACAAGTAAACAATATAATATAGTTTCAAAATAAATTGGAAATACTTCAAGCTTTACAGGGTATGGCAAGAACAAGGTTGATGGAAATGATGGTATATATGTTAAATTCTTTATATCCACTTGGAAAGTCAGTAAACCTTTCATTATGTATATAGTTCATTATCCTTTTCTTAGTATACATTTGTAGCAAGAGCATTGTAATGCAGTCACTAAACAAATTCCCCAAAAAATAACTAAGTTCATGTAACCAATTATGTTCCATATCCTTGAACAACATTTTGTTATAAATAATATCTAAAACTTTTGTGGAAGGTTAAAACCTTATATGCCTATGTGGATTTCTAACTCTCAAATATGTTTTGTTCTTTCTAGGAGGATATCTGATAATGTTATATTTGTACAAGAGTTGATACATAACATGAGAAGAACCAAATCAAACCAATTCATGGTCGTTAAGTTGGATTTTGCTAAGTATTAGGTTGACCTCTCCTATGAATTCATCTTGGATACCATTCAAAAAGTTGTACTACATGCTTCTAACACTAACTATATCATGAATTTGACTAGAAGGGGTAGAATGAATATTCTTTGCAATGGAGAGACCATACCAAGCTTCAAGAAATCTCAAGATTTAAGACAAGGAGACCCTTTGCCTCCTTATGTAATGTTATCTTAGTACAAGATTTGATACATAACATGATAAGAACCAAATTGACCCAATTCATTGATGTTAAGGTGGATTTGGCTAAGTCTTATGATCACCTCTCCTATGAATTCATCTTGGATACCAATAAAAAAGTTGTACTACCCTGCTTCTATCCCTAACTATATGATGAATTTCATTAGAAGTGGGAGAATTAATATTCTTTGCAATGAAGAAACGATACCAAGCTTTAACAAATCTCAACGTTTAAGACAAGGAGACCCTTTGTCTCCTTATGTAATGTTATCTTAGTACAAGAGTTGATACATAACATGAGAAGAACCAAATCGACCCAATTCCTGGCCGTTAAGGTGGATTTGGCCAAGTCTTATGTTCACCTCTCCTATGAATTTATCTTGGATACCATTCAAAAAGTTGTACTACCCTACTTCTATCACTAGCTATATCATGAATTTGATTAGAAGTGGGAGAATTAATATTCTTTGCAATGGATAAATGATACCAAGCATCAATAAATCTTAAGGTTTAAGACAAGGAGACCCTTTGTTTCCTTATGTAATGTTATGTTAGTACAAGAGTTGATACATAACATGAGAAGAACCAAATTGACCCAATTTATGCCCATTACGGTGGATTAGGCTAAGTCTTATGATCACCTCTCCTATGAATTCATCTTGTATACCATTCCAAAACTTGTAGTACCCTACTTCTATCACTAATATATCATGGATTTGATTATAAGTGGGAGAGTTAATATTCTTTACAATGGAGAAATGATACCAAGCTTCAAGATATCTCAAGGTTTAAAACAAGGAGACCCTTTGTCTCCTTATGTAATGTTATCTTAGTACAAGAGTTGATACATAACATGAGAAGAACCAAATCGACCCAATTCATGTCCATTAAGGTGGATTTGGGTAAGTCTTATGATCATCTCACCTAGAATTTCATCTTGGATACTATTCAACAAGTTGTACTACCCTGTTTCTACCACTAACTATATCATGAATTTGATTAGAAGTGGGAGAATTAATATTCTTTGCAATGGAGAAATGATACCAAGCTTCAAGAAATCTTAAGACTCCTTATGTAATGTTATATTAGTACAAGAGTTGATACATAACATGAGAAGAACCAAATCAACCCAATTCATGGTCATTAAAGTGGATTTGTCTAAGTCTTATGATCACCTCTCCTATCAATTCATCATGGATACCATTCAAAAAGTTGTACCACCCTACATCTATCACTAGATATATCATAAATTTGATTAGAGTTGGAAGAACTAATATTCTTTGCAATGGAGAAACAATAACAAGCTTCAAGAAATCTAAAGGTTTAAGAGAAGTTGACCCTTTGTCTCATTATGTTTTTCATTATTTTTTTGAATTGTGTGTTCCAAATGATACAACATAAACTTGACAATGGGAAAAGTGAAGAAATTGGGCATTCACATCATGGTCCACGTGTCTCCCACACAGCATATGCAAATGCTCAAATTATGTAATCTAGAGAAGATATACAACGTATATGATGATGTTGGATTGATTTGAAGTGTTCATAAATCCATTAACCAATCTATATTTGATAAGAAACTAGTTATATTTTTCTCACCATCGGTGTCCTCAACTTCTAGATTAGCTATTTGTTCTTGGAAAGAATGTAGACGACAGATAATCTTAGTAAATACTTGGGATTTCATGTCATTCATGGTGAAATTAATAAGTCTTCTTACCGAAATGTGGTTGATAAAATCAAGGATAAGTTCATGTATGGGCAGCTGGAACACTATCACTTGTTGATAGGATGTGTCTTGTAAAATCGATTCTTTCATCTACACCAACTTATTTTATGCAAACTAGTTTTTTTTTTTGTGATGGAGCTACCACTCATGTGGAATTGCGTACACCACTAAAAATCCTAAAGATGGTAAGTCTTTAAGTTTAGCCTTGCTTATACTAGATCGAGAACTCCACCCATGTATTCTAAGATACGTGGAAGTCTTATCGTAGTATAGTTAAGGGTTGAATCCATAAGACAACGGTCTTGTTGGGAGCAACAAGATGAAAAGTGTTAGAATTTCACTTAATCTCTTAATAGTAGGTACTTAGATCAAAAGGTTGGTTTGGTTGTTTTTAAACTAAGAGCAAGTAAAGTAAAGTAAAGAAAAAAAGTAAATTTAAGGATGTCAACAATGATAGGGGACCACAAGGATGTGATTGGCTTTCACCGCCACTACACATGGATCAAAACATGCAAAATAAAACATAACCTGCAACAAGAGTCTAAACAGCTAGTATCTTTGTAGATTTAGTTTCCTTTCGGAGAACTAACTATGAGAAGTGAGGGAATGTTGCAACGCCAGCCATCCCCGAAGGAATGGTCACCTACTTTGCATCATTCCCTTTACAAAGTGTGTTCCTCGACTTTATCAAGGTTGTTCTTTCATACGTCAACTGATTCCAATTTATAGTATGAAAGTACAACGATGGAAGTGAGTTTACTCCACTTCTTGAACAACACTCCTAGATACCGAAACAGATGCATGGTGGATACATGCATCAAGAACCAACATTCAATCGATATTCGAATCTAATAGTACAAACATAGACAATTCATACTAAAAGATAAAAGATAACACAAGTTGGTGATCAAGCAACAAGCATTCATTAAACGATTGATGTTGAGCTGAAAAGAAAGCATCTCTATATTGCAAACTATGGATTACATTACACGAAATGAAAACATGGGTAGCGGGGCTACTCCCTGCACCCTAGTGAAAGAGACTACTCGCTCATATCTAGGACAAAGAAGGAGGTGAGAAGAGAAAGAGAGAGTGTCATCCCCACAAAGGAGAGAGGAAATTCAACCCCTTGGAAAGAGAGAGAGTGACGATCTTCAAACTTCACAGGTTGCTCGATGATGAGGTCTCCTCTTCCCACCTTCTTTGACAAAGAGAGAGAAAGCAACTTCAGGATGGAGTGTGGATCTCAGACCGGTAGCCTTTGGGTGGAGGATGAAAGTTGGAAAAGCTATGGAGTAGTAGAGGCAGCCTCTGGGCGTCTGAAACTTGATGATCTTTGGAAGGACCCCTTGGGTCTTATTTATAGGCCTTAAGTGAAGTCCAAATGGTATGGTCAGTTTTAGGTCCAAACAGTCTTGAAGACTGTTTGGACCCCGAGACCGTTTGGACTCTGAGACCATTTGGGATCTGAGACCATTTGGACTCATGCGGTCTTGAGATCGTTTGGACTCATGCGGTCTTGAGATTGTTTGGACTCATGTGGTCTTGAGATCATTTGGACTCATGCGGTCTTGAGATCGTTTGGCTCCATGCGGTCTTGGGACCGGTTGGCTTCATGCGGTCTTGGGACCGTGTGAGTCCATGCAGTCTTGAGACTGTGTGAGTCCATGCGGTCTTGAGGCCGGTTGGCTTCATGCGGTCTTGGGACCGGTTGGTTTCATGCGGTCTTGGGACCGCGTGAGTCCATGCGGTCTTGGGACCGGTTGGCTTCATGCGGTCTTGGGACCGCGTGAGTCCATGCGGTCTTGGGACCATTTGAGTCTTTTGTGATTTTTTGTGTCTTTTTCTGTAAGTAAAAAGGAGAAAAGTTAATCTAACAGTATATTTGCAATAAAAGAGGATAACTAGGGATTATATCTAATTTATCTAAGAAAGAGTGTGGAAATTGAAGAAAAGCACTAAGATAACATCACAAAATTGGAGGTTATCACCCCCCCTAATTTAGAGTCTAGCTTGTCCTCAAGTTAGATAGAGCTGAGGCATGTAGTGGCGAGGCAATTTGATTTAGTTAAGATTTCCATACTCTTGTTTCAATTATAAACCCTGGCTCTCCTAAGGTCGTATCGAGTCTTATTGCTCACTTTAACTCTATCAGGTATTGAGAGTTGCTTGGCTCTCAGGTTTCTTCCGTATCTTGTAGCCTGCATTGGGACCACTTTTTATTCTGTACATGTTGTTGAATCTAATCAGCTTTATACCTCTATGAAAAACCTATTGGAAGCTAGAGTGGGTATGAGGGTTGGCTAAAGGCTTGATGTGTAACTCCCCCTTCAAGTGGGGGAGGGGTTGTCTATGCTTTTAGGATCTCACTAACGGGCACGACACATCTGCCTTCGTGAGGGAAACTGAATGTACTGACCGGGTGAGTCCTTTATAAGCCTTTCATATATTTAGATACCTTAGGGTTTCACTATCGGGCACGCCACATCTACCTTCGTGAGGGTAGCTGAATGTACCGGTCGGGTGAGACCTTCATTGGTTCTTTATATAGATCCTTATTTATGGCACAACTCTCATAGTTTTATTCAACTCTCTGGCTTTTATTCATAGACTCACAAGCTTAGGATTTGGGGTGTTTAGGGAATTTATTTTGGGCAGCCAAGCCTCTTTTATTTGAAGAGAGGAAAGTTGTTCTTAGAGTTTTTCAACATGCACTTATTTTAATGGTCCACTTACGAGACTTCTTGATTTGGATGTCGCCTGATGCCCCTCTCATTCTTGAGAGTTTGGCTTATTTCGGCCTTGATATTGACATGTGGAGAGTCAGATGTAGAAGTGAAACAAAAGCATGAAAATTAATAGTGGAGAGGCCTTATTAAGTCGTCATTATATGTCTAAGTGCTATTCTTGTTATTACTTTTGAGGACTAACATGATTCTAAAGTTAGCTGAGGGTGATTTTGTTCCAAAAGGAATGTTCTTGTTTATGTGCAAAGTTTATTTTAATAGGGAAAATACTTTTTAAAACAAAAATTAAATGTGTAAAGAAAAACTATAAAATTTTATACAGAATTGAAAGAAAAATGTAGAGAGGGAGGGGTATTGAAAATGATACCTCGCCCTTGTCAATGTACCCCCCCCCCCAAATTATCACTCACTCTGGCCACAGAGTGTCAAAGTGATAGTTTGAGAAGTACAAGGACAAGGGTATCAGGCCTCTGTTAGTCCTTTATTGGTGCCATGTGTGCGGAGGAGATTAGCGGTGAACTACCCTCGTAATGTGTGATAATCCACTTCTATCATGTCCTCTACTGGTTTTCCAAGTACCATGATGGTGTACATCCAAGACCGATTGGCTCCGAACGATTTCAGGATTGTTTGGCTCCAAATGGTTTCAAGACCGTTTGGCCTCAAACGGTTTCAAGATCGATTGGATCTGAATGGTTTCAAGATTGTTTGGCTCCAAACGGTTTCAAGACCGTTTGGCCCCAAACGGTTTCAAGATCGATAGGGAGGGTTAAGGTTATTTTGATTTTTATATTTTTATATTTGTTTTGGTTATATAATAAATTTTTTTAATATTTTCAGAAGATAATCCTAAGGTAACTTAAAAGGAAAAAGAAGATCTTAGGTTGCCTCCCAAGTAGCACCTAGGTTTAACGTCGCTGGCTCGACGAGTTTTCGATGTTGTGGCATCTCTGATCTTAATGGTCTGTCTCAGCATTTTATCTGCTGGAGTGTAGTATTTTTTCAATCGTTGGTCATTGACTGTCCTTTCTCCTCCATTGTCATCAATAATTATGACAGCTCCAGTCGGTATATATGTTTGATGGTGAAAGGCCCGGACCACTTTGTGTGGAGTTTTCCAGGGAACAATTTGAGCTTGGAGTTGAAAAGGAGTACTTTGTCACCAATGGAGATGTTTTTCCTTTTTAGATGACCATCGTGCCACATCTTGGTTTGTTCTTTATAAATCCTGGCACTTTGATAAGCGGTCATTTGGAGCTCCTCAAGCTCTTGTAATTGGAGTTGTCTATTTTCTCCGGCACTTTTGAAATCAAAATTGAGTTGTGTAATGGCCCACCAAGCCTTATGTTCCAGTTCTACTGGAATATGACATGACTTCCCGTATACCAAACGGAATGGGGTTGTCCCGATTGGTGTTTTATAAGCTGTTCGGTAAGCCCAAAGGGCATCGGGAAGCTTGTTGGACCAGTCAGTGCGGTGTCTATTAACTATTTTTTTCTAGGATTTCCTTCAGTTGTCTATTTGAAACTTCAACCTGACCACTGGTCTGAGGATGGTAAGGCGTGGCAACTTTATGGTTAACTCTGTATTTCTTTAAGAGGGCTTCAAAGCTTCATTCCAGAAAATGGGTCCCTCCATCTGATATGATAGTTCGGGGGACTCCAAATCTGGGAAAAATGGTATCTTTAAACATCTTAATGACATGTTTGGAATCGCTGGTTACTGTGGGTATAGCTTCGACCCATTTCGAGACATAGTATACTGCAACTAGAATGTAGGAGAAACCATATGAAGAAGGAAAGGGGTCCATGTAGTCTATCCCCCACACGTCGAAAAGTTCAATCTATTGCCACATGGTGAGAGGCATTTCATTCCTTTTAGATATGCTGCCAGAGAATTGACATTTGTTGCAAGATATTACAAAATCATGGGAGTCGTTTGCTATGGTTGGACAAAAGAAACCTGATTGTAGAACTTTTATAGTAGTTTTCTTTGCACTCATGTGTCCCCCCGTGGGACCAGAATGGCAATGCTCTAAGACAAGGGTAATTTCCTCTTCGGGTAAGCTTTGACAGAAAAGTTTGTCTGCACATAGGTGAAAAAGGTAAGGTTCATCCCAATAGTATTGCTTTACATCGTGGAGGAATTTCCTTTTGTTGTGATGAGAGGCGGAAGGGTGAATGATTCCTGTAGCTAGATAATTAACAATGTCGGCATACCAAAGGAATCTATTGGTAACTTTCATTAGTTGGTCATCTGGAAGGGAGTCTCAGATAGGTACTTTATCTTCATCATCGACTTCAATACGGCTGAGATGATCGGCGACGACATTTTCCACTCCGCTTTTGTCTTTGATTTCCAAATCGAATTCTTGAAGCATCAACACCCAGTAGATAAGTCTAGGTTTTGCATCTTGCTTCTGAATTAGATATCATATGGTAGAGTGGTCAGTGTAGAAGATGACCTTGGCTCCAATCAAGTAGGAGCGGAATTTTTCGAACGCATAAATGACAGCTAAGAACTCCTTTTCTGTAGTAGGGTAGTTCTTCTGTGCTTCATCGAGCATTTTAGATGCGTAGTAAATTACATAAGGTTTCTTGTCAATTCTCTGTCCTAAAACGGCCCCTATGGCATAATCGCTGGCGTCACACATGATTTCAAAAGGTTGTGACCAATCCAGGGCTCTCAATATGGGTGCAGAGATTAAAACATTTTTCAGAGTTGAGAAACTTTGTAAGCATTCTTGATTAAAATTGAACTCGGTGTCTTTGGTTAGAAGTTGGGTCATGGGTTTTGCTATTTTTGAGAAATCTTTAATGAATCTTATGTAAAAGCCAGCATGACCCAAGAATGCTCATACTCCTTTTATATCTTTTGGTGGTGACAACTTCGAGATAACATCAATTTTTGCCTTGTCTACCTCAATCCCTCTGTCACTTACTCTATGTCTGAGGACGACACCTTCAGTTACCATAAAATGGCATTTTTCCCAATTCAGGATGAGGTTCGTTTCCTCGCATCGTTGTAAGACTTGTCCAAGGTTGAGTAGATAGTTATCAAAGGAATCTCTGTAAACTGAAAAATCATCCATGAACACCTCCATTATAGATTCTGTTAATCCTGCAAAAATGGCAAACATACATCTTTGGAATGTAGCAGGTGCGTTGCACAGCCCGAATGGAATTCTTCTGAAAACATAGGTTCCAAAGGGGCAGGTAAAGGTAGTTTTCTCTTGGTCTTCCGAGTGTATAGGGATTTGGTAGAACCCGGAATAACCATCTAGATAGCAGAAGTATTTCTGATGGGCTAAGCGTTCTAGGACTTCATCGAGAAAGGGCAGAAGGTAGTGATCTTTTCACATTGATTTGTTTAGTTTCCTGTAGTCGATACACATCCTCCACCCTGTCACAGTCCTTGTCGGTACTAACTCATTCTTGTCATTTATCATGACAGTGGTTCCTCCCTTTTTGGGGACCACTTGGACGGGGCTGACCCATTGGGAATCTGAGATTGGGTAAATTATGCCAGCTTTCATTAGTTTGAGAACTTCAAGGCGAACTACTTCTTTCAGATTGGGGTTTAGCTTCCTCTGGTGTTCTCTTGATGGCTTGAATTCTTCGACCATGGCCAGTCTATGCATGCATAAGGCTGGGTTTATACCTGTAAGGTCAGTTATTTTGTACCCAATGGCTTTCTTGTGTTTCTTCAGCTCAACAAGAAGCCTTTCTTCCTGGTTTTCTGTCAAGGTGAAACTAATGATGATTGGACATAATTTTTCTTTGTCCAAGAAGATGTGTTTAAGTCCCGATGGTAGAGTCTTCATCTCGGGGGCCTTGGGTGCTTCTGTTTCTTCTAAAATGGTGATAGATTTGAGCTCCTCAAAGGTGGCTGTCGGCACTTCTTCAGCTTTCTCTAAGTGTTGCAAACATTGTTGAACCAATTCATTTGCTGAAAATTTGACTTCTGGATTAGTCAGAACATTCTCCAACTCATCGTATGGATCGGATATTTCCAATTGGGACATTTGGTGGATTGCATCTAAGAGAAAAACCTCCTCTTGAATGCTGGGACCTTTCATGCTGTTGAGAACTCGGAATTGAATTGCTTCTTTTCCCAGTCTTAAGATGATCGTGCCAGCTTCAACATCAATAAGCGCCCTTGTTGTGGCAAGGAAAGGTCTGCTAAATATTATTGGGTATCTCAGATCCTCCTTGATATCCATAATAACGAAATTGCATGGGACATAGGCATCTTTTCCTATTCTGACTGGAATATCTTCAATAATTCCTAGAGGTGCAGTGATAGTGGAGTCAGCTAACTGAATTGTCATCGTTGTGGGCAGCAAGTCAGTGAACCCTAATCGTTTACACATGGAGTAGGGCATAATTGATATGCTAGCCCCTAAGTCAGCTAATCCATTTTTGCTTGAGACATATCCAATACAGCATTGAATACCGAAGGAACTAGGGTCCTTATTTTTCTTTGGCATCTTATTAAGGATGATATCAGAGGTGGTTTGAGCTAGTTTGACGGTTTCTTGTTCTTCAGTAATGTATTTCCTTGATAACAGAGTTTTTAGATATTTAGCCCAAGCCGGTACTTCAGAGAGAGCATCGAGGAGCGGGATGTCGATATAGAGTTTCTTCATCGCTTCTTTAAATCTTTGGAACCTAGTGTCCATTTTAGTCTCTCTCAATCTTCCCAGGTATGGTATCCTTGTTTTATACTGTGGAATTTCTGGCTCTTTGGAAGCTTGTTCTTTTTCTTCGCCTCTTGCGTTCTCTGCGATCTTCTTAGTTCTTAGGTTCGGGTTTGCATTTGGCATAAGGACAAGCGTATCATCATCATCAAGAGAGATTCATGTAGTTTCGTGGAGGGTACGTCCAGATCTTGTAGTAACGGCATTCAACTGTTCAAGTCTATTCTGGTCGTGTCTAGGGTTCGACTCAGGTTGTCCTGCAAAAGTGCCTGCTGGTGGCTTCAGTTGTGCAGCAATTTGTGCTAGTTGAGCCTCCATCGCCTTCTGCTGAGCTTGCTGATTAGTGAGCATGGTTTGTTGGGACTGTAGCATCTGCCTTATCAAAGTCATCTCGTCCGCTGGCTGGGAGGGAGCATTTTTCTGAGCGAGTTGTTGTTGTCCTTGATGTGGTTGCTACGGAGGTGGTGCTAACTAAGGTTGCTGCAACTGAGGATGCAGTTGTGGGTGTAGAGGAGGATGGGCGTATTGATAATAGGCGGAGGGGTTTCTAGGATAGTTGGATCTTGGGAAGTTATTTCTGTGGTTCCCTTGATTTTGATTAAAGTTGGTTTGGAATCCAGGTGGCAACCTATTGGAGGATCCGCCTTGTGTCTGGTGTTGCGGGTTGGCAGTCCCTGTAGGGTTCTCGTATTGAAAACCTAGGTGGTTTCTTGGTTGATTAGGATTATAGTAAACTTGTCAGGTATGGAGTGAATGGAATTAACTTGTTCGGGCATTTGCTCTTCAGTTTGTTCAATGATTGGCTCGTACTGCTGTTGTGGTGGGTGCATATCCATCATCACATTATAAAGCAGACCGCATGATAGAGTTGGGTGATCGGATGCGTGACAGGCTTCACAGGTCCCTGTGGAAGCTTTAACCTGTTGAATTTGAGGGTTTTTCTTCTTATCGAATTCTCCAAGCGAAGTTTCAAGAGCATGTTGTTTATGAGCTATGGTCTTTAAGGCTTCAGCAATAACCTTCATTTCCATTGATTCCTCAACTTTATAAACTTTGAGGATTCCCTTGCCAGATGATCGTCCCCAATTGGATTGATTCTCAGCTCCAAGTGTGATGATTTTCCAAGCATCTTCGTAGTTCTTTCTCATAAAATTTCCTCAAGATGAGGAATCCAGAAATTGCTTGATGTCATCACTCGCTCCCCTATAGAATGTTTCTATTAATTGGTTTTGGGAGATACCGTGACGAGGACACTTTCTTAGAAGCTCTTTGAACCTTTCCCAAGCTTCTGCGAGTGATTCTCCAGGAAGTTGGGCGAAGTGGTTAATCTACCCCCTAATTTTGTAAGTTAACAAAGGGGGGAAGAACTTCTCTAGGAACTTTTCTTCCAAGGGAGCCCATGTGGTGATTATTGGCTCCCTATCAATCGAGTTGTACCAGCTCAAAGCTCTTCCTGATAGAGTGAAGTGGAAAAGATGTAGCATTATTGAGTCGAAAGCAACTCCGGCCTGTGGGACCAGTCGACACAGTGTCTTGAACCTCTTCAAGTGATCCATACAGTCATCTCCAGAACCTCCAGAGAATGAGATGCCCTGCATGATCTGAATCCATTGTGTTCAGATCTCGAAGTTGGGTATGTTGATGATTGATGGAAGTTTTGCTTTTATGCAACACCACTAAAAATCCTAGAGATGATGGGTCTCTAAGTTTAGCCTTGCTAGTACTATGGTAAGAACTCCACCCACATGTGCTAAGACATGTGGAAGTCTTATCGTAGTATAGTTAAGGGTCGAATCCTCGGGACAACGGTCTTGACGAGGTCAAGATGGAAAACGCTTAGCCTTTACTTAACAACTTAAAGATTGATATTTAGATCGAAAGTTTGATTTGGTTGTTTTAAACTAAGTACAAAGAAAGTAAAGCAAGAAAGTAAATAAAGCAAGTAAATCTTAAGAGTTAACAAATGATGATGAATCACTGGGGTTAAGCAAATATTTACCACCGCTACACATGCATTTTATATGTACTAAGAAAGACTTATAAGCTAGATGCATGGATGTTTCCACAAGACCGATGCCTTATAAGACAAGAGCGATGCGTTGCATCCAAGGGTGTTCCACAAGACCGATGCCCACATAAGACAAGAGTGATGCATTGCACCCTTCGATGTTCCACAAGACCAATGCCCATATAAGAAAAGGGCAATGCATCTCATCCTCCAAGGGTTAAGTAACTCTCATGCGGTACATCACTACGCGTCACTGAAGGATGTAGTCTCCGAAGAGAGAATCTTACTCAACCGCAAGAAACGTGCATCTAAAACTAACAAGCGAGCGATAATTACCAAATCGAATAGCGTCCTTGTAGGCCTAGTCTCCTATTCGGATAACCTAGCTACGAGAAGTGCGGGAATGATGCAACGCCAGCCATTCCCGAACAAATGGTCACATGCTTTACATCATTCCCCTCGCAAAGTGTGTTCCTCGACTTACCAAAGGTCTCTTCCATACAGATGGGAGTGTGCCAAATGATAGTGAGTTTACTCCACTCTTTGAGATACACTTCTAGACACCGAAACGGATGCGTGGTGGATACACACACCAGAAACCAACACTAAATCGGTATTCAAGCCTCGATAGCGGTCGTAGACAAACCACAACGAAAGACAATAAATGCATACAAGAACGTGGCCATCATTCAAGCATGTGTGAAACGATTTAGTATTAAAACGAAATGATAACATCTTTTTTACAGTACAAAATACAAAACATGGGCAGCGGGGCTAGTCCCCGTGCTCCAGTGGATGGAACTACTCGCTCCTCATAGAGGGAGCAACAAAGAAGGAGGCAAGAAGAGATAGAAAGAACATCATCTCCACTGAGGAGAGAAGGTTGAACCCTTGGTGGAGAGAGCAACGATCTCCACCCCTTGTAGCTTGCTTGATGACGGATCTTCTCCTCTCACCTTCCTTGTTGATGAGAGAGAAAGTAGCTTGCAATGGACGTGAGTCTCAGACCGGCAGCCTCGAGTGATGGATGGAGTTGTTCTGGTAGTGGAGAGACAGCCTCTGGACGTCTGGACTCCTCTCCTTTCATGGACGGCCCTGAGGTCTTATTTATAGGCTTTGAGTGAGATCCAAACGGTTTGGAGACCGTTTGGGCTCAAACGGTCTCGGGACCGTTTGGCGTCAAACGGTCTTGAGATCGTTTGGCGTCAAACGGTCTTGGGACCGTTTGGCGTCAAACGGTCTTGAGATCGTTTGGCGTCAGACGGTCTTGAGATCGTTTGGCGTCAAACGGTCTTGGGACCGTTTGGCGTCAAACGGTCTTGAGACCGTTTGAGCTCCATGCGGTCTCGGGACCGTTTGAACTCCATGCGGTCTTGGGACCGTTTGGCTTCATGCGGTCTCGGGACCGTTTGAACTCCATGCGGTCTTGGGACCGTTTGGCTTCATGCGGTCTCAGGACCGTTTGAACTCCATGCGGTCTTGGGACCGTTTGGCTTCATGCGGTCTCGGGCCGTTTGAACTCCATGCGGTCTTGGGACCGTTTGGCTTCATGCGGTCTCAGGACCGTTTGGCTTCATGCGGTCTCGGGACCGTTTGAACTCCATGCGGTCTTGGGACCGTTTGGCTTCATGCGGTCTCGGGACCGTTTGAACTCCATGCGGTCTTGGGACCGTTTGGCTTCATGCGGTCTCGGGACCGTTTGAACTCCATGCGGTCTTGGGACCGTTTGGCTTCATGTGGTCTCGGGACCGTTTGAACTCCATGCGGTCTTGGGACCGTTTGGCTTCATGCGGTCTCGGGACCGTTTGAACTCCATGCGGTCTTGGGACCGTTTGGATCCACTCGACCCTTGGGCTGGTTTATTCTTTTGTTATTTTTTTGTGCTTTTTCTGCAATTATAAAAGGAAAAGTTAGTTTGATGATGTATTTACAAAAAAGGGTTAAAATTAGGTTTAAGTACAATATAAATGTAGAAAGAGTACGGAAAACTAAAGAAAAAGACTAAGATAAACTACTAAAATAGGAGGTTATCACCCCCCCTAACTTAGAGTCTAGCTTGTCCTCAAGTTAGATAGAGCTGAGACATGAAATGGCGCGGCGATCTTAGTTAAAATTTCCATACTCTTGCTCCAATTCTTGACCTGAGTTCCCCAGGGGTCGTATCGAGGCTTATTGCATGCCTTGATCCTTTTGGATTTCGAGAGTTGCTTGGGTTTCAGGTTTTTCCGTATCTCAAAGTTCGCCTTGGGACCACATTTATTTTGTGCATGCTGTTGACTCTAATCAACTTTATACCTCTCTGGAAACCTATTGGAAGCTAGAGAGGGTATGAGGGTTGGCTAAAGGCTTTGAAGTGTAACTCCCCTTCGAGTGGGGGAGGGGCTATCTATGCTTTTTAGGATCTCACTACCGGACACGACACATCTGCCTTTATGAGGGCAGCTGAATGTACCGGCCGGGCAAGTCCTTTATTAGCCTTTTCATATACTTGGAACTTTTAGGGTTTCACTACCGGACGCGACACATCTGCCTTTGTGAGGGCAGCGGAATGTGCCGGCCGGGCGAGCCCTTTATCAGTTCTTTATATAGGTCCTTATTCGTGGCACAACTCTCATGATTTTATTCGTCTCTCTGGCTTTTATTCAAAAACTCACAGGCTTGGGTTTTGGGATGAGGATTTATTTTGGGTGGCCAAGCCTCTTTTATTTTGAAGAGAGGAAAGTTGTTCTTAAAGTTTTTCAGCATGCACTTATTTGGTTTGTGGTCCACTTGCAGAGCTTTTTGACTTGGAAGTTGCCTGATTTCCCTCTCATCCTTGAGATCTCGGCTTATTTCTGCCCTGATTTTGACCTATGGAGAGTCAGATAAAGAATTGGAGCAAAAAAATAGGATCCATAGTGGATGGGGGTCGATAAATCGCCATTTGATGTCTAAGTGCTAAATACTTGTAGAGACTAACATGATTCTAGAGTTAGTTGAGGTGATTAAAAAGAATTTGTAAAAAGAATCTTGAAAGAATAAAAAGAATTTGTAAAACAAAAGAAATGTATGGAAAGTGTTTAGAGAAAAAGAAGGGAGTATAGAAGTTGATACCTAGCCCTTGTCTAATGTATCCCCCCCCTAACTTATCACACACTCTGTCCCCAGAGTGGCAAAGTGATAGGTTGAGAAAACATTAGAACAAGGGCTGCAGGTTAAGGTAGATTGTCGGTTGCCCCTGGAGAACGCAGTAGTGTAGATGCGAACTGCCCACGTAAGGCGTGGTAATCCACGTCTGTCATTTCCTCCACTGGTCTTTGGAGAACGATTATAGTGTACATCCAGTAGAGGACGTGGAAGCCGCAGTCGTTGGATTGTCGTATTTGCTGGGGGCATTTATGGCAGAAGGCGGGGCGGCTGAAGTGCTCAGTGTTGTATGCCCTAGTGTGCTGACTCAGAAGTTCGATTAATTTCATAGCACACTCCTTTGCCATTTCTTCTGTCGGTGTCTTGGGCGTTACGACGTATTGTCGTTGTCGGGCATTGAACTGGCTGTCGGAACTGTTGTATATTGTAGTGGTTCCGGTGTGGAGATTGGTTGCCAGAAGGAGCCAGTGCTCTTGATGTAGGATCGGTAGCATGATGAACTTCGGCGTTGTATGTTGAAGATATGCAATCAATGCTTCTATTGTGCCGAAGTTTTTCAGTTTGAGCAGATCGTCTTTCATGTACGGGGACGCCATATATGTATCGGGATTGTGGTGGCCAATCTGAGATTGGTAAGCGGCCATAAGGCTGCAAGAAAGTTGCCCCTTATCTTGTAAAGTCTCTCGCAAAGAATCAGCCATTACGATAATGTCATGAGACATGAATACGATGCCGTCTTTTTCTGCGGAGAGTTTTGCCATGATTATGCGTATTTCAAGGTCGTTTAGACCCTTGCAAGAATCGCGATCGAAATCAGGAAAAGTTGGTGTAGTTGTGTACGCGGGGTCTTTCTTGCTGGTGTCTTCTTTGGGCAACTTGTTTTGTTCTGACTCTTCCAGAACTTGGCGGAAAGGTCGCTGCTGTCGACGTTGCACAGCTGAGTAAAGATACCGTGGAACATCATCTGGTGACATAGTCGGATCGTTGAAAAATCTTCTGTCACAGATGAGTTCCATGGCGTAGCGTCCTCTTAGCGAATGGAAGTCTTCAGCTGCCAAGTCTGTGAATGGGATTTCCTGGTTAAGCGCTTGAATATGTCTGATGGTATAGAAGGCGCTGTCTCCGGATCCCGTGGTGGCTTGAACTGGAGGGTTAATGATTCTAAACCATGGTTGGCTCCAGTCTTGGCGAAGAGAAGGGCGTACAGCCCAGATTACTTTAAGCAGCCGGAAGGGTATACACCGAGCTTCACCTGCTGCGTCTCCGATAAAGTTAATTATGTCGGATGGTAGCTCGGCGGTATTGAAGTTGTAGACTTTGGCGTCCCTTGCCGCGGTGTCCACTATCATAAAGAGCCAGTGTCCCGAGACTTGGAAAGGCAGCGTGATATAGCGTGCCCGGCGTGCTAAACCGACACGCAGCCGCTCAATCGACCTCACCTGTAGGCTTTTGTGTAAAAGGCCAAGAGACAGTGCAGGTGAGGCGTTGAAGGCTGGTTGTATCCGTTTTTTACTTTTATATATTTCTATACAGTTGGCGAGGAGGACACGAAAAATTGACAGTGGCATCGTAGACCGGGGTCGGAGGATGCAACGAAAATCTTCGCGTGTCAACGTACGCCTGGTTTTTGTATTAATGTAAATTGTATCGTCCCCCGCTTTTGCATCGTCTACTATAGTGTTTAGGATGAAAATGTCCTGAGCATCTAAAGTAGAGATGGCTGTCCTGTCAAGATCATGCATTTTTTGTGGAAGAGGGGGGGGCGGGGGGAGGTTTTGTGGTGGAGGGGAGGCGTGTTGTTCGAAGGCTTCTTCATGGCCTTTGATATTGTCATCCTTGTCGGAGGCGGAGTCAAGATCTTCGTTTGTATCTAGACTTACTCGGTCCGCGTCGTCCAGGTGAGGGGGAGAAGGTGTTGAATAGGGAAGAGGAGTTTTCGGCGAGGTAGCGCTGGCTCCTTTTATGCACTGTTGGAGCTCAGCGAATGCTGCATCTTTGGCGGCTTCTCCCATTGACCCCATAGAGGAGTAATCAAAGAATTGGTCCCCATAAGAAATGTTGACGTTATCGTGCTGTGGGGACTTGGGGTGATAGTCACTTTCCTGGTGACCTTTAGCGGACCCTTTATGGGAGGGTCCTGCAGCATTCCCTGGATCTTCGCCATCATCGTGCTTGTCTCCTGGAGGTGTGTCTTTATTGGAGTCAGCAGATGAATCGGAGTCTTCTTCTTCTTCATCATCATTGTCGTTGTCAGCCGCAGCTTCGTCTGTTTTCTTCTTATTAGACGGCTTTTTACACCGCCAGTGAGTGGCATGTAGCTCATCGAAAGCCACCTGCAGATGCTTGTGTTTTTCGAGCAATGTGTCGTGGGCTTCTTTGAGATCTGTATATCTGTCCTCGGCGGAGAGGAGGCGTGCAGTCAGATCTGTGACTTGGGCACGTAGTTGTTGTATTTCATTGATGGTAGCCTCCTCTTGATGCTGGTGGAGCTGCGTAATTGTTTCGTCGATGGTAGCCAGGCGCGAGCTTAGCTTATCTTGGTTTTGCTCAAGCTTGCGGAGATTCTCTTACAGAGGGTGAGTCTGGGTCGAGATCTCATCGACTTTTCTCGTCGTAGCTTCTTGCTGACGTGTTGCCTCAAGGATCAGGTCCGGCAGGTTGTTGGTGTGGCTGTTGATATGTTCAACTTGCCTAGCCACTTCATCCTGTCGTTGCTGAATACCTTGTAGGACGACAGGAAGAGCTTGATGCTGATTGTCGATCCTGGTTACCTGTTTAGTTAAATCCTGTACACAAGAAAAAAAGGAATGTAATAAGTTAGAAGGATCGGTGAGGAGGTGTCGGACAGCGTCAAATTGACGGCCGAATTCCTCACCGATGTTAGTAAAGGGGGCCCCAGAGGCGGAAGGGTGATGTGGCTGGGGCCTATGTGGGATAGTGGTAGTGTCTTGCGGAAAAGACACTGATGAAGGCCCGAACTGCGTAGTGACTGTTGATGAGGTCACCAACGGTGTCGGGGTGGTGGCGGATGTGAAGAGTGGTGGAGTTGATGATGAAGGGGTGGGGATTGTGGATGGTAATGGAGAGATGGTGAAGTCGGGCATGGAGGTGAAGAAGGGTAAGCCCGATGTTGGGGTGGGTGAAAAGGTGGATGTGAATGCTGATGTGGATGCGGAGGCGAAGGTGGTGGATCAGGGGAGAATCCAAGGTTATGCGATGATTGCATACACATCTTCTACACGAGTAGAGAAAAGAACACACCTTTTAGATGATGCCAAAGATATAATGAACTTAAGAAGATATGGACTATGATTAAAGGAAAGTGTAAAACCCTAACCAACTAGCAAGATACTAAATGAAATAAAAACGTTCCGTTGTCCCCGGCAACGACGCCAATTTTTGATGGAGCTACCACTCACGTAGAATTGCGTGCACCACTAACAATCCTAAAGATGGTAAGTCTTTAAGTTTAGCCTTGCTTATACTAGATCGAGAACTCCACCCACGTATGCTAAGATACGTGGAAGTCTTATCGTAGTATAGTTAAGGGTCGAATCCACGGGACAACGGTCTTGTTTGGAGCAACAAGATGAAAAACGTTAGAATTTCACTTAATCTCTTAATAGTAGGTACTTAGATCAAAAGGTTGGTTTGGTTGTTTTTAAACTAAGAGCAAGTAAAGTAAAGCAAAAAAGTAAATTTAAGGATGTCAACAATCATAGGGGACTACTAGGATGTGATCGGCTTTCACCGCCACTACACATGGATCAAAACATGCAAAATAAAAAATAACTTGCAACAAGAGTCTAAACAGCTAGTATCTTTGTAGATTTAGTTTCCTACTTTGCATCATTCCCTTCGCAAAGTGTATTCCTAGACATTATCAAGGTTGTTCTTTCATACGTCAAATGATTCCATTTCATAGTATGAAAGTACAACGATGGAAGTGAGTTTACTCCACTTCTTGAACAACACTCCTAGATACCGAAACAGATGCATGGTGGATACATGTATCAAGAACCAACATTCAATCGAGATTCAAATCTAATAGTACAAACATAGACAATTCATACTAAAAGATAAAAGATAATACAAGTTGGTGATCAAGCAACAAGCATTCATTAAATGATTGATGTTGAGCTGAAAAGAAAGTATCTCTATATTGCAAACTATGGATTACATTACATGAAATGAAAACATGGGTAGCGGGGCTACTCTACACACCCTAGTGAAAGAGACTACTCGCTCATAGTTAGGACAAAGAAGGAGGCGAGAAGAGACAGAGAGAGAGCGCCATCCCCACAAAGGAGAGAGGAAAGTCAACCCCTTGGAAAGAGAGAGAGTGACGATCTTCAAACTTCACAGGTTGCTCGATGATGAGGTCTCCTCTTCCCACCTTCTTTGACGAAGAGAGAGAAAGAAGCTTCAGGATGGAGCGTGGATCTCAGACCGGCAGCCTTTGGGCGGAGGATGAAAGTTGGAAAAGCTCTGGAGTAGTAGAGGCAACCTCTGGGTGTCTGAAACTTGATGATCTTTGGGAGGACCCCTTGGGTCTTATTTATAGGCCTTAAGTGAAGTCCAAACGGTATGGTCAGTTTTGGGTCGAAGACCGTTTGGGTCCTGAGACCGTTCGGACCTCGAGACCGTTTGGACTCTGAGACCATTTGGGTTCTGAGACCGTTTGGACTCATGCGGTCTTGAGATCGTTTGGACTCATGCGGTCTTGAGATCGTTTAGACTCATGCGGTCTTGAGATAGTTTAGACTCATGCGGTCTTGAGATTGTTTGGCTCCATGCGGTCTTGGGACCGGTTGGCTTCATGCGGTCTTAGGACCGGTTGGCTTCATGTTGTCTTGGGACCTTGTGAGTCTATGCAGTCTTGAGACAGTGTGAGTCCATGCGGTCTTGAGGCTGGTTGGCTTCATGTGGTCTTGGGATCGGTTGGCTTCATGCGATCTTGGGACCGCGTGAGTCCATGCGGTCTTGGGACCGGTTGGCTTCATGGGGTCTTGGGACCGCGTGAGTCTATGCGGTCTTGGGACCATTTGAGTCTTTTGTGATTTTTTGTGTCTTTTTCTGTAAATAAAAAGGAGAAAAGTTAATCTAACAGTATATTTACAATAAAAGAGGATAATTAGGGATTCGATCTAATTTATCTAAGAAAGAGTGTGGAAAATTGAAGAAAAGCACTAAGATAACATCGCAAAATTGGAGGTTATCATTGTGCCGATGTATAGTGCCATAGTTTAAGTCGATATGGCATTGCTTTCCATGGAAAGGAATGGCACATCAACAATCATCTCTTATTGCATGAGATCATCACATAGCTAGTAAGCAACAAGGTGACATTGGGATCCCCACTATAAAAGAATGGAACCTTTCTCTATTGGTGAGATATGCATGGGAATTGCATTCAAGAAGGATCTTTGTCTGGTCAGCTGGAATATTTTTATAGATGGTTCCTCATAATGCATTGATGACTAATAGTAGAAGAATGGATAGACATTTAACCTCAAACTCTAGTTAAATTTATGATGGTCATGTAAATGAATCTATATTTCACTCATTACATGATTGTCCAACAACTACAAACATATAGAGAAATCTTTGGATAGATGAAATTTCTAAAACTTCTTTATTTTGAACTTTGATAGTTGGCTTACTTGCAATCTAAAGAAACATAAGGACAAAATAGTTAGTTTTACTTGGATGTTGACATATTTGTCTATGGATAAATAAAAATGTTTTTCAACATTTATCTACAAGTATGCATAGCATATGTGTTAGAATATTTATAGGATTCATTGAGATGTTATACAACTTGGGTACTATTGAGCCAAGTACGCAATTCAATTCTATTCGAACATCTTGTTGGACACACCCTTACTGGGGGTGGATCAGGCTTAGTGTTGATGTTGCCTTTGTAAATGGTATATCAACCTCAACAATGTTTACACAATCAACTAATGGTACATAATTATCTATATGGGGGGATCTATGGTTTTCTCTACCGTCCTAGAGGTGAGATATCGGCCACACATTTTGACCTTCACAAGAATGGGGACTCTAGTTGAAGAAGAATTGTGGTTGAATCATATTTTCAGGTTTGTAATTAATGCTATCTACACCTCTATATCTACATGTCCTATGGTTGCAGCTTGGACTAAGCAAATATCTACCTTACTTGATTGACAATGGAGGGTTGACATAGGAATGATTAATCAAACAGTTAATTATTGTGTTGTTTTACATGCCAAGATGCATCATACTGTTGAAGAATCTATTTATGTTCAACCTCCTACTAGTTTTAATGATGTTATTTTCAACACCAACTGTGATGGGAATCATTTCGATTTCCTCGTTGAAGATATTTATAATCAAAATGAATCATATGCTCATTCATATATGTTGTTCCTTGTTCTGTACATCCTAACTCACTAATCGAATTAATAAATATGTACAACAAAATACGTGAATTTCTTGCATCATCCAAAGTAAAATCTATCTTTGTCAACAGTTATATAGCACGATGCACATATAATATGCACTGCCCAATCTGGCAATCAACTGAAAAGTAGACGATATCTTATTGTCAATACCCTATAGATAACTTTTGTTTTCTGCTTACGTAGACAAGTCGCTTATCAATCGGGTAAATCAGTTAAAGAAGGCGGCATCTCAACAACCAACTTCACCCAAAGAAACCCATTCCTACCCCAAGGACCAAGTCTTTGAACTGGCTGCATGTCGTGCGACATACGAAAAATAACGTTTTTACCTACCTCATTGTCGTAGTAATATAATAAACTCGGAAAAACGTACAGCAATGATGAGCTTTAGTCGTGAAAATAGCATTAGAATAGAAAACCAAGTAGAAAGGAGATACCATCTTCTTAATAAGAAAGAAAAGGCTAAAAAGCAGAAGAGAATCAGACCGCCCCATCTAATCAAATCAAGTAGTAGCCAAGGCCCACCCACCTCTCTTAGGCCTTGATTTGCCGTCCCCTTCCCTTTCAACACCTTCCTTCCTCTTGGTTTCCCTTTCAACCACGCCTATTCTTGATTCCCTTTTCTCTCTTCTTCTCCATCTTCCCCACCCTCTATCCCCTTCTCGTCATACTCGGTCACACCCGCGCTCCCCACAGCGGAGACCCCACGCTTCCGTTCCATACACCAAACCGCCAGCTCTCTGAAATATTTGCTGTCTCCAGACATAAATACTTATACATCAATACATACCGATCGAGATACCCTAGCTATATATCTAGCTAACCTCCCTTTCTGGCACGGCCGACCAGTGGGTCGATATCATATATATACCGATCCGATTCCTACCAATCTAACCTAATCTTCTTCTCCTCATCTTCTTGATCTATATAGCTAGCTACCCACCTGAAGAGAGCTTGGTCTCCTTCTCCTTCCCGGCGGCTGCAGCTCACTTCTTTGAAACCCCAGCTGCCGGTGTACAGCTATAGCTAGCTTCTTCCTATCGTTCTGTTGGATATACCTGGCCCGTCCCGTTCTCAGATCGGCAGGCTGCGCCTTCCCCATGTACACGGACGATAAGCCTAGCAAATAACCACGCCAGAGTTACCGTGTCTAGATTGTAGACGATGGGGAGACCAGCTGATAGCTTCAGCTCGAGGAGCTGGACCTGCAGTAGCTAGCTAATTAACTACAGTTATTGCGAGGTCATATCGTAGTATGTTTGTATGGACGGTTCCCCTTCTCCTCGAGGCTCGCGCCCACTGGACTGGAACCGTGATCAGCAGCCACACCACCAACAAGCGGCGCCGCAATCCCCTCCGCTGCCACAGCCGCCTTCGTCCCCACAACCACTGCAGCAGCCGCGTCGGTCAGGCGGCATTGTGCGGTCTCACACAGCTCCATCTCTAACCGCTGCAACTTCGTCCACCGGCGCTACGAGCTCCCATGCCTTCCCATCCCTCAAGCGCCCGCCTATCGATTTGCCGCTCTTTCGCTCTGTGGCTGTCCCGTCCAGGGTCCAGCACGAGGAGATCAAGTCACCGGGATCCCCGGCCTCCCCACCTTCCAATTTCAGCCGGCTGCCGTCGCCAACTTCAACAAGTTCGCCAGGAAGGCACCCGACGTTCCGCGGTATCCGGTGCCGGGCGGGCAAGTGGGTGTCGGAGATCCGCGAACCGCGCAAGTCCAAGCGCATCTGGCTCGGCACTTACCCCGTCGCCGAGATGGCAGCTGTAGCCTATGACGTCGCTGCCTTCACGCTCAAGGGAGCAGATGCCGTTCTCAACTTCCCCGGCAAGGCGAGGCTCCTCCCCGTTCCGAAGTCAACATCCGCCGCTGATATCCAGGCCGCAGCAGCAGAGGCCGCCGCAAATGTGATGCAGCAACCACACTCCAATAGCGACCCAATGGAAGAGGAAGAGGGTGATCACGAGGGGAAATCACCAGATGTCGTAGTCAAGCAAGAAGCAGCTGAAACAGCATTATCAACGACTTCCGAGACCCAGCCATCTACGCTGCCATTACAGCAAACCAGCAGCTACGAGATCGGCAACAACGTCCCACAAGAGCACCCAGAAGTGGAGCGACCAGTGGGTGAGTGCAGCTTCATAGACGAGGAGGAGATATTCAACATGCCTCAGCTTCTGGAGAACATGGCCGAAGGGATGCTCATGAGCCCGCCGAGAATGTTGAGCCCCCCACTGCCGGACCACTCGTCGGACACCGCCGGCAGCGACAATCTCTGGAGCTACCACTAATTAATAATTGTGTTTTGTATTAGGATTCTCACCCAAAGGACCAACACGGAGCTAGCTACCAGAGAGTACCAGAGGTAGAGCGACATGATGATGCTTGCATTGCATGGGACCGACACTGGAGGTAATTATTAATTATAAAGAACCAAGAAGTAAAAGAAGCAAACTCATTCCAAAGAAAGGAAAAAAATCAGATTTAACGCCAGCCAAACAACTTCAAGCTAGCATATAATAAAGGATTGTGGGTGGGGATGGCTTTAATTTCTTCCCGTGCCCAATTTCCTTCCATCTTCTCTTTAGGTGCACTTTTTGAGGATCTTCTCTTCCGTTTAATTGTTGGGCTTTTCTTTTTTTCTGGAGCCTATTTCAACTTTGCTATGATGTTGACCTGATTTCATCATCTGTTTTACGAAATATTTGACCCGCATTATTCTCTATTTCCCTGTTGTTAATTGTACTTAATTAGGATTTGGAACACGTTGTGTGCCATTTCATGTATTGTTTACTGATGAATCAGTTTATTTCTTCCATCAATTGCTGCCTTCCTGTGCATGTTATAAAATACCTGCTTAATCGCATACAATGTGCATGCTATATAATACATGCTTAATCACATAAAAAAGTTTCTTTTTCCATTTTTAGAAAGTTGCTTTTTTGTATGTGTCAGACAGATATTCCAGGCTGAAGCATGTACATCCGTACTAGACTGTTTCAACCCATACCTAGCTATCAAGTTTCCTTGGTTGTTTTCTCCCTTTCCTTCTCCCTAATACCATTGATACCAATACCTGCACGTTGAATTTATAAGCTCCTAGTACTACAGTGATTCTTCTTCATCCCCATCCACCACTTCTCCGCAACATAGTGTCCTCATCTCTGCTGGGACCTATGAAGGAGACGAAGCATCTTGTCCTCTAGGGTTTTCACCGTTTGACATGCTATAGGGGACGACGACGCACAGCTGCAACTTGTAACATTACTCCACGTGAGACACAGTTCTACAATTGGGTGAACTACGGAAAGGAGTGATCAGGAAACGTGTAAACCAGTATCCCACTTGTTGAGAGGGACTTTACAGCCGATGATGGGTAGAAAGATGTACGACACGACGGCTGGATCGTATCACGTCCCCACAACTCAATTTATTAGCTTTAAACACGGAACAGTTAATAAGGAATGATCCAAGTGTGTCTGCGTGTATCTCTATCTCTGATACTCTAGCATTTAAATACTCAGATAACTGGCTAATTTGCCAAGTGAAGTAGAGATATAATCATATGATAGTTAGCTTTTTGTATGGTTTCGAGACATCTTGTCAGTTCCCTGATCTGCCAGAGTGAATCAATGCGTTTTATTGGAGGACACTTGTGGCTTAATTGTATATGGCATTGTTGTTTATTATTATATATGCATACTATTTATCTCCAGGCACACTTTGCTTCTGTGTGACACATTACTATATATGGTCTAAGAAATACTGTCTTTGAGTATAATAGTTCTGACTGACATCATAAGTTCCGCGTGAGTGCTTTGATTAAAAAGGAAAGTGGTAAATTATGTACTTAAGTTATGGGATTTTGCTGATCACCAGTACTGCTAATCAGGTGTGTGGTAATCGTGGTGAACGAGTACCGATATGCATAACTTAACTAGAATTTATATTGGCGGAAACATTATACAATCAGCATTGCAGATTTGGTTTTTCAACTCTGAAATGCTGCGGCTAATTTGTATAGGGAAAGAAGTTGAATGCTCTAATCATGTTTCCAGTTGATATTATGTTTTCTGTTCCACTTCATTTGTAGTATTGAATGTTGCAACACTTCAATGTTGAGTTCCTTTTTACCAGTAATCATATTTTGATAGGGTTCTGTCATCATAATTATCTCATATACATTAATCTGGCCACCGTTTAGATGATATCATCTTGTAGAGTAGTATGTAATTACCCTGACTTGTTTAGGGAGGAAAGTTAGCCATGTGTAAGGATGATTGGTAAAGGGAAGTGATATTATGAGCTTAAGTTCTGGTATTCCGCTAATCATCAGGTGAGTGATCATCGGGTTGGCAAAGGAAAGTGGTATTATGAGCTTAAGTTCTGGTATTTCGCTACTCAACAGGTGAGTGATCATCGGGTTGAACTAATACCGATGCATAACTTAACTAATATTTATGCTGGAGGACACACAATATAATTAGCATTGCATATTTGGCTTTTAATCTATGAAATGCCGTGACTTCTGCGTCGAGAAAGAAGTTGATGTACTCTGCATGTTTCCAATTGATAATGTCTTCAGTTCAACTTTCTTGGGGGTATTCAATGTTGCTTCACTGTAATGCTGAGTTTGTTTTTACCATTTATCATATATTGATTGGGTTCTGTCGTCATTATGGTCTGCATATACATCGATCTGGCCACCGCTCAGGTGATATTATTGAGTAGCTCTTTTCAGTCATTAAATTCTTCTGCAAACAATATATCATTAGTTAATTCGAGAAAATAAAACCTAAGAGAATCATGACAAGACTTGTTATCAACGTTTGAGAAAGAAAACCTAAGGCAGCTGCCGCCTTAGGGCTCTGTGATTTGTGACAAGTGTACCAATTTACATGCAGGTTACGCACTATAATGTTCACGCATTTTGTAGAGTAGTACGTAATCGTCCTGACTAGTTTAGGTTGTAAAGTTAGCTGTGTGTAGGTTGTGATCGAGAGTGGTACAAGGATAATTGGTCAGACAAGCAAATAAGCTCATGCAGTTGCAATAACGGTTCACCAGATTAGCATATCTAATTCATGTTTTTATTATTTTAGCCTTATAAATTGGTCCTTGCTGATTCACAAACGCTTTCTTTGCCCCATATGTCATTAATTAGATCAGGAAATATGTTTTGGGCTACATATCTCACCATTTGGGGTGATGTACTTCACTGCTTTGTCTAGAATACCACACGCCTTGCAACACCACTTGCTTTAACTCTAGGATGACCGTCGTCTAGGGTTTGGTCATTTCGATTTCATGTCCTACTTGAAACTCGTTTATGTGTTTCAATTTGTGTAAGTTGTTTGCCGAACTATATGCAAACTAGATATATATTTTAGACCATGAAAAAGATGCGGAAGTTTTGAAACATTTATCGACTTGGAAAGCCATTTTCATCTTGACGCTTGCACTAGATTACTGTATGAGGTGAACATCTGTAGCTTATTTCAGCATTACTTGCGTGTACTTGATAATGTTTAAGGAGTTTGACATAAATTTTGAATTCACTTAAAGGGGGTCTGATGTAGCGATCGGGGTCGAACACAGGGACAAGGTTGGTAGTGTTAAGCGCACGGAGTCTAGCACTCGTATACTCCAGCCGAAGATGGTATATAAAAGATGTTCCCTAAGGAACGGTAGCAAACAAACAAAAGCAGCTCAAGAAAGACAAGAATAGCTAGAATAAAAGAAACAAAAGAAATAAGAAGAAATAAGTAAATGGAAGGAAACCCGGTTGAGGTTCACCTACTAAAACATCTCACCAACATGCAACATCATCTCTCTCTCTCTCTCTCTCTCTCATACTCTTACCAAGATTACAAGCAACCACCAAAAGCGTCTATTCCACTCTTTCTCAAGATGAGGATAGATCTAAGTCTAAGGGTAGTCTCTCTCTCTCTCTCTCGAGGTAACCACACGTAAACCTCACAACTGAACATATGGTTTTAAAGCCTTAGCAATGTAACACTCTCATGCATTCATACTACTCCATGACACATGATAAAAGTGATATTACTCTCTCGAGATATCAACAATCAAACATCACAAGATGGTAGCTAAGCATACAAGTGAAGCATTAAAATAGGTGAATAGAGATAATCTTGATAAGAATATGTATATTCAACAGAAAGAGACAATATACATGTTGGGAGAGCATTAGTGGCTACTCCCAACCTAAGTTAAGGTGTTTAGCCGCTCATGCTTGCGGACAACATAACGGTGTTACAAAAAGATAGATACATGAAGTCCCACAAAGAGAGGAGAGAAGTATAGCGGGATGGAATGATAGATCTAGAGAGAAGAGACATGATACTACACAATACTTCTTTAGATCTGTATCTACCACGTTGATGGTGAGAACGATCTTCTTCTCTCAAAGAAGGAGTCTTCTGTCTTCTCTCTCCTCAGCTTCTGCCTTTGGAGATCCAAGACCGGTGATGGGATGGTCTGGGATGAATCTGGAATGCAGCAACACTTCATGGTCCTTGTGATCCGATCTATGATCTGATATCTTGGTAAGACAGGTGGGTGTGCTATTTATAGGCACATTCCACTGACTTAGGCCTGGACCGCGATCACGGTCTTGGTTAAGTGAGGGGTGAAATCATAGTTTGTGTTTTATTCATCTTTCACCACAGTTGAACTTAGTCGCGTCCTGGTGACGACCGCGATCGAGGTCTGCTTGTACATTGTGTCAGGGCGGTCGAGGTCGAGGTCTTTCCACTCAATCACAGTTTGCAAGAAGTCATCAGCGACTGTGATTTCCAAGCTGATCGCGGTCCTTCTTGATCGCGGTCTGTATCCACACCGCGACCACTGGTCTATCTTTGAGGCGCATGTTCCGATCGCGACCATCCTTATGGTCGCAGTTAAGCGATGACCGCGGTCTATAAACTAGTTGTGATCCTTCCTTGACGCCTGATGATCGCGATCTCTAGAGCGCTATGGAACCGCGACCGTGGTTGAGATATAAGTGGACCTCGGTCGCGGCCCCTGAACCGCGGCATGGGTTGTGAATGTTCCTAAAACCATGTAAGTGAGACTTTAGTCAAAAAGATAGAAAAATTATGTGAAAAGCTAACAAAAGATATACTAAAAGTGGTGTAAAATATATACAGAAAGTACATAAAATAGAGTCATACCAAATTTCTAGTGAATATTCTTTTCAAAAATAAGAAATACTATGATGTTATTTTTATCAACAGAGGTACTACAATAAAATCTTATTTCAACATACTTTATGTGAAGCTTGCCACATAAACTGGCTTTTTACTTGAGTTGGGTCAAAACCCACCACAAATTTTGGCATTTAAATAAAAAAAATAAAAGAAATAAATAGAATTAAAATTAAGTTATGGGGAATGCTATGAAGATAATTATTTTACTCAAAGTGTGCCAAATTAGTTTTTTTCCTTCCATTTATTGGTGACAAGTGTACCGATTTACACGAGGTTTAAGCACTAAAATGTATCTCTATCATGTAGTATGTGAAAATTAGCTATGTGTAAGTTTATTCTAGAGTGGTACAAGGATGATTGGTCAGACTAGCAAATAAGCTCCTGCAATTACAATCACGATAAGCCATATTTGCTTATCTAATTCGTGTTTTTAGTATATTAGCGTTATGACTTGGTCCTTGCCAATTCGTAAACGCTTTCATTGCCTCACATGTCATTAATTGGAGAAGAAACTATGATTTTGGCTAGAAATATCACCATTTAAGGTGATGCACCTAATTCTTTGTCTAGAAATACCACTTGTTTTACTCTACCATGGCCATGTTTTAGGGTTAGGTTGTTTCCATTTCATATGTGACATTCTAGATTTATTTCTACGTTCCAAAATTGCGTAAGTTGTTTGTAGATCTATATGCACACTAGATGTATATCTAGACCATGAAAAAGATGTGTAAGTTTTAAACCATTTATCGACTTGGAAAGCAATGTTAATCTTAGCGGTTGCATTAGATAAGTACACGTGCATGAACACTAGAAGCTTATTACAACATTACTTGCTTGTACTTCTTAACTTTTAAGAAGTTCGACATTAATATCTAGTGAATATTCTTTTTAAACGTAAGAACCATTACGAATAATTGATGTTGTTATTTATATATCAACGGAGGTATTGGACCGTGGGTGGGGTTGTGGGTCGGGTTGATCAATACCGCTGGCGTATATGTTACAGTAAAATTCTATGTCAACCTTTTTATTTTATTGTTACAGTAAGAGTTTAGCTCCAAAAAGTCAAGCGGTACATTAATAGTTCTTCAATATGCACACGCGACTTCATTTGCATTTCCGTGAATCAATATGTCAGCATAAACTGCACATCTATGGTTGATAATAGCTCATATTCGAAATTTGTGAACTGCACGTTATTTAATTGTACAAGATAAAATGATACCTGCAAAATAAAAGTTTCTATATACTAAAAGGAAATGCTTGTATTTGATTAATTATGGTAAGCGTAGAATACTCACTAGCAGCATAGTAATCAGGAACAAAAAAAATCCATATAGCACATTTTATTGAAGAAAAAAATCAACAATAGCACTGTTTGGATAATGTTTCTCGGATTATATACTTAAAGTTAAACTTGCCACTTCATTTGGCATTTTGTGTATCCCTAAGTTAGCAACTTTCATGTGAGTTGGCGTTTCAATAAAACAATAATTTTTAAATTTAGTAAAAGTCAAACCTCCAATTTATGTAGTGTTTTTGACTCAGTTTTCACTTTGTTTGTCTCTAGAAACCCATGTCAAATTATAAAATTATAAAATATAAGAAGCTCCATATTAACATGACATATATACTTTTAAATATAATTTAAACTTTAGAATAATTTTTGTTTGAAGAGAAAAAGAGTGCTATATCGGGTACTCACAATACGATATTGTGTTGTTCACGCTTTTTCCCTTCTTCTTCAATTGTTATCTTTTCAAGCCGTCCTAGTTTTCACAGGCAGCTGTCCCGGTATTATATTGGGAAAATCGTCTGAATTCTTTGTAATATATTAGAATATCAAGAAACACCCCATTAATTAGATAGTTGCAATTTTGAGATTGTTACCATATTGATCTTTACTTGTTGACTTTGTAAACTCTGATTAACTAAATTATATCCAATAATATTATTTTTAAGATAGATTTCATGGTAAATTTGTTCTTTTGAAGAATTGTAGGAGGGTTTCATTTTCATCATGCCACTTCCATGAGACATAGACAAACTTGACCAAAATGTTGTTGCAGAACTTGAAAAGGATACTTTTGTAAAATGCATCCACTTAATCGTGCAACTAACTACCACATTAATTTCCATAATCCTCCTAATTACCCCTTGTAGTCCCAACTAATACTTCCACAGACAAGCAGACCAAGAATGTCTCTTTAACTCGTCATTTCACTAATGTCTTCAAGATGTAATCCATATTCTATAATTGGTGTTGCCAATCTTTTTGCCTCCTTATATGCATGAAGGAAAGCACAATGCCTACCCAAAGGAGTTACATTTATCCTCCTCAAGTCTCATCAATAATTAATGGGCATACTTATTGGTTCATGACCAACACCACTAAACATTGATTATCTATCTTTTTTCATATATCATTCCATCATAATCATCATGGTCTTAATGTTTTTATCTAATATGCCCACTCTCTCAAAGGAGTCACAAAGCTCCATACCACCTACAATTTTCATCATAAATATCCCAACAAATGGCTTGACTCAATCAACCTCTACTATCTATGAAACCCTCCCATATTTAATTTAAAGTCCCTTTAGTTGGTGTCTCCAATCTAACCTCATGGAATGTAGTCCAGCGGTGCGGCTCGACAATCCTCAATGAAGGAACTGGGGTTCGACTCAGGGAGTCATCCGTGGTGCAACAGTGACTTGCATTTGACTGGACGCGCCGTGGTGTACCCCCATGACATGATTGGTTTCGGGGTTTACTCGTGGCTGGTTTGGGTCCAATAATGGCCTTTCCAAGAAGGGGTTCCTCAATATAAAAAAGTCCATGACTGTTGCAACACATCCCATTATCACACAGATAACGAGGTGTTACGCGAAAACGTGCGGAAACTACCATAACCACAGATTATAAATCACGGGTTAATTAAAACCGATTGCGGAAAACTGATAAACTGAGAAACATATTACGTTCCAGTCCATATCTTGTAAGGAAACATGTTATATATATATATATATATATATATATATATATATATATATATATATATATATATATATCCACACAATCCTGAGTACATGTCCACAGCTTATGGCAACAACTGTCCTATCATAACCATGGGTTCATCACCTGTTATATACATAAAGGCCCACATCCGGCCAGCAACAGGATATACAAACAACATCGGTCGTACATCGTAAAAAACCGTCAAAACACCGCCAAGGACCTGAGAGTACAGGGATGACTCTAGACTCTACGACAAAGCATTCAAAACAGTAGCATATCCATCGCTTGCCTTCTACTTCTTGTCAGGCTGCTCGGTCGCAATACCACGACCACCACCACGACTAGCTCGACCACCTAAAAAGGGGGTAAACCAACGGAGTGAGACAATTGAACATTGTCCCAGTGGGAAACATAACTTCCCACTGCAACTACAGAACCTCAGCAAGATAAGCTATAATAACAGATAACGGATAAGATATATAACAAGAGCAATTTATGTAAAATAAAACTATTCTTACTGACAATCTTACCAGCTGTACAGAAGCATGTAACCAAATATTTCTCAATAGAACATGATTAGCAAGATAAGATATGTCACTATGCGTCATGCTTATCAGAACAAGTTATACTGTCACATCTCCTGAGGAATGTAGAAGTAACTGTAGATATAACAGATTAACAACTTAGTCGAGGCATTAATCACTATTCTATATTTGTCTTAGGAATTATTATTATGTAACAGCAATACGTAGGTTATAATACCCTAAGGAAAAGAACCACACTCTGAGCCATGAACGTATTCATGCTCCTATGATACGTATCCTGAGTCATGGGCATGTTCACCATGCTCATCACATAGATGTCCTGAGCCATGGGCCTGTTCACCATGCTCATCACATAGCTGGGATACGAACCTAAACCCACGCCCTAGAGTCTACAACCGAAGCTGCACTCTTACCTTCTCACTATCAGGCACTCCTACACATTCAACGATATGCGTTCCGGGTTAACCCGTAGGAAACCCGTTTACCATCATCAGCTACTGACTATGATGAATCTATGGTCAGGGCATACTACATGATATGATTCCACTATAATTAATTAGTATCTTTTAGATGGATTGTAGGATTCAACCAAGTTATAATCATGCAAGATATAACAGATAAAGAACATTATATTAGTATTGAAACCTCATCAACCTGATCCATCACAAAGATCCAGCATCACATGTTACCACTTGGCCTCTCACCAACCATCCAGATCCATATCAAGGATCATCACATAACATAGGATATCAATCCTCCATCATGTACTGTCACTGTCTCTCCAGTCTCACATCATCATCATGGGACCAACACATTACATATATAATCTCATAGGACAAATATCAAGGTAATGTTACTCATCCCATATGTCACATAGCCCTTTCATGGCTACACATCACCTGCATGGTTATAATACACAATAACCATAGATTCAACATAAGGAATATGCTCACTATCCTGAGTTATCACTCAAGATAATCTATTTATCGATATTACACCATTTGATGATCAAGCTTGTTAAGAACATCATACCATAATCATGCTTACCCTTCTCTCAGGATTAGTCAAGGTGTTCACTTTATATAACAATTATGTTGAGTATACAAGACAACTACTATTATTACCAATATCATTACTATTACCATCCACTATCATCATTATTACCATTTTTTATCATTATGCAAGCTACTAGTGTAACTATCATCATTCCCACTAGCAATTAAGCACAAGGGTTAATTCATGCATGTCATTACTATCATTATTGCCATCATCATTATGATCATCATCATTAATCATAATACACCTGTCATCACAGTATTCTCATATAACCATCCCTCATAGCCCTTCACTTGGCTATGCATTACCGGCATGGTTAGCATCATTCAATAACCATGTGAATAATCAAGGGACTATTATTATTACCATTAGATGACAATTAGGGTTAGGTATTTTACCAGCACAAGGTGACAAAAATAATTATATCCATGCCTCATCTTAAGGTTACACATGTAAGTACATCATCAAGCATTCCTAAAGCATGCTCAAGATCATATTTGGCATTTATGAGAACATAAATATCATTATTAAGAAATGAGCCACCATAAAAGCATAGTCGACATGTCACCTTTTCATGATAGGTCGTGCCCTCACAAGAGATACCATGAATCCTCACTAAAAGCCATCTCGGGCAGAACCCACCCTCATCTAAACCCTAACGGGCGTGCAGCTAAAGCAAGCGTGCAGAGCAAAGCTTGTCCGGGTGAGCAGGTTCATCGGCGAGACAAGGTGCTAACTGGGCGTGCATGGTGAAACTAAGCGTGCAAGGCAAACGGGTGAGCAAGGTATAGCATGGGCGAGCAGGTGTGTGTGTGTCGGGCGAGCAGACACACTGAGCGGGCAGGGTAAATCTCGGGCGACACGGTCAGCGGGTGAGCAGGTCATTGTGTCGGGCGACACGGCTGGGCGAGCCAAGGAAAGCCGGGCGAGCAAGGCGTTTGAGCAAGCAGAGCTATATCGGGCGAGCGGGGTTACTGGGTGAGCAAATGAACTGAGCGAGCAGAGTGGTCTCGGGCGACACAAAGGAACGCTGGGTGTGCAAGGCTTGTCGGGCGAGCCAAGGGAAAAGCCGTGTGAGCAAGGTAGTATCAGGCGAGCAGAGCCAGGTGTGTTGGGCGAGCGAGTAGAGCACATGGAGTGAGAAGCTCAGGTCGGGTGAGCAGCCCCATCGGGCGAGCAACCTACCGGGCAGAGCTGGCTCAGGGCGAGCAGGGTCAAGTTGCTCACCCGCCCAAGGAACAAGAGAAAAGCTCAACAAGGTATACAACCATATGGGCCAACCAAAGATTAGCTCACCCTATCGCCCACCAAGGTACCCTATCGTTCAACACAAAGACAAAGGGAACCATGTCCTCAAGGATATCGTCCAACATATCCACAACCAAAGGGGTATCGTCCAACCCTAAGTCACCATCGACCTCCAACTCAACTATAAGCACAAAGGTGTTGCTCAACACAAGGATCATGTCGCCCAACATGGTCACCATGTCGGCCAACACAAGTGACACCTCTATATCGCTCATCACACCCAAACCAAGGGAGGATGTCGCCCATCACCAAGGCAAGGGAGGATGTTGCTCAACAAGGGTCATCTTCAACCTTCAAAACATGGAAGCCCCAAGCCCTTAGAAGGAAAAGGTACATAAAGGAACCCTAAACCCTAGAGAGGGGAATCGGCCACCCAAGGTACACAAGCAAAGTATGAAAGCAAGGAAACAAGCTACACTACCAACATATAACAAGATCATGGATAGAGGAAAAGGAGTTAGGGTTAGAAGCTATGCAACCCGCCTTAAGCTCCAAGCTCCAAGGAAGAAGATGCACTCCAAGGTCCCAAGCTATCGTCCACCAAGCTTCTCCACGAAGGTGTATCGGCCACCACTTCAGCTCTAAGGGAGTGTGTCGGCCAACACAAGAAAGATGGAGAGGGATATCGTGCACTCAAGGTGGAGGGGAGACCAAAAGAGCAAAGGAGACTAAGGCAAGGAGAAGAGCTACATATATAGGAAGAAGGGGAGGAGAAACCAAGGTTCAACCATGCTAAGTGTCGTCCACCCAAGGGATACTTGTCCTAGGGTTCAAGCTAACACATTAGCACAACAAGAGACACTTGTCCAAGCTAGGCACCAAGTGTCATCAACCAAGGTCAAGCCATATGGGCGACACAAGCAAGAACTCCTGCTAGGTGACACAAACAAGCTACTGGGCAACACACCAAGGTGTTGGACGACACAAGACCATCTTGGACGACACACTCACACCCTAGGTCGAAACAAACTCACCTTGGTCGACACAAGGCAAGCCATGGCCAATACAAGGCTCAAACAAGCCCAAACAACACATCTCAAGGCCTAAACAAGCTCAACCAAGGCCCAGAGAACTCAACCAACAAGCCCAAGCCTTCCTCTCAACCCTAGAGGAAGCAAAGAGGGAAAAACATCTCACAAGATGGCAAACTTGCACACAAAACCCTAGACTTGGGTTGTTTGCAAGTAGCCCCTCGAACTCTCAACAAGGCACAACAAAACCCTAATCACCACTCAAAGGTGATTAGCAAGCATCAACCACCAAGGTTAAGCAAAACAAATAGGGTAAACCCTAAACGCAGGTCAGGGTCCTTACAATCTAACCCCCTTTTAGGGATTTCATCCCCGAAATCCGAAGAGAAAAGTGAGGGATACTTCCTCCTCAGCTCTTCCTCAAGCTCCCACGTGGCTTTCTCAACGCCACGACGCTGCCAGAGAACCTTCACAAGAACCAGGTCCTTCCCCTTTAGCTTCTTGATTCTTTTGTCAAGAATTGTCACATGACCTTCCTCGTAGGTCATATCTTCATCGAGCTCAACCTCAACTGGCTGTATCACTGTTCCTGAATCTGGATGACTTTTCTTCAGCATACTGGCATGGAACACTGGATGTAACATGTGCAACTCTGGAGGCAACTCTAACTCATAGGCTACTTTTCTTACACGTGTAGTAACTGGGTAAGGCCCCATATACCTGGGTGTCAACTTACCCTTCTGACCAAACCTTAGCACACCTTTCCACGACGAGACTTTAAGATACACTTCGTCTCTTACCTGGAATTCCAAAGGTCGTCGGCGATTGTATGCATAAGACTTCCACCTATCATGTGCCACGAACTCAGCTACATTCTTCTTCAAACTGTGCCACCAATACGAGTCCTTCAGATTATGGTACATCTTGGTGACACCTGGATGCATAGCATACATCGATGTGTTTGCTTTCTCAAGCACCAACTTCCTTAGCTCATCAGAATCTGGAGTCACTATCCCATCACGATAGCGAACTAGCCCATTCTCGGACTCATGTAACCCATCACGCTTGTCGTTGCCGAACTCTGGTCGGGTCAACTGTATTGTATCATCTGTCTACTATGCATCTTTCATTTGTCTGGGAAAAGTTCACTTAGCTTCTCCTCAATACTGGGAATGTTCACGCATCTCTTCTCATGTAAGAATGTCTACTTATCTCTTCCTATATAACTGAGAATGCTCACTTAGCTTTTCTCATTTAGGAATGTTCACTTAGTTTTTCCTATTTAATTTGAGAATGATCACTTAGCTTTTCTCATTTAGGAATGTTCACTTAGCTTTTCCTATTTAATTTGAGAATTCTCACTTAGCTTTTCTCATTTAGGAATGTTCACTTAGCTTTTCTTAGTTAATTGAGAATGCTCTCTTAGCTTTTCTCATTTAGGAATGTTCACTTAGCTTTTCCTATTTAATTTGAGAATGCTCACTTAGCTTTTCTCATTTAGGAATGTTCACTTAGCTTTTCCTATATAATTGAGTTATACTCTCTAGATTGTTTCAAAATGATTACCTGATCAGCGTAATCAGAGAGATAACAATCTAAGAGCTCCATACTTGCCTTGTCTACAATAATCATACACCTGGCCAGGGTATACAACTACTGAGAGTAGGTAGTATGCACTTTATTTCTATCATATCCCACATTTCTCATATCAGTATCCACATAGAGTTTTTCATTCTAGTATTTTCTTCAGGCATTACTTCCATATCTCATCTTTTATCACACAAATAAGAGAGATTACTGAGCATTTTAAGGAATATTTAGAAAAATGTAAATTTCCTCCTCCCTTGTGTCCTTATAGGACTGGTGAGCGGGAGTTCAAAAACATCTACTTTCTCATTATCACACAAAATTAGAAAATGGAACATCAGAATGAGTCTATTTTATCTGACCTGTCTGGAACGTCCGTCCACACCCTCGATCATTACTAGGAAACTGCCTTCCTTGAGAGCCCTGCTGACTCTGCCCCTAGGGTCGTGTCATCGTCATATTCCCGTTTGGACAATCTTTTATTAGATGTCCTGGTTGTCTACATTGATAACAGATCCTGGGTGCAAGATAGGGTCTGTGAGATCTAATTACCGATGTCGATGCTATATCAGGGGCTCTACTTGGAATGTCACTACGATCCCTATCCCTACTCGTCGTCCTTTGCGTCTGGGCATGGAATCTAGATGATGCTGGTGGTGCAGAAAACCTCGGCTTCTTAAAGCTTCCAGACTTTTGCCCTTGAGACTGAGCAGATCCTTGATGAAGTATAGATCCTCTTCTCTCCCTTACAGACCCCTCAATCCTTTGAACAGATTCCACAAACGTAGCGAACCACTCCCGGTTTTCTAATGCAGAAACAGGTGTTGTCAATTCAGCACTCAGACCTTTCTCAAAGCGTCTGATCCGCTCCTCATCTATTGCCGCCATATGAGGACAAAACCTCAGCAGATCCATGAACTTGGCTTCATACTCGGTGATGTTCATTGTTCCCTGCCACAGGTTCTCAAACTGACGGATCTTTTCATCCAGATATGTCTTAGGAAAGTACCTGGCGACGAACTCACACCGGAAAACTTCCCAACAGATCGCCTCACCAGGCCGCTTCTCCTCCTCGATGGTCCACCAGTGACCAGCACTACCTTTCAAAAGGTAGACAGCGTGCCTTACTTTGTCTGCTTCGGGGATGTCAAGGATCTGGAAAGCCTTCTCAAGACTTTTCAGCCACAGATCTGCATCCGTGGGGTCAGCCGTTCTGGTATACTCTGAAGCTCCAACTCGGCGAAGCCGCTCGAAGGTCTTCCCAATACCCGATGCTTATCCATGGGGAATCGGTGCTCACGGAGGAGGCACTGGTAATCGCTCAACCATGAGATTCATCGTAGCCAGTAACTGCCCCATAAGCTGTTGGCAGGCAGGATCTTCAAGTATGGCTGGGTTAGGTTGGGGGACCTCAGGCACCCGATCTACATGTGCCTGACCTACTACTCCATCAACCGATGCAGCATCGCTGTGCTCAGCAGCGAGTTCTTCATGGTTTCCAGACATCTTGGCTTTTCTTCTTCTTCTAAGGACAGAAGATGTCTATGAGAAAATCTGGAAAACACATAAGAACAAACACAACTTAGTCCTAGATCCCTATAGACTCAGCGAACCTAAAGCTCTGATACCAAACTTGTGGCAACACATCCCATTATCACACAGATAACGAGGTGTTATGCGAAAATGTGTGGAAACCACCATAACCACAGATTATAAATCAAAGGTTAATTAAAACTGATTGCGGAAAACCGATAAACTGAGAAACATATTACGTTCCAGTCCATATCCTGCAAGGAAACATGCTATATATATATCCACACAATCCCGAGTACATGTCCACATCTTATGGCAACAGCTGTCCTATCATAACCATGGGTTCATCACCTGTTATATACATAAAGGCCCACATCCGGCCAGCAGTAGGATATACAAAAAACATCGGTCTTACATCGTAAAACAACGTCAAAACACCGCCAAGGACCTGAGAGTACAGGGATGACTCTAGACTCTACGACAAAGCATTTAAAACAACAGCATATCCATCGCTTGCCTTCTACTTCTTGTCAGGCTGCTCAACCGCAACACCACAACCACCACCACGACTAGCTCGACCACCTAAAAAGGGGGTAAACCAACGGAGTGAGACAATTGAACATTGTCCCAGCGGGAAACATAACTTCCCACCGCAACTACAGAACCTCAACAAGATAAGCTATAATAACAGATAACAGATAAGATATATAACAGGAGCAATTTATGTAAAACAAAGCTATTCTTACCGACAATCTTACCAGCTGTACAGAAGCATGTAACCAAATATTTCTCAATAGAACATGATTATCAAGATAAGATATGTCACTATGCATCATGCTTATCAGTACAAGTTATACTGTCACATCTCCTGAGGAATGTAGAAGTAACTGCAGATATAACAGATTAACAACTTAGTGAAGGCATTAATCACTGTTCTATATTTGTCTTAGGAATTATTATTATGTAACAGCAATACATAGGTTATAATACCCTAAGGAAAAGAACCACACTCTGAGCCATGAACGTATTCATGCTCCTATGATACGTATCCTGAGTCATGGGCCTGTTCACCATGCTCATCACATAGCTGTCCTGAGCCATGGGCTTGTTCACCATGCTCATCACATAGCTGGGTTACGAACCCGAACCCACGCCCTAGAGTCTACAACTGAAGCTGCACTCTTACCTTCTCACTATCAGGCACTCCCGCACATTCAACGATATGCGTTCTAGGTTAACCCGTAGGCAACCCGTTTACCATCATCAACTACTGACTATGATGAATCTACGGTCAGGGCATACTACATGATATGATCCCACTATAATTAATTGGTATCTTGTAGATGGATTGCAGGATTCAACCAAGTTATAATCATGCAAGATATAACAGATAAATAACATTATATTAGTATTGAAACCTCATCAACCTGATCCATCACAAAGATCTAGCATCACATGTTACCACATGGCCTCTCGCCAACCATCCAGATCCATATCAAGGATCATCACATAACATAGGATATCAATCCTTCATCATGTACTGTCACTGTCTCTCCAGTCTCACATCATCATCATGGGACCAACACATTACATATATAATCTCATAGGACAAATATCAAGGTAATGTTACTCATCCCATATGTCACATAGCCCTTTCATGGCTACACATCACCTGCATGGTTAGAATACACAATAACCATAGATTCAACATAAGGAATATGCTCACTATCTTGAGTTATCACTCAAGATAATCTATTTATCAATATTACACCATTTTATGATCAAGCTTGTTAAGCACAACATACCATAATCATGCTTACCCTTATCTCAGGATTAGTCAAGGTGTTCACTTTATATAACAATTATGTTGAGTATACAAGACAACTACTATTATTACCAATATCATTACTATTACCATCCACTATCATCATTATTACCATTTTTTATCATTATGCAAGCTACTAGTGTAACTATCATCATTCCCACTAGCAATTAAGCACAAGGGTTAATTCATGCATGTCATTACTATCATTATTGCCATCATCATTATGATCATCATCATTAATCATAATACACCTGTCATCACAGTATTCTCATATAACCATCCCTCATAGCCCATCACTTGGCTATGCATTACCGGCATGGTTAGCATCATTCAATAACCATGTGAATAATCAAGGGACTATTATTATTACCATTAGATGACAATTAGGGTTAAGTATTTTACCAGCACAAGGTGACAACAATAATTATATCCATGCCTCATCTTAAGGTTACACATGTAAGTACATCATCAAGCATTCCTAAAGCATGCTCAAGATCATATTTGGCATTTAAGAGAACATAAATATCATTATTAAGAAATAAGCCACCATAAAAGCATAGTCGACATGTCACCTTTTCATGATAGGCCATGCCCTCACAAGATATACCATGAATCCTCACTAAAAGCCATCTCGGGCAGAACCCACCCTCATCTAAACCCTAACGGGCGTGCAACTAAAGCAAGCGTGCAGAGCAAAGCTTGTCCGGGTGAGCAGGTTCATCGGCGAGACAAGGTGCTAACTGGGCATGCACGGTGAAACTAAGCGTGCAAGGCAAACGGGCGAGTAGGGTATAGCATGGGCGAGCAGGTGTGTGTGTGTCGGGCGAGCAGACACACTGAGCAGGTAGGGTAAATCTCGGGCGACACGGTCAGCGGGTGAGCAGGTCATTGTGTCGGGCGACATGGATGGGCGAGCAAAGGAAAGCCGGGCGAGCAAGGAGTTTGAGTGAGCAGAGCTATATCGGGCGAGCGGGGTTACTGGGCGAGCAAAGCAACTGAGCGAGCAGAGTGGTCTCGGGCGACACAAAGGAACGCCGTGTGTGCAAGGCTTTTCGAGCGAGCCAAGGGAAAACCGCGTGAGCAAGGTAGTATCGGGCGAGCAAAGCCATGTGTGTTGGGCGAACGAGTAGAGCACATGGAGTGAGAAGATCAGGTCAGGTGAGCAGCCCCATCGGGCGAGCAACCTGTCGGGCAGAGCTGGCTCAGGGCGAGCAGGGTCAAGTTGCTCACCCGCCCAAGGAACAAGAGAAAAGCTCAACAAGGTATACAACCATATGGGTCAACCAAAGCTTAGCTCACCCTTACATCCACCAAGGTACCCAATCGTTCAACACAAAGACAAAGGGAACCATGTCCTCAAGGATATCGTCCAACATATCCACAACCAAAGGGGTATCGTCCAACCCTAAGTCACCATCGACCTCCAACTCAACTACAAGCACAAAGGTGTTGCTCAACACAAGGATCATGTCGCCCAACATGATCACCATGTCGGCCAACACAAGAGACACCACTATATCGCTCATCACACCCAAACCAAGGGAGGATGTCGCCCATCACCAAGGCAAGGGAGGATGTTGCTCAACAAGGGTCATATTCAACCTTCAACACTTGGAAGCCCCAAACCCTTAGAAGGCAAAGGTACATAAAGGAACCCTAAACCCTAGAGAGGGGAATCGGCCACCCAAGGTACACAAACAAAGTATGAAAGAAAGGAAACAAGCTACACTACCAACATATAACAAGATCATGGATAGAGGAAAAGGAGTTAGGGTTAGAAGCTATGCAACCCGCCTTAAGCTCCAAGCTCCAAGGAAGAAGATGCACTCCAAGGTCCCAAGCTATCATCCACCAAGCTTCACCAGGAAGGTGTATCGGACACCACTTCAGCTCCAAGGGAGTGTGTCGGCCAACACAAGCAAGATGGAGAGGGATATCGTGCACTCAAGGTGGAGGGGAGACCAAAAGAGCAAAGGAGACTAATGCAAGGAGAAGAGCTACATATATAGGAAGAAGGGGAGGAGAAACCAAGGTTCAACCATGCTAAGTGTCATCCACCCAAGGGACACTTGTCCTAGGGTTCAAGCTAACACATTAGAACAACAAGAGACACTTGTCCAAGCTAGGCACCAAGTTTCATCAACCAAGGTCAAGCCATATGGGCGACACAAGCAAGAACTCCTGCTGGGCAACACAAACAAGCTACTGGGCAACACACCAAGGTGTTGGATGACACAAGACCATCTTGGATGACACACTCACACCCTAGGTCGACACAAACTCACCTTGGTCGACACAAGGCAAGCCATGGCCGACACAAGGCAAGCCATGGCCGATACAAGGCTCAAACAAGCCCAAACAACACATCTCAAGGCCCAAACAAGCTCAACCAAGGCCCATAGAACTCAACCAACAAGCCCAAGCCTTCCTCTCAACCCTAGAGGAAGCAAAGAGGAAAAAACATCTCACAAGATGGCAAACTTGCACACAAAACCCTAGACTTGGGTTATTTGCAAGTAGCCCCTCGAACTCTCAACAAGGCACAACAAAACCCTAATCACCACTCAAAGGTGATTAGCAAGCATCAACCACCAAGGTTAAGCAAAACAAACAGGGTAAACCCTAAACGCAGGCCAGGGTCCTTACAATGACGTTCATCCTCCATAATTTTATTAAACTTCAATCACCATTGATCCTTTCATAAACACTCCTCATACACATAGATTTATATTGTTAACACCCTGGTTTAAAAAAAATATTGTTAACATCCTTTACCAATTGTTCCCAGTTTCATCCTCCCACTATCATAACACACCATATTTATATATATATATATATATATATATATATATATACTCACATGCACAAGTCCATTTTAAAAAAGTATGTATCTCTCTGTGAGGACCAACTTGCTTATCAACCCCCACATAATCATTAGGACAGATCTCTAAACAAAACCTAACTTAAAACGATCATCTATCATAAATTGAGTGAAGAAAATCTGAAAAGGGTAACATCCATGAAAACCCAAATATAGATAATTTCATAAAATCTCTAATTACTTCTTTTAAGATCTTACTACTTTTCATTAAGAGAACCATAAGAAATGCTCTAATAGAGAAAAAAGCAACACCTTTTTATTAATCACATCATATAAATCTACAAGCAGAACCACATTCACAAAGATACAACAACATTTGAGTTCAAATTTCTCTTACAACTTTTTAATCATTAAGAAACACCAAGAAATATAGTATACAACATGTGTTAATAGCTACCCACCCAAAAAATAAGAAAGTGGGAGCATATGGACACTCCATAACTATGTGACCACTTGTTAAGTCTTGTACACCAGACCCTTTCATGTGAGAACATGTATTTTCATAAATTTTGTAACTATAACTTTGAAAATTAATTATATAATGATATTATATTGTATGGAAAGGATAAAAAAGTGAGTAAGTTAAGTTGTGTGTTTGCATTCAACTCCCTAGGGGGGAAGTTGTATATTCAATAGATTATTGGTTAAAATCATAGTCGACAAAATTTTATTAGTTAAATTGTTTCCTTGTGGAGGCATAAAATATATTTAAATAAAACAAGAGTCCATATGTAGCCTCAGGGATAATTTGAATTTAAATAATCACAACTTGAAGACAAAGAAAAAACCATTGAAATTTCCTATTCTCAATCCACAACATCTTTTTTGTGATGAGGAGAAAGAGTTACAAAACTGCTAATAAAATTTCATAGCAATTAGACTCTTATAAAACCTATGGAAATTTAGAAGAAATCCATCTTTTATTTATATAGATTATAGATTTGAAGAAAATTTAATACATTGACTGGTTTATTAAGAACTGAACATTAGGAAATAAGATCCCCCCTGACCTGTCACATGGTCTAGAATTTATTGTATCTCAAATAGATGATCCAAGAGTACTCATCCCATCCAAATTACATGTAATGAAACCACACCCAGACCCTCCTCTCTCATGCTCTCTCTCCACTCACCTTTTTACTCTCTAAAATCCCTATAAACCTATTTCTTTGTCCAATCTGACCCTAAATTTTGGTGGGTTTACCAAGATTGAGGACCCATCTATGGAGAAAATAGGTTCTGACCTTTTCCTCTCTCACCCCAGCAAGACCCAATAGCTATCACCATAAACCTAAGTCCCTCATTTCCTATAACACCCATTGTTGGAATCATCTTGATCCCTAAGACTGGTTTTATCCTTTTCCGCATGAAAAATAGCCCTGAAACCCCCTTTTCCCCATTGGACTTCAAGCTTCTCCACCACATTTCCCGCTTCTCATCTCTCTCTAACTTGATTTGAGGTCATAATTTGATTTGTGAGCCTATTCCATAGTCGATTGACTCTTGGCCTTGATCACATAAGGTCTCTTCCTCGCTTTCCCTTCTTCTTTGATGTACTTCTCTACTACGACTGCTACCTCCTCATAAATGGTTATGCATCATGGAGGAGAAGAGAAGGGGTTACAACCCTAATTTTTGGGTTCTTTTGGTGAAAAATGTAATTTCTCCTATTAAAGATATTTGAACAAATAATGATATAATTTGTTTTGAATAAAAGGATTTCGTTTACAATAGCCTTGTTGGTTGTTTTGTGGGCTTTATTGGCTATTGGGCCCAATAACAAGGAAAAGACAAAGGAAACTTCATTATTAAATGAGTAAGATAATGAGAAATAATGGATATAGGTGCATCTAGAAGGATAATGAGTATCCACTAAAAAGGATTCAAAATATTAGAGTTTCTTGGGGTCCAAGGAGCCCCAATGGAGAAAAAGAAAGAGAAAATACCAATAAGACAAAAAAGGGATAATGTGATACATAATTAATGAATTTTGTGGCATTGTTAAAAAGGAGGTATTTTGTACTAAAAGAAAATATAATTTCGTGCTAATGGATTAAAAGTCAAGCATAATGAGAATAAGAGAGAGAATTTTCAAATTCCTAAATATCGAATGAACATGGTTTATTAAGAAGATATTTAGGGGAGAGAAGATTGCTTCTCAATGAAGGAATAGGATTCCTACTGGGAAAAGGCTTTGTTGCTTCGTGGGCTAGCATGATGGTGCATGGCTACCCTCCCCTATATAAGGGTAGAGCCCATGGTCGAGCCCAAAGAGATCCCACACATCTCTCACTCTTCTCCTTCTTCTTGTTCTTCTTCTTCTTCATTCAAACCCTAACCAAGAGGGTATAGTCCTATCCCTGGAGCAACGGGGGGTTGAATGTGGTCTTGTTGGAGGTAGGAAGCTTCCACGACAACCCAAGACTGATCAGCTACCATACTAACACCCTTGTCTTCTCATAGCTCCTTCCGTAGGTCTGCAAAATTGCAGCAATCGCAGCAGCAATCGAGGGCTGGTCTCACTTGGGAACGACCATCCTGGCCGCAACCTGGGGGTGCCCCGCGTGCACCAGGGTGCAGTGGAGAAAGGGTTGTAGCTAGCGGTGGTCCTCGAGCCCCCAGGAAGGAGGGGCGGACCGCAAGAAGGCAGCCGTCGGTGGCCAGGATGGGCACCGAAGGTTGAAGACAACCTAGGGTCACGTTGGACCGAAACGCCCCTCTGACGTGTGAAGGATCGACCACTTAAGTAAGGGAAAAACCATAATTCGGTTATGTTTCCAAGTTGAGCGGATTACGTTGCATGGAAAGGGACACGTGGCGCTCAGTGATTGGTCCAAGTAAGTAAATAGTGCAAAATTCATATATATCTTTTTATTGGTAGCTTGGATGGATGCATATAAAATATGAAACTTGCTCAAAAAAATACTAGGAATCCAATAAAAATAGATTTAGAAGCATATTCCTCTTGCAATTCAAAAAGTAGTGGAAGTTATCAAATTTAATGCATTAATGATTAAGAAACCCTGATTTGATATGATTAATGTTTTAAGAAGGGTTTTATGGATGATTAAAGTTGATATTAACCTGTTAATCATAAAAAGATACATTAAGATTGAAAAGGATGAACTTTGCATGTAATTGGTTTAATTTAGAGTTCCATGTACATGAATGGATTAAAAGTCAAGCATAATGAGAATAAGAGAGAGAATTTTCAAATTCCTAAATATCCAATGAACATGGTTTACTAAGAAGATATTTAGGAGAGAGAAGATTGCTTCTCAATGAAGGAATAGGATTTCTATTGGGAAAAGGCTTTGTTGCTTTGTGGGCTAGCATGCTGGGGCATGGCTACCCTCCCCTATATAAGGGTAGAGCCGATGGTCGAGCCCAAAGAGATCCCATACGTCTCTCTATCTCTTCTCCTTCTTCTTCTTCATCATTCAAACCCTAACCAAGAGGGTATAGTCCTATCCCTGGAGCAAAGGGCGGTTGAATGTGGTCTTGTTGGAGGTAGGATGATTCCATTACGACCCAAGACTGGTCGACTACCATACTAACACCCTTGTCTTCGCGCAACTCCTGTTGTAGGTCTGCAAAATTACAGCAATCACAGATGCAATCGAGGGCTGGTCTCGATTGGGAACAGCCATCCTGGCTGCAACCTGGGGGTGCCCCGCATGAACCAGGGTGTAGCGGAGCAATAGATGCAGCTAGCGGTGGTCCTCGAGCCCCCCGGAAGGAGGGGCGGACCACGGGAAGGCAACCGTCGATGGCCAAGACGGGCGTCGATGGTTGAAGACAACCTAGAGCCGCACTGGACCGAAATGCCCCTCTGGCGTGTGAAGGATCGACCACTTTAGTAAGGGAAAAAATGTAATTTGATTATGTTTCCAAGTCGAGAAGATTACGTTGCATGGAAAGGGACATGTGGTGGTCAGTGATTGGTCCAAGTAAGTAAATAATGCACAATTCATATCTTTGTATTGGTAGCTTGGATGGATGCGTATAAAATATGAATCTTTCTTAGAAAAATACGAGGAATCCAAAAAAAATAGATTTAGAAGTTAGTTCCTATTGCAATTCGAAAAGTACTGGAAGTTATCAACTTTAATGCATTAATGATTAAGAAACCATAATTTGAGATGATTAATGTTTTAAGAAGGGTTTTATGAATGATTAAAGTTGAAATTAACCTGTTTATCATAAAAAGATATATTAAGATCGAAAAGGATGAACTGCGCATGTAATTGGTTTAATTTAGAGTTCCATGAACATGAATGAGCTTTAATGGGCCTTGAAACCCTAATGTTAGTCATTGTGACTCTTAATGTCTTTAATTGTTCAAATTCATGAATAAGCTAAGATATGATGGTCCTAAGCTATTTTGAGTATAAGAGTTCCTATATGTGGATAAATACCCTTAATATGGAAATTAAGGTTTTCTAATGGATAAAGGTGGAGTTAATGATAAATAGAGTTCATATGTGAATTAGATCATAATGAACTATGAGTTGTTAATCCGGAAGGAACAAAAGATGATAATTAGGCCTAATGATCTTGTCATGAATTAAAAGGATAAAAATGGTAGTTTTAATGTAAAAGAGAATAATGGACTTAAGTGATTGTTCCTTTAATCCGAAATTAAGGTTATATGTCGTTAAAAGGTAACCTTAATATATTTATTGAAGAATAGATGAGATAATTAGGGTTTGTGAGTAATTGGATAAAATTAGGGTTTAAAAGAGTAAAAATGAAGAGGAACCCTAATTGCAATAGAAACCCTAAAAGTGGACTAGAAACCCTAGGAAGCTAGCTAGGTTTAATAGATCTTGATGGCATGATCAATGATAGGAAATTGTATGCATATTTCAAGATATCTTTATGTGCTTGCTTGCCTATTGGATTTCTTGCATTGATTGGATTAGTTCTGTCTCAAATCAGCCTGACAAGTATGTGGTTAATTATGGTTAATCACATTAGTTTCCCAAAGAGTTTCCCAAATGATTCATCACATTGATTGCAACTTATCAGTTTGGATGTTCATACTTGCAAATCATAAAGTCACTATGATTATCACAACAATAATATAAGTGTGTATTCTTGCACCTACACGCCACCCTGATGGATGATGCCAAAAGGTCAAGCCCAGGAGGGTAGACCCTTGGGCACCATGAGTGGTGACCCCAGACACCAAGCTCGGGATTGATAAGGTGGCCTTTATAGAATGACTAATGGGCACTATGAGAGGTGACCCCAGGCACCAAGCTCGGGATTGAGAAGGTGGTCTTCAGTCATTGACAAAAGAGAAACCCTAAGGTGGGTATGCCAGGGTTAGGGCAGAAGCGGTGGAGAATGTCACACTGAAAGCGTAGTTTGGCTTGTTAATTAACTCGATTGTGATATCTAGATTGTTAGCCATAATTGTGAAATTTTGGTTGTCCCCACATACCGACACATTCGTTTATGCTGACCGACATTTTGTTTGTCGGCGTTTTAGGTACAAGATTGAAACGAACAAACAGTAAAGTGGCATTTGTGGAATTAAATAAGAATTAAAGTGCAAAGGAGGATTAGTTAGAATAGACTTTGTATGTGGATAGAAGTAGATATCCATGTTTTGAAAAAGGTATGCAAAAGTTTTAATTTTATTACAACCTTTCAGTATAGTTTGGTAGAATTTGATAATTGTTATCGATTATATGTTGAACCTTTGATCTGGAAAATTGGGATAACGGCTCTGACCGCTTGGTCTCCCTTAATTGGGGGTTACCGAGAGGCGGGGTCATTACATTTGGTATCAGAGCATTGGTTCCTCATTTAATCTTTAATAATTATTAAATTTTACAAACTCTGTAGAACCCAAGGGAGTTATTAGAGGATTTTCTGAAAGATAGAGGTGTCTAGAAAAGGATCACGTCTGGGGGCTGGTAATATTTTCCTCCACACTACTAGTCAGAATACGAGGACTCCCAGATTTATGTGACTGTCTGGCCAATGTCTTAAGATTTGACTCGAAGTAAGATACCTTTAGGACTCTCTCATCTTGTTCATCCCTTCTCAACTAAAATGTTGTTAAGGATAATAAGGATTAGGGTTTTCTTTCTTTCCTCACCCTCTTGAGGTATGGGTAAAGATGATAAGGTTTAAGGAATCCTCCACCAAATTAATGAAAAGCATGTAAATAAGATGTCATGGACATAAGCTTAATAGTTTAAGCGTAAACTAAAGAATAGATACATGCTTAGGTCATATGACATGAGTTGTCATGCCCTTAGGAGAGACTTGAGGCTAGACCTTCTTGTCAGGAGGATGAGTAGAGAGAGTTAGTCTTGGAGGTAGAGACCTCCATTATAAGTAGAGACCTGGCACATCATTTGAGGATGAAGCTAACCCTAACCCTAAGTGGTGGTTGGAGAGAGAGATGATATGATGAGTTAGATGTCATGATAGACCAGGTGTGTGGACACATTTCTGGATGCCCATGACGTTATGAGCCATGTGAGGTTGAATGACTTACACTACTACAGAAACAACATTCAATGTCGCTTTTCTGGGCGTCGGTTATTTACAAAAATCGACGCCTATAATATTCCACGTCGGCTATTGAGTAAGTCCGACGTCTATACTCGAAGACCAGCCAGACATGGGTATCACTTTCTATTCAGTGTTGGCTAGGTAAACCACACCGACGCCTAAAATCACCCACAAAATCCAATTTTCGAGCGAAAAGAAAAAATGTCACATGCAACGTCGGTTGTATAGATAAACACCGACGCCTATGTCTGATGAGAAATTGCGTGAAAAGTGTCACATTCAATGTCGGTTATCCTTTGATAACCGACGCTGATAGTGGTTCCCGCCAAATAATTTAGAGCAAATATTGTCCAATTGGACGTTGGTTTTTACTATCAACCCACGCTGAAGATTTTTAGGTGTCAGTTTTGTAGACAACCGACGCCTTTTATGAACTTAATATCCCACGATCACCCGACTCTTCCCCTTTCTTCTGTTTCATTGTGAGAATTCTCCCCCACTGCTGCTTCCGCCTGACTCAACCCCCACCCGCCGCTGCTGCTGCTTGTGTGTCGTCGCCGCTCCGCCGCCGCTTCCTGCTCCTTCTGCGCCGCCGCCGCTCCCTGCTTGCTCGCCGGTGTCGTCATCGCCTGCCTGCCCTGCGGCTACCTACCTGCCCTACGCCGGCGGTCCTGGAGCTCATCGGTGTCACCGCCGCCCACCTGCTCGACCTTCTCGACCTCACCTCACCTCGACCTCGCCCTGCTCGCTTGCCTAGGTACCTGTCGACCTACCCAGGCGACACCCAGGCACGCCTAGGCGGCCAGGCGTTCACCTAGGGTCCCAAACCCAGGCGCCCAGCCTAGTTAGGCCTCTAGGATGCCTGGGCGATGCATGGGCTGTGCCAACACACAATCTGCTGGGTGTATTTTTTTTTTAAAATTAAGTTATTTACTAATTTGTGTTTATTTATGTACTGATTTGTATTTATTTATGTATTGTTTCATATTGTCTCTTATATTCAGATAAGTCTACCTTGTCATTAACTACTAATGTCATTCCCATAATCAATAATGATCATTCTTTATTATACTAAAACAAATTCATTAGACTTAGATGATATAGTAAGACTCATCATATTCAATTGAGGTATTAATACTTTCAACTTCAGCATTTGATCACATTTCAAACATCATATACAAGTTCTAGCTTTATCACTCAAAATTGTCTAATAAACTTTTAGGGTTTTCAAGAAGTCATTCCTTAGTTCAACATATCATAAGAATCATATCATTCAGTAATCCAATCATGATCCAAGGGTTCATTAGGGTTATTCACAAACATGGAAACCCTAGTTTCCATTTTCACACATTTCATTCATCAATCATAAGTATACATTGATTAATTGACTCATTTGATTCACTTCCTCAACACAAATCCTAATCAGGATATGTGGTCATTCAACTCCATTAACATTCAACAATACACTTGTATAATACAATCTAGTACAATTCAAATATGACTTTATACATGTCAATTCAATTCCAAGCATATCGGCATATTAGGCTGATTTTTAGGCAAAATTCACATGAAATACCATAGTCATCTACCCATAAGAATACACATGCATCCTAATCAATATAACAGGATTCCCCAATATCTTTCCCAAATCCAATCCAATCACATACATATACAAACAAGGTTTCTGAAATTTCCACTTTAGATTCTCCAAATCCTAAAATCCCCTCCTCTCTGAAGAATTACAAATATATGAAGTGTGGGATGGGAATGAGAGGTTCTTGGGTCATAATAGAGACTCATTAAGGTTCTTGGAATAATTAATTATAAACATTTTTCAGTCTTTTTTATTTTTCCAGAAAAATCTGGTCGGTCGAGTTTGTCTCCCTCAGAACTCGACCGATCAAGGTTCTGTCGTGATACAAAACTTCTTCCAAAAATTCTTAAGATTTAATATGTTGTTGAAAACGTATTATCAAACCATCTGTTAAAATTTGGAATTAATTAGATAATCCAATAAATTATAAAAAATAAAATACTACACTTCTATACTTAAGCATGTATGGCATGATCGGCTGAGTTTTTCCTGGGGAAAACCCGACCGATCAATAGGTGATGGAAACTCTAAAAATTCTTAATTTTTTCACTAACATGAATAATTGAGTTATACAATACATATCCAAAATTCAAAGCAATATGAATCACATACAAAATAATAAAAATCTTTTACTAGACTGTTATGCTTAACTCCAAATTCATCATCACATTCTCTATTGATGATTTCATGCAACTAGGGTTTTAAATTTATAACCCTACTAACCTAATCATTCACCACATTAATCTAACAAATAAGGTTTATGTTTTTGATTAATATTTGACCTAATTATGATAAAATTAAATCAATAACTTGTGTTGAGATTGTATAAGTTGAAAGCTAACAATAGATGGAGCGACAAAAGCTATTATTGTGATGAAACCCTAACATGTACCTATCTATTGTTGTGTTTGTTGGCCTAGTAACCCGTCCAAGATTTACTCATTAGGAGTAAATCTTGGATAATCCCCAGTTTGGGACTGTTCTTGAACACCTAATCTCACTTAGGATGTAAGTGTATAATGTGTATTGAGTTTTTGAGAAAATTTCGGTAGCATTTCCCCGTTTGTTCTCTAAGTACATATGTACTTAGAGAACAATGGGGAAATAGTGCTGAAATTTTCTTGAAAAGCCAATACACATTGTATACTTACTAGTGAAATTAGGTGTTCAAGGATGGGATAGGTGGTACACATTTATTATATATCAGAATGATGAGTTATATGTGCGCAGAGATCACAATGAAGGATTGTTAATTGATAAAAGATCACAATTTTAGAGGCATGCATGTTTATATTTTTTTATTGAAGATAAATGTTTGGTTTTTTAATATCAATATAATTTTCAGATTTGATGTTTCATTATCTTCTTGTTAATATAAATGCTAAATGTTTGCCTTTTTAATGACATTTTCAGATGGCTGACCATGATGAGCATGATGTCCATGATGAGCATGAAGTCCATGATGAGCATGTTGTCTATGATGAGCATGGCGAGGATACCAATGTAAGTTCTAAAAACATATCATGTATTTCTATAAAATTCATTATCTTCTAGTTATGTCATATATCCCATATTTCTATATTGGGCTAATTCAGTGTGTTTATTTTTGTCAAATTTTAGGTTGATGATGCACATGTACCCACTGAAGCACTGGAGGAACTTGATGCGCATCACCAAAAACTTAATAAGAAAAGGGGCATCACTCTGTTGAAGAAGTTAATAGCGCTAAGTGGCAATGGATCCAGATTGGTTGTGGAGTTTGATAATGGAGGAAATGCAATTGGAGTGAACCGCAATAAATTTGTAAACTATCTTGGGGTTGTCACTCGAATCCATTGTGGTGTTAAGTATGATAATTGGCATAAAGTTCCTCAGGCGAAGAAAGACATGATATGGAAGGATTTATGTGTGATTTATTATTATTTGCAATTCTATTTTTTAGATTACAAATTCTATTATTTGCAATTCTATTTTTGGATACTAGTTAATAACAATTCTATTGTACAGAATCTGTTTGCATTGGATGAGAAGCTGCATTGTAAAAGCATGATGCAACACACTGGAAAGATGCTTAGGAACTATAGGACAAATCTCAACAGAGAATACATAAAATATGGTGATAAGAAGAAGAAGTCAACCCTTGAACAATGGAACTTCTTGGACAAAGAAGATTGGGACAATTTTGTTGCTTCAAGAAAATCTGAAGAATTCAAGGTATTAGGCGTCACTCCCAATTTAATTAATATACGTTGTATTCACCTATTCATGATTAACATTTAGTGCTACTAATCAAATCATTAATGTGCATACTAACTAGGCCCTCAGTGAGGCGCAAAAAGCAAGGCGTGCACTGAATGTGCATGACCACTGTTACACCCCGATCTCACATTACCCACTAATCAGGAGATTAGGGAGTAAGAAGGATTAACACGTCTCACAAAAAAAAACCACACTTAACTTTTTCTTTTCTTTGTCACATTAAACATACCAACAGGAAAATCTTACAAATTACTTAAATACTGAAACTTACACAACTTGCGGAGGCATTTCAAATTTTACTTGCTAGAAACATAAACAGAGTAATTGTCATATTACATTTACATGCGGAATATAACGTTGACAGTTAATTACAAAACTGATTTACATATTAAACACACACTCTCTCCACACCATGTCCCAAGGACCGAGGGGAAAGGACTAAGAGACCACTATCTAACTAACTACATATACCTTCTACTGACTAGGGTGGTAAGATCCTTCAGATTCCTGAAACTGTCGCTGACCTAAAAATGTTTGAGTAGAGGAGTGAGCCTACGCGCTCAGTGAATAGTTTTTCATTTAACTATCACTAAACAACTCGTCAACTTTATTAAATTGAAATAAAGCATAAGAACAATACTATACAGAGCAGTTCTAACGACATAGTGAAACTAGCAGATAGTACATAACTATGAAGCATTTAATATCAGGATTTGCATACCTTAAACATAAAAACAACTATCGAGATTTTTGCACAGTGATTCTAGACTCTTAATATTTTAAATTACTGTGATTCTACATGATTACATATTTTACTATGCCCCAATCATATGCAGTGCACTCTGCATATAAAGATCTGTAGCGCAGTACGATCCCACTGTACAAGACTTAGCGACACACCCGGGAAATGCTAAGTCTGACTGCTCTCGTCCTGGTCTGCTACAGGACCACATGCTCTCTGGCCTCACGACACTCTCAAAGAGTGTAAACTGGACTCCTCCTACCTGAGCACACAGGCAGAGTGTCGAGCCGTGCCCATCTGTACTGTCCTCCAGTAGGTAACATGACTACTCGGCCATCTGGACTGTCCTCTAGTAGGCCTCACAAAACTACTAGACCATCTAGACTGTCCTGCAGTAGGTCTCTCTCTCCAACCATCTGGATTGTCCTCCAGTAGGTTGCCGACCGTCTGGACTGTCCTCCAGTTAGGTCGTTTCATCCCCTTAAGATCGCAGACCGCACAAAGGGGATTCTACGGTGTTAGGGCACCTAAATCTAACATTTTTATTATACTCTTGAATATAAAATGTACAACATTCAACAAACTACTCAACAGGTACAAAAGCATTCTCAGAGCTAGTCAAATATCTAAATTATCCAAAACATACACAGTAGTATTTCTATTCCAGCAATTCGATTCCGCTTCCTCTCACAATACGATATCATTCTAGAACTGGCAGAGCTGTATACTCAAAATAATTGTAAATACTGAGTAATCCTTATATCATGCATGCAGGCAGATTTAAAATTCATAAATATCCCAAACTCAAGTCAATTTGGCACATGCATATTGAATTCATTCAATTGAACATCTTAGTGCACTGCTAAGAGTAATTTACTTCACATATAAGGAATCATATGTAGCATTTATCAATTATCTGAAATTTCTCGAAAAACGTGCATATTAACCCAAATCCTGGTTTGTGCATCACATAACTCAATTAAGAGTTACTTACGTATCATAACACTAATTATTAACAATTCTCGAGAGTTTCTAGTAATATCTCAGAGAAATGTGCCAATTCATGTAAATGTTAATTCACACACATTAACATAACAGGAAGCATGCCCTGATTTTATATTCCCAACTGTACCATTATCATTCATGTATTTCTAATTTCAACATTCGGATTAAATATGACCTAGAGCGTGCATATAGAGTTTCTTTGATATTTTTCACAACATTGTCATTTCATTGTAATCATACATTATTTTATCTATAAAAGAAAATCATACAGTCCAGGCTTGTACCCGAACTTCCCAGTTTTTGATCGTGCGCTATTGCTTCCAACATTTAATCGAGTAACTTAAGTTTCAATTAATCATATAATATTGCTAATTTACATCGCTTATATTAATCAACTAATTAATGTCGATCAAATATTAATAATTGAAACGCGCAATATAGAAATCGAGCGATGTCGGCACTGCCCAGCACCCGGGTATTTGCTATAAACTGCGTTAAATACGGATCGAACTGAAATCGTCCGTTTTATCGAGTTAAATCGTGATAGATGAATGAAACGCTACTCACCACAATTCGGGATGTCCGAATTTATCTGGAAATGCGTCCAGGGACCAGTTTCGGGGCTATTTCGAGTTTGTCTTCTACCTCTGGACATCATTGGTTTTAACTTGTTTCACGTGCCAAAAGAGGAACAAGCCCAATAAAATACCAAATCAACACTATTTGCTATGGATTCTCGTTCTATCTTCAAAACCGAGTTTCGTACTGGTCTTACCTTGCTCTTTTGTGCGCCAATCGAGTTTGAATTTGAACCTACTCAAACCTATTGTAATGGAACAGTATTTCCTTCACACGTACAGGTTGAGATCTAGCTCAGTTGGTGTTGGAACTTGGCTATTGGCTTCTGATTCTTGCTTAGGCCTCTTGGCCGAGCTCAACGCGGATGACTTTAGGCATTGGATGCGCTCAGGAGGGCTCCCAACCACTGGCCCTAGCCATGGCCATTGCTGCGGCTGCTGCTCTGTGCAGCAGGTCAGACGCCCAAGTTAGCTGAGGTGCCGCACGTGCACCTAGGGCGAGGAAGACGGAAGAGGAAGGGTGGGCGGAGGTAAGTCGCCGGTCAAACTTGCCCAACATTGCCCTAGGTCGCAGCCATGGCTGCCATGCTGCTGCTTCTTGCTGGGGCGCCGCCCAGTAGGTTGGTGGCCGAAGGACACCACTAGGGCATGAAGGAGGAGGTAGGAAGGAAGGGGAAGGACAAGCCAGGCTGAATCGGAGCTAAGGGCTCGAGAATCACCCCTAATTTCTCCTCTGCTGCGGCCGATCGGGTTAGAAACGGGTCTGTGTGCACCTTTCAAGCGGTTGTCCTGTTTTTATCGGGAAGAAAGGATAAAGGAAAGAAAAACAACTGACCCACTTCAAGGAAAATCAAATTCCGGTAAAATTGCATCCAAGTCCAAAGGAACATGAAAACGTCATAACTCTTGCCTCGAAGGTCTGATTAACACGATTTATTTTGCAACTTTTCAAGTGTGAGATCCTCTACAATCCCAAGGCATAAAAACATGCTAATTAGCTTGTCTCAGCTAATCAAAACTCTAATCACACATAAGCACTTAGCTTAATTCAATTAACTTGATTATGCACTAAACATGATACTTACTAGTTAATCATGGAGTGGGTCATAACAACCACACTATGGGTCCAAAGTGCTATGCAAGCATTCGTCAAAGAATACAAGTGGAGTCTGCTGCTACTCATGAGTCCTCTACTATAGGTAGCACACCTCTGCCTCACCATGATGTTTGGATAGCTGGGAGGCAAAATAAGAAGGGAGAAATAAGGAAGACCGCAACTGCTGAGGCGGCTGCAAAAATGGCAAAATACAACTCTTAAAGCAATCATTTGAATATTGATTATTTGTGGTGTTAACTTACCAATTTCACTGTTGATGGTGATTAGCGGGAGCTGCATGAGCAGAGGAAATAAGGCACGCTCATCCCTCAGGGCACAAGGGATGAATTGACAGTTGCTCTGGGTAACCCAGAGAATCCTGGACGTGTTAGGGGTGCAGGTGCTGGTGTGGGCATCAAAGCATTCTTTGGGCCATCCCAGCACAAACCCAAAGCGGGACTTTCACAAGAAGAGGTAACCTATTCTTTTTTTAGAATGTTACTGCAAAAGGAAATTCAATAATAAGAAGCTAATGTTTCTTTTATCCATGTATAGGAGAATAAGAGAGTCGAGGATATAGTTGCTAAGAAGGTCAATGATATAGTTGCTGAGAAGGTCGAGGAAGATATAGTGCGGTGGCAGGCATTTCAGGCTTCCAATCAGCCTATGGTGACATACTCTTCTCCTGATGTATAGACTGAGAGTAATCTTGGAGACCCACCACCGCCTAATACGTCTACTATAAGTATTTTTTATGACATTGTAGCTAGTCTTTTCAAGATGATATGTTTTTAAGATGATATGTATATATGTATAATATTCTTTACGTAAATTTGTAGGCATTGAAGCCATGCCGCATAAAAATACAAGACTATGTTGTTGCAGAAGCGCAGGCTTATCCGTCCCTTCCTGGGGCAACGTTTCACGGGACTCCAAGGCCACAGGGCTACGTTCGTGTGAGCCTGATACGTGTATTACCTGAATGGAGGGAAGCTACATTGCCATATCCACACCTGGATATTAATACACTTGCTAAGGCAGAAGGCAGGGTGATATTGTGGCCCAAAGCAGATGTCATCTATACTACTGAAATTGTAAGATAAATTTACATTACTTTAGATTGCTAATGTGTATATATGAGGTCAATTGATCTGAAATTATATATACAGGTTAAAAAGAAGACACCCGGAGCACCTAGGCCTCCACCTCCACTTCCTACATTACCAAGTTGGGTTCCAACTGACCTGAAATACCTGTTAGGTCCTGCTTGTAGGGGAATGACATGTTGGCTACGGGATCATAATATACATTGCCCTATAATTGTTTCTTTAGAAGCAGATTATGCAGGTCAATCATACGAAAGCTCTTTATTTATACTAGATATTATTGAGCTGTTTATGTATGATTGGCTGAATACATCAATGATAGAGACATGGATAAGGTGAGATCTTGTTTATACATCCATATACCTTATGTAAGATCCGGTGATCTGGTTTCTTATTTATTAATGCATACGTAATACATGTTTTGCAGCTACTTAGTCGAAGATCAATGCAAACAATTTGCATTTGATCATGTGGGATTTTTTATTCCATCATTGATTAGTATGGTAGCTAAAGACCCTGATAGTGTTCAACAATACTGTATACATGCTTTAACAATTTTCGGTCAGTAAAAGAAGACGATAATATTAGCTCCATTCAGTGTCAAGTAAGTTTACTTTATTTATAATTTGGACTTAAGAAAATTACATTTTTATTGTGGATTTTGAGTTATTAATTTTTAACCTTTTTACCTCTAGCGGTAGCCATTGGGAGTTACTAGTTATTCTCCCCGGGACGTTCACTGTTTATTATCTAGATCCTGCGGGGAGTACATTGAATACTAAAATTGGACACGTAATGAGAATGCCATTATTCTGGTGAGAAATATTTCATTTTTATATCCGTTAAAATCTATTAAATACTATTTAATTACACAATGTACTGTGTTATAATAACATTTAGGGGTTTAGAAGAGTTCAAAAAGCCTGGAGGAACGGTCCCAAGGAGAAAGAACCAGCCAATAATTTGGGAGAACGTAAAAGTAAGTTCCCGACTCCAATGTATATATTATTGATGTGAACTATGCTTAGTTGTATTTTTTAATATTTTGTATGTTTCAATTTATAGTGCTCTACACAAGACAACGACTGGGCATGCACATACTATGTGATGCGATTTATGCAGATGATTATCAAACATGTCGCATTGGACATAAATACCATACATGAGGTATTATATATAGTTTCATTAGTTAGTATGAAATATATCAATCTTATTTTTATATTATTACTTATATATAAACATCATTCTCTTTGCAGGTGTTTAAAACTGACCACACTATAGGTAAATGATTAAAATATGTACATGCTCCATATACGATGGAAGTATTAAATAAAGTAAGAGAAGAATGGGCAAAAGCCATACAAGCAGTGGCGATTGCAAAATATAATTGGAATGCTGATAGCGATGTTGAATGATATTTTGTACATGAATATTTCTGAATGTTTATACATGTCTGAATGTTTCTACATATTTTGAATGTTTCTACATGTGTGAATGTGAGAATTGAATTGATGTCTGAATGTATCTACTTGTGTGAAAAAATATATGTTGATTTTGCAGGTGTGTGGCCTGTTTGTAGGCTGATATCAATGGATGTCGTAAACCTGCAGTTCAGAAACTGAACTGCAGGTTCTCATCCTGCTGACCAGCCACAGCAGGCCTACAAACTGATAAGAAAAAAAAATTAAAACATAGGTGTCAGTTATTTATAGAACACTGTCATCAAAGGCCTACCGCGTCAGTTATTGGATAAAAACTGCCGCCTAATGTGACAAACAATCCGAACGTGCAGGAAACCACAACTGTGGTGGAAATGGCGTCGCTTATTCGTATAAAACTGACGCCTATAGTACTAAACACGGCCGTGCAGGGAAGCATGGCCTTGGTGTTTGGGACTATGGCGTCGGGTTTTTAGTTGCAAACCGACGCAGAAAGTGTCCTAGATGGCGCCCTTTTTTGTGGCGCGAACCCTTTTGGCGTCGGCTTACTATATATAACCGATGCCTATAGGTTATATAGGTGTCAGTTATAAAACCGACGCCGAAGAGTTCGACCTTTAGCGGCACCCACATAGGTGTCGCTTGAAAACTGTCGCTAAAAGGGGTTAAACAACCGACGCCAAAGGTGTGTTCTGTAGCAGTGTTAGTACCTTTGGCGACCCAACCCTAGAAAGGGTCATGCATGTTAGAGCAAAGGATAGCTCCTTCAATGATGAGGTTAGTGCAGAACCTATAGAAACCCTATGGGCTTATGCGAGTAGGGCATAACATGCACCCATAGTATGTCAGTAGTGCGGGCAGTAGGTTGAAACTCTGGCCAGAAGAGTATGTTGGATGGCTTATGAGATAAGCATGAGGAGCTCTGGATAATCTTGAGAGAACACAAGTTTGAACATATGCTTCACCCATGTAGGGGTATGCTGTGAGTTTGATCCTTCATGGGGAGAGGACCTCTAGTAGTAAGGTTGTTTGTAGGGTTAGCTCTAGAGAGAGAGAGTAGTGTAAGGCCCCTGAACTTGCTTAATGATATGAATGAGCTTAATTGCCATAATTGAATGCTTAGAACCCTAATATAATATTTTGATATGTTTTGAAATCATAAGAGAAGATTAAGTTTCAAATTTGGTCCAATTTGGACAATTTTTGAGCAAGTTATGTAATTTTCTGTACATTTTGGACTTTTCTATAATTTACCCAAGTGAGGGGTTTTCTTTGCAATTTGTCACATACATTATGTTCATTAGTTGTTATATCATCATTATTTGTATTTTTGAACCATGGGGCTCCTAGTTGAGCCATGGTTTGAAGGTGTTTTCATCAAGGGTATTTTAGGATTTTTCCCTTCATGGATGAGCTACCTTTAGTAGCTATCAACTAAGGAATTATGTGATTGGCTGGGAATTTCGACAAAGGAAAGCTAATAAGGTATAGAGGGACGGTGGGAGAGCTTCTTGTGTGTGTACTTATGTATTCTTAATAATTTAAAGCCATAGACACTTGGATGTATACTAGAATTTCAACTTTTTCTTTTTCTTAATATTAAAGTGTCATATACTTATCCCCAAGCACCAAAACGAGCCACTTTCTCTCCACTACCTCTCTCCTTCTACCAGTTTCGTTCTCCCTCTATTCATCTGCAATTGTTTCTGCCCAAGAAAGAAGAAAGTGGGGATCTTCTTGGAAAAAATTCTAGTGTTGCAATTGATTCCCTTTTTGGGTCTATAAAGCTTCTTCCTAGTGATCTTGACCTAAAAGTGTAAGTTTTACCTTCTTTCCTCCATCTATTTCTTTGTTATCCTTCGTCCTAGCTTTTTCCAGGTCGGAACCTTGGTGTTCCATGGTAGAAATTGCTTTAAAGCCCTAAAACCCTACCTTTCTTGCTCCTTATGCTTAGGCTTTGCTCATTTGATGAAGAAAGGTGCTAGATGGACAAATTCATAGCTTATTCTTGGATTTTCTACCCTACCTGCTCGATATTTCTTCTGTGTGGGGTTTCATTTTCTCATTAGAGGCAAGTTTTATAACTTGAACAACGTTTATTGCTTACCATAAGCTTTCTAGATCATGTTCTTGCTTGAAAATGATGATGCATGCACTAAAAAGCTATGCTTGACTTGGATTTCGATTTTTATAATATTCCCTGTTCTGATTTCAGTTATATATGAACCTGTGGTCATGTTTCTGTTATTCATAAGGTATAATATGACTTGTATCAGGTTGGTTTGACAACCTATGGTACTAAGCCCCTATCAAACAATGGTCAATTTTAGGGTTTAAAGCTGATTTCTTCTATAAACCATGACCCGATGATGGTACCATTGCAACAACCCTATGGTGTTGTATTCATAACAACTGATGGTCATGATAAAAGGTGTCAAATGATGGTTACAACCTATGTTCACCCCCTTAGGTCAGGTTTTGGATCAATTAGAATTTTAATGATCAACCATTAAGTACCCTACTGATGTTATCAATCAATGTTGACATTAGCTTAATATTTGATGTTGATTAATAGTGTTGATCTAAAAACCTATGGTGACTTAATGGTCACTAATGATGGTGGATCAAGTATCTAAAACCTATGGTGAGTCAAGAATTGTAGTTTTAGCATCAATTAAATCTTAGGTCAATGGTTTCTTGGGTCACTTGATGCAATGGTCAAACATATACTGTAATTGATGGTTTTAACATGTGAACTTGACCCAATGGTCAAGATCTACCATTTATTCCTCCATTAAGGTGGAATGATGTCTAATGTAATATGTTGGTTCTAATAATGTGATTTAGATGGTTTCCTTTATATGGTCAACTTAAGGAGCTTAATTGTTAACAATGGATGGCTTGTTTTAACTGAATAATTGATTGTGGGTTTTACCCTACTCTCTATGGAACTTTTTGTATCGATTATCAAGGGATGTCTAGGATTAGACGATGACTCTTTATAGAGAAAAATTCAAGGACTTTGTAGGTGGTTTATCCAAGGTGTTTACTTATGTAAACAACCAATAGTCTTACCTTTTAAACATCCAATGATTCTGGGTGACATTGTGGTATGGTGAGATGGGTTGAATGATTATGGAACAAATGGAGGGTTACCCTTAATAAGTTAGTCCCACCTATTCACTCATATGAATAGAAGGTATGATAACCATATTGTGTTTATATGTAACCCTAATGAGGTATAGCTTGTTATACCTAGCTTTAATATAACTAAATGATGGTAATTGGGTATGAATAGTCCTTGAATGACTAATACAATCATGGAGTACTCTATTATTGTTGAAACACTAGTATGTAATAACCTGATGGTTAGACCTTGATTTATGTGTGGGTTCATACTTGATAATAGTATGGAATGTGATGGTGATGCTTCACCTTATGCACCCATGATCCAATGGGGATGTCGTGAGTTAGGATTTGGGTATGAGTGCTGATTAGTAACATTGATATAATTTATCATGTTGAACCTAACTCTAATGCAATTAGATAAAGACGAGTATTCAAGTTTAACATTCTTATATGATGAAATGATGGTGGAATAACCTCCTTAACATGATCATAACCTTAATGTGTTAATTGGTGGTTATCATAACCACATGGTTGATACTTTTGTATGCTAAACATGTGCATTATGAATATGATGAGTGTTAATCATATCTAGATTCCTTGCATGTTGATGTAATAAAGGAATGTTCTTAAATGTTATTATAACCCTGATATGATTGTTTATGAATACCACCTAGCTCATAAATGCAATATTGTGTTGATCTGGTGTATGATATATAATTGATGTTGTTGAGCCTTGTTATAATATACGCAAAGATAATGATGATCTTGCAGGGAATAATACCATGGTCTTAATGACCTTTGGGCATAGTTGAGCCCTAAATGAGGTGTAATCCTTTTATGTTGATAAGGGTTGATGCCCTGTGATATTGTGAAAAGGATTTATATCTTGTTATAGTATGATGACTAGTGTGGTCTCATGAATGGAAAGTGAATAGTACCATGTGATGATGAGATGAGAAATTATGTTTCAAACAGTTCATATCTGTTCAATGTTTTGATATTTATATACTTTCTAGAAGTGAATTAGGGTTTGTATGTCCACTTGTTTGATGTAGCCTTAATTCACCCAATTGGCATAACTAATCAAGTGCAACTCTTAACATGTAGTGACATGTGTCGTAGAACCATCTTCAATGTCAGAACTTGTTGGATGGTGAAATGAGTATTCCTAAGGGAAACTCAGAGCACATACTGTTGAGTATGTGGGGGTGGCAGGTTGAGGATATATCCTTGTCATCCACAATGCAGACCGTGGAGGTTGGCTATGGTCATGCCTCATACATCTGATGTGATTGTGAATGGCTCTGGTCGTGTCTCAGTGATTTTAACATGATGTGATTAGAGGACAATTGCGGTTGTACCTTAGTGATTGGGTTAGAATACCCTGATATCTAGTGTCATGACCGGTACCAAGGTCAGACTAGTGGGTTTCAGCTTGACTATATGTTGTTGTGGTGGCAACTTTGACTGATATGTCACTGCCTTTTTACTCGTACTGACCGAAGGGAAGAGATCTTAGGTTACCGACACTCCCAGATCTTGTACGGAACCGAATAGCCCTTTGCAGGGGTCGGTTGGACTTTGAATGGTATGATTAAAATTCCCCAGGGTATAATAAAAGATGTAATATATCCGTATAGTATATCTATTTAGGGTTATACATGACACTTCACATTGGATGATAACCCTTGTTTGTTCTCTTTACATAAAGATGATGCTTAGTGCAATTAAGAGATAGTAGATATACTTATGTGGTGGATATGCTTAAGATTGTAGATGCGTATATATAGTAGCCATGATTATGTTGATAACTATACTGCTACTGTTGATTATAAGCATGATGTTAGCTATCTCATGTTGTTAGTTATGTTTAGCATGCTAGCCATGCCTTTGTAACTAGAGATGCATATACTGCTAATTATGCTTATCCAGGTAGTTGTGCTTATGTTGTTAGCTCTTCTTATGATGTTGATATGTTCAACCAATTAGACATGCTCATGTTGTTAGCTATGCTATGTTACTAGACTTGCTCATGATGCTAGAACTGCATATGCTATTGAATTGCTTATATTGTCAAACAAGACAAAGGTTGATAGTCTGGCTAATGATGATAGTTATTATCTACTCCTTTATGTATTTTGTTAATCATCAGTGTTGTTGATCTTATTTGTTATATTTGATTAAACTGCTTAACTGTTTAATTTCTTAAAAATGTTGTAAACAATAAACGTTGTTGGAGGTTATATCTCTTGCTGGGACATGGGTCTCACCCTTGTGGTTCGCCACATTTTTTAGGTAATCGGCAGTGATGACAACAGAACCATGGAAGTAAAGTGGAACTACTATAATGAATCTTTAAGAAAGATGATTAGATGCCTAGTGTGTCCTAGAGTCATCCCTTTACTCTCAGGTCCGGGCAGGAAAAGTTTGTATATGGTGTTTCAAATGAATCAAACTTTTTTTAGCATAGTATGGATATAAGAAATGTTGGTCTCTCATTCAAATGTTTTTGAGTGAGTGTTGACGTTGAAATAAATTTTAATTTACCCATATTTTTGGGTATGTGATTAATTAGTGATTGATTGTGTTTTATGTTTTAAGTAATCTCATTTAGTGTAACGGGTCCCCACAGGTTGGTATCTGAGCATTAGGTTCACGGAGTCTACAGGGACACTAGGACTTCAGACAAGAATGATGTCTAAGTTAGGAACGTGACACAAAAACATGGTGCATACTGCCTAATCTCAGTATTTGAGTGCCCTGGCTAGGTATTCAATTATTGAAGAAAGGTAAGTATGGAACTCTTAGATTGTTATCTTTCTGATTACTCTGATCAAGTAGTCAGTTTGAGACAATCTAAAGAGCATAACAAATAAGAAATCATGGTGTGAATATCTCAATCCTACCTTAAAGAAGATGAGAATTGCATCATTATCTATGAAAACTTGAATGTTTAGTAACTATAAGAGAAAGATACAACACCATGAAATCTACATCTGAATACAAACTAGAAAAAGAGTAGTTCTTGAAGATGTGATTCAAGAATATAATAAAATAAAAGATAGATAAATCTATGCTTATAAAGTTAATCAAGGTATGAAATCCACATAAGATGGAAAGAACTCCTATAACAAGCAAAAAATGAGAAGATGAATGGGAACAATGGAAGAGAAATAAGGTGGAACCTGAGTTAATCTCAGACCAACCTATGTGTGTAAGAAAGTGTTAAAAAAAACCAACATGGCATGTGAAAGAAATTAAGGGAGATGATCCTGATTTAATGAAGCAAATGTGGAATATGAGTATTTACCTATTGATAAGTGTTTGAAAAATATAATAAAATAAGTGAATATACCCAAGTGTGATAAATAGTCATCAAGGAAGAAGTAATGAGATATGTTAATCTTGATGATTCCTATGCTAATGGCAAGGAACCAAAATTGAAAAAGGTAAAATGATACATAAGATGTTGTAATATGCATAATGAAAATATAATTGGTTACCTTTTTGTTAGTGACCCTGAACAATGCTGCTATGATGTGGGAAGTATATTTCCCTTTGTGTCTTTCCTTTCCAGGGCACAACTTTTAAGTGGACCATTGCCACTTGGTATGTGTTGATTCATTCTAAACATGAGGATGGATATCTAATTATAGAATAAGGTTGTTTGGACTATGGTTCCATGATAATAAAGTTTGTGATGATTTTTCTTTGAGCCTTCCAATAATTAGGAAGACTCCTCTTATATGTCTTGATATTTGTTATGCTGGTAAAAGTAGATGAGATAAGGATGTGAGTTCCTTATAGCGCATGGGGTGGATACTAAGGTAATGAATCCTAGTATCTAAGATGTATCAATAATATGAGAAATATGTGAAGGTTGGAGATGTTTATTAAATGAACATTCCAAGTATTCCTCTCCCTTAGAGAGAGAGAGAGAGAGAGTTGATGATGACCCTCTAAATGTTGTTTAAAAAAAAGTGATTCTATACTGTTGTGTATGGTTCAGTGATAGCTGGGAAAGACCACTATCAAGGATATATGGTTTGTTGGTCAATAGATATGTGATACCATGTTCCTTTAAGATAAATCTATTATTAAATATCAATGCATAAGAGTCAGATTAGATGACATAATTCACATGACCATGATGAGTTTAGAGTTATGTCCTTTAAACTAACCAATGTATCAATAGAATATGAATAGGAGAAACAAAGTGTTCGAGTCATGTCATACAAGTTTTATCAAGCTTTAAATGATGACATGACAAAGTATTTCAAATATGGTCATATATATGATCAATATTTCTTCAAAAAAAACCTTAGAGTTGTCGAAGCAGCAATAGCTATGAGACAAGTTGAACAAGAGTGAGATGTGGTTGATTAAATTTCTTTATGGGATCATGATATATCTTCTAAGTAGGTTGTGTAAATTCTAGTAAGGTGAAGATAGTGTTGTTGTTTCACCCCTAATAAGGTTGACTAGGAATGATGTTTCCTTGTATGGAATGACAGCTTCCAGTGTCAGCATTTCTTTTGATGCTGAAAACGAACTGACAAGAGTTCTAGTGTCAGTGTATATAAAAAATGGATGGATACATTTCTTTTTTTATGCTTAAAGGAATGGTATGGGACATATGGCATGATTGGTAAAAAGCTAGCAAGTATGAATTTTGAGTAATGTGTTGATACAATAGATATAATTATAGGATGATAGATAGAATTTAAAGTTGAACATTACTATTAGATTAATACTAGTGGCACAACAAGTTTCTATGTTCCATATTTGCAAATGTCTTCTTATGTGGGGGGTTTTGTGCTGACCCAAGAAGAGATATGTATGAATGATGTGACATAACCATGATATGAAAGTAACCATGTGAAGGTAATATGATGAGGTGCAGAGGAAGTACCCATCCTTGTTTACCTTGGATTTTGGGGGAGAAATCCCTGTTAGGGGTTTATAGTTGTAAGGCCCCTGAACTTGCTTAATGATATGAATGAGCTTAATTACCATAATTGAATACTTAGAACCCTAATATAACATTTTATATGCTTTTAAAACATAAGACAAGCTTAAGTTTCAAATTTGGTCCAATTTGGACACTATTTGAGCAAGTTATGTAATTTTCTGTACATTTTCGACTTTTCTACAATTTACCCAATTGAGGGGTTTTCTTTGAAATTTGTCACATACATTACGTTCCTTAGTTGTTATGTTATAATTCTTGAGATTTTTGAACCATGGGGATCCTAGTTGAGCCATGGTTTGAAGGTGTTTTCATCAAGGGTATTTTAGGGTTTTCCCCTTCATGGATGAGCTACCTTTAGTAGCTATCAAGTAAGGGATTATGTGATTGGCTGGGAATTTTGACAAAGAAAAGCTAAGAAGGTCTATAGGGACGGTGGTAGAGCTACTTGTGTGTGTGCTTATGTATTCTTAATAATTGAAAGCCATGGTCACTTGGATATATACTAGAATTTCAACTTTTTCTTTTTCTTAATATTAAAGTGTCATATACTTATCCCCAAGCACCAAAACGAGCCACTTTCTCTCCACCAACTCTCTCCTTCTCCCAGATTCGTTCTCCCTCTGTTCAGCTGCGAATTTTTCTGCCCAAGGAAGAAGAAAGTGGGGCTCTTCTTGGAAACAAATTCTAGGGTTGTAATTGATTCCCTTTTTGGGTTTATAAAGCTTCTTCCTAGTGATCTTGACCTAAAAGTATAAGTTTTACCTTCTTTACTCCGTCTATTTCTTTGTTATCCTTCCTCCTAGCTTTCTCTAGGCCGGAACCTTGGTTTTCCATGGTAGAAATTGCTCTAAAGCCCTAAAACTCTACCTTTCTTGCTCCTTATGCTTAGGGTTTGCTCATTTGATAAAGAAAGGTGCTAGATGGACGAATTCATATCTTATTCTTGGATTTTCTACCCTACCTGCTCGATATTTCTTCTGTGTGGGGTTTCATCTTCTCATTAAGCGCAAGTTTTATAACTTTGTCAACGTTTATTGCTTACCATAAGCTTTCTAGATCATGTTCTTGCTTGAAAATGATGATCCATGCACTAAAAAGCTATGCTTGACTTGGATTTCGATTTTTATAATGTTCCCTGTTCTGACTTCAGTTATATATGAACCTGTGATCATGTGTATGTTATTCGTAAGGTATAATATGACTTGTATCAGGTTGGTTTGACAACCTATGGTCCTAAGCACCTATCAAACAATGGTCAATTTGAGGGTTTAAAGCTGATTTCTTCTATAAACCATGACCCGATGATGGTACCATTGTAACAAACCTATGGTGTTGTATTCATAACAACTGATGGTCGTGATAAAGGGTGTCAAATGATGGTTACAACCTATGTTCACCCCCTTAGGTCAGGTTTTGGATCAATTAGAAGTTTAACGATCAACCATTAAGTACCCTACTCATGTTAGCAATCAATGTTGACATGAGCTTAATATTTGATGTTGATTAATGAATTAGTGTTGATCTAACAACCTATGGTGACTTAATGGTCACTAATGATGGTGTATCAGGTCTCTACAACCTATGGTGAGTAAATAATTGTAGTTTTAGCATCAATTAATCCTTTGGTCAATGGTTTCTTGGGTCACTTGATGCAATGGTCAAACCTACATTGTAATTGATGGTTTTAACATGTGAACTTGACCCAATGGTCAAGATCTACTGGTTATTCCTCCATTAAGATGGAATGATGGCTAATTCACTATGTTGGTTCTAATAATGTGATTTAGATGGTTTCCTTTATATAATCAACTTAAGGAGCTTAATTGTTGACAATGGATGGCTTGTTTTAACTGAATAGACAATTGTGGGTTTTACCCTACTCTCTATGGAACTTTTTGTATCGATTATCAAGGGATGTCTAGGGTTAGATGGTGACTCTTTCTAGAGCAAAAATCAAGGACTTTGTAGGTGGTTTATCTATGGTGTTTACTTATGTAAACAACCAATAGTCTTACCTTTTAAACATCCAATGGTTCTGGGTGACATTGTAGAATGGTGATATGGGTTGAATGATGATGGAACAAATGGAGGGTTACCCTTAATAAGTTAGTCTTACCTATTCACTCATATGAATAGAAGGGATGATAACCATATTGTGTTGATATGTAACCCTAATGAGTTATAGCTTGTTATACCTAGCTTTAATATAACTAAATGATGGTAATTGGGTATGAATAGTCCTTGAATGACTAATACAATCATGTAGTACTCTATTATTGTTGAAACCCTAGTATGATATAACATGATGGTTACACCTTTATTTATGTGTGGGTTCATACTTTAGAATAGTATGGAATGTGATGGTGATGCTTCACCTTATACACCCATGATCCAATGGGGATGTCGTGAGTTAGGGTTTGGGTATGTGTGCTGATTAGTAACATTGATATAATTTATCATGTTGAACCTAACTCTAGTGCAATTAGATAAAGATGAGTATTCATGTTTAAAATTCTTATATGATGGAATGATGGTGGAATAACCTCCTTAACATGATCATAACCTTAGTGTGTTAATTGGTGGTTATCATAGCCACATGGTTGATACTTTCGTATGCTAAACATGTGCATTATGAATATGATGAGTGTTAATCATATCTAGATTCCTTGCATGTTGATGTAATAAAGGAATGTTTTTAATGTTATTATAACCCTGCTCTAATTTTTTATGAATACCACCAAGCTCATAAATGCAATATTTTGTTGATTTGGTGTTTGATATATAATTGATGTTGTTGAGCCTTGTTATAAGGCATGCAAAGATAATAATGATCTTGTAGGGAATAATATGATGGTCTTAATCACCTTTGGGCATAGTTGAGCCCTGAATGAGGTGTAATCCTATTATGTTGATAAGGGTTGATGCCCTATGATATTGTGAAAAGGATTTATATCTTGTGATAGTATGATGACTAGTGTGGTCTCATGAATGGAAAGTGAATAGTACCATGTGATGATGAGATGAGAAATTATGTTTCACACAGTTTATATCTTTTCAAAGTTTTAATATTTATATGATTTCTAGAAGTGAATTAGGGTTTGTATGTCCACTTGTTTGATGCAGCCTTAATTCACCCAATTGGCATAACTAATCAAGTGCAACTCTAATCATGTAGTGCCCTGTGCCATAGAACCATTTTCAATGTCAGAACTGGCTGAATGGTGAAACTAGTATTCCTAAGGGAAACTCGGAGCGCATACTGTCGAGTATGTGGGAGTGGCAGGTTGAGGATATATCCTTGTCATCCACCATGCAGATCGTGGAGTTGTCTATGGTCATGCCTCATACATATGATGTGATTGAGAATGGTTGTGGTCGTGTCTCGGTGATTATAACATGATGTGATTAGAGGACAATTGTGGTTGTACCTCAGTGATTGAGTTTGAATACTCTAGTTTCTAGTGTTGTGACCTGTACCAAGGTCGGACTAGTGGGTTTCAGCTTGACTATATGTCACTGTGGTGGCAGATTTGACTGATATGTCACTGCCTTTTTACTCATACTGACCGAGGGGAAGAGATCTTAGGTTATCAGCACTCCCATATCTTATACAGAACTGAATAGCCCATCACAGGGGTCGGTTGGACTTTGAATGGTATGATTGAAATTCCCCAGTGCATAATAAAAGATGTAATATAGCCGTATAGTATATCTATTTAGGGTTATACACGTCACTTTACATTGGATGATAACCCTTATTTGTTCTCTTTACATAAAGATGATGCTTAGTGCAATTAAAAGATAGTAGATATACTTATGTGGTGGATATGCTTAAGATTGTAGATGTGTATATATAGTAGCCATGATTATGTTGATAACTATACTGCTACTGCTGATTATAATCATGATGTTGGCTATATCATGTTGTTAGTTATGTTTAGCATGCTAGCCATGCCTTTGTAACTTGAGATGCATATACCGCTAATCATGCTTATCCAGTTAGTTGTGCTTATGTTGTTAGCTCTTCTTATGATGTTGATATGTTCAACCAATTAGACATGCTCATGTTGTTAGCTATGCTATGTTACTAGACTTGCTCATGATGCTAGAACTGCATATGCTACAGAATTGCTTATATTGTCAAACAAGACAAAGGATGATAGTCTGGCTAATGATGATAGTTATTATCTGCTCCTTTATGTATTTTTTTAATCATTAGTGTTGTTGATCTTATTTGTTATATCTGATTAAACTGCTTAACTATTTAATTGCTTTAAAATGTTGTAAACAATAAACATTGTTGGAGGTTATATCTCTTACTGGGACATGGGTCTCACCCTTGTGGTTCGCCACATTTTTTAGGTAATCGGCAGTGATGACAATAGAACCATGGAAGTAAAGAGGAACTACTATAATGAATCTTTGAGAAAGATGATTAGATGCCTAGTGTGTCCTAGAGTCATCCCTACACTCTCAGGTCCGGGCAGGAAAAGTTTGTATATGGTGTTTCAAATGAATCAAACTTTTTTTTAGCATAGTATGGATATAAGAAATGTTGGTCTCTCATGCAAATGTTTTTGAGTGAGTGTTGACGTTGAAATCAATTTTAATTTACCCATATTTTTGGGTATGTGATTAATTAGTGATTGATCGTGTTTTATGTTTTGAGTAATCTCATTTAGTGTAACGGGTCCCCACAGGTTGGTATCAGAGCTTTAGGTTCACTGAGTCTACAGGGACACTAGGACTTCAGACAAGAATGATGTCTAAGTTAGGAACGTGACACAAAAACATGGTGCATACTGCCTAATCTCAGTATTTGAGTGCCCTGGACAGGTATTCAATTATTGAAGAAAGGTAAGTATGGAACTCTTAGATTGTTATCTTTCTGATTACTCTGATCAAGTAGTCAGTTTGAGACAATCTAAAGAGCATAACAAATAAGAAATCATGGTGTGAATATCTCAATCCTACCTTAAAGAAGATGAGAATTGCATCAGTATCTATGAAAACTTGAATGTTTAGTAACTATAAGAGAAAGATACAACACCATGAAATCTACATCTGAATACAAACTAGAAAAAGAGTAGTTCTTGAAGATGTGATTGAAGAATATAATAAAATAAAAGATAGATAAGTCTATGCTTATAAAGTTAATCAAGGTATGAAATCCATATAAGATGGAAAGAACTCCTATAACAAGCACAAAATGAGAAGATGAATGGGAACAATGGAAGAGAAATAAGGTGGAACCTGAGTTAATCTCAGACCAACCTATGTGTGTAAGAAAGTGTTAAAAAAACCAACATGGCATGTGAAAGAAATTAAGGGAGATGATCCTGATTTAATGAAGCAAAGGTGGAATATGAGTATTTACCTATTGATAAGTGGTTGAAGAATATAATAAAATAAGTGAATATACCCAAGTGTGATAAATAGTCATCAAGGAAGAAGTAATGAGATATGTTCATCATGATGATTCCTATGCTAATGGCAAGGAACCAAATTTGAAAAAGGTAAAATGATACATAAGATGTTGTAATATGTATAATGAAAATAGAATTGGTTACCTTTTTGTTAGTGACCCTGAACAATGCTGCTATGATGTGTGAAGTATGTTTCCCTTTGTGTCTTTCCTTTCTAGGGCACAACTTGTAAGTGGACCATTTCCACTTGGTATGTGTTGATTCATTCTAAACATGAGGATGGATATATTATTATAGAATAAGGTTGTTTGGACTATGGTTCCATGATAATAAAGTTTGTGATGATTTTTCTTTGAGCCTTCCAGTAATTAGGAAGAATCCTCTTATATGTCTTGATATTTTTTATGTTGGTAAAAGTAGATGAGATAAGGATGTGAGTTCCTTATAGCGCATGGGGTGGATACTAAGGTAATGAATCCTAGTATCCAAGATGTATCAATAATATGAGAAATATGTGAAGGTTGGAGATGTTTATTAAATGAATATTCCAAGTATTCCTCTCCCTTAGCGAGAGAGAGAGAGAGTTGATGATGACCCTCTGAATGTTGTTTAAAAAAAAGTGATTCTATACTGTTGTGTATGGTTCAGTGATAGCTGGGAAAGACCACTATCAAGGATAGATGGTTTGTTGGTCAATAGATATGTGATACCATGTTCCTTTAAGATAAATCTATGATTAAATATCAATGCATAAGAGTTTGATTAGATGACATAATTCACATGACCATGATGAGTTTAGAGTTATGTCCTTTAAACTAACCAATGTATTAATAGAATATGAATAGGAGGAACAAAGTGTTCCAGTCATGTCATATAAGTTTTATCAAGCTTTAAATGATGACATGTCAAAGTATTTCAAATATGGTCATATATATGATCAATATTTCTTCAAAAAAAACCTTAGAGTTGTCAAAGCAGTAATAGCTATGAGACAAGTTGAACAAGAGTGAGATGTGGTTGATTAAATTTCTTTATGGGATCATGATATATCTTCTAAGTAGGTTGTGTAAATCCGAGAAAGGTGAAGATAGTGTTGTTGTTTCACCCCTAACAAGGTTGACTGGGAATGATGTTTCCTTGTATGGAATGACAGCTTCCAGTGTCAGCATTTCTTTTGATGTTGAAGACGAACTGACAAGAGTTCTAGTGTCAGTGTATATAAAAAAAGGATGGATACATTGCTTTTTTTATGATTAAAGGAATGGTATGGGACAGATGGCATGATTGGTAAAAATCTAGCAAGTATGAATTTTGAGTAATGTGTTGATACAATAGATATAATTATAGGATGATAGCTAGAATTTAAAGTTGAACATTACTATTAGATTTATACTAGTGGCACAACAAGTTTCTATGTTCCATATTTGCAAATGTCTTCTTATGTAGGGGGTTTTGTGCTGACCCAAGAAGAGATATGTATGAATGATGTGACATAACCATGATATGAAATTAACAATGTGAAGGTAATATGATGAGGTGCAGAGGAAGTACCCATCCTTGTTTACCTTGGATTTTGGGGGCGAAATCCCTGTTAGGGGTTTATAGTTGTAAGGCCCCTGAACTTGCTTAATGATATGAATGAGCTTAATTACCATAATTGAATACTTAGAACCATAATAAAACATTTTATATGTTTTTAAATCATAAGACAAGCTTAAGTTTCAAATTTGGTCCAATTTGGACACTGTTTGAGCAAGTTATGCAATTTTCTGTACATTTTCGACTTTTCTACAATTTACCCAATTGAGGGGTTTTCTTTCCAATTTGTCACATACATTACGTTCCTTAGTTGTTATATTATAATTCTTGAGATTTTTGAACCATGGGGATCCTAGTTGAGCCATGGTTTGAAGGTATTTTCATCAAGGGTATTTTAGGGTTTTTGGCTTCATGGATGAGCTACCTTTAGTAGCTATCAACTAAGGGATTATGTGATTGGCTGGAAATTTCGACAAAGGAAAGCTAAGAAGGTCTATAGGGACGGTGGCAGAGCTGCTTGTGTGTGTGCTTATGTATTCTTAATAATTTAAAGCCATGGACACTTGGATATATACTAGAATTTCAACTTTTTCTTTTTCTTAATATTAAAGTGTCTTATACTTATCCCCAAGCACCAAAACGACCCACTTTCTCTCCACCACCTCTCTCCTTCTCACAGATTCGTTCTCCCTCTGTTCATCTGCGAATTTTTCTTCCCAAGGAAGAAGAAAGTGGGGATCTTCTTGGAAGCAAATTCTAGGGTTGTAATTTATTCCCTTTTTGGGTTTATAAAGCTTCTTCCTAGTGATCTTGACCTAAAAGTATAAGTTTTACCTTCTTTACTCCGTCAATTTCTTTTTTATCCTTCCTCCTAGCTTTCTCTAGGCCGGAACCTTGGTTTTCCATGGTAGAAATTGCTCTAAAGCCCTAAAACTCTACCTTTCGTGCTCCTTATGCTAAGGGTTTGCTCATTTGATAAAGAAAGGTGCTAGATGGACGAATTCATATCTTATTATTGGATTTTCTAACCTACCTGCACAATATTTGTTCATGTGTGGGGTTTCATCTTCTCATTAGGTGCAATTTTTATAACTTTCTCAACGTTTATTGCTTACCATAAGCTTTCTAGATCATGTTCTTGCTTGAAAATGATGATCCATGCACTAAAAAGCTATGCTTGACTTGGATTTCGATTTTTATAATGTTCCCTATTCTGATTTCAGTTATATATGAACCTGTGATCATGTGTATGTTATTCATAAGGTATAATATGACTTGGATCAGGTTGGTTTGACAACCTATGGTCCTAAGAACCTATCAAACAATGGCCAATTTTAGAGTTTAAAGCTGATTTCTTCTATAAACCATGACCCGATGATGGTACCATTGCAACAAACCTATGGTGTTGTATTCATAACAACTGGTGGTCGTGATAAAGGGTGTCAAATGATGGTTACAACCTATGTTCACCCCCTTTGGTCAGGTTTTGGATCAATTAGAAGTTTAACGATCAACCATTAAGTACCCTACTGATGTTAGCAATCAATGTTGACATTAGCTTAATATTTGATGTTGATTAATGAATTAGTGTTGATCTAACAACTGATGGTGACTTAATGGTCACTAATGATGGTGGATCAGGTCTCTACTACCTATGGTGAGTAAAGAATTGTAGTATTAGCATCAATTAAGCCTTAGGTGAATGGTTTCTTCGGTCAGTTGATGCAATGGTCAAACCTATATTTTAATTGATGGTTTTAACATGTGAACTTGACCCAATGGTCAAGATCTACTGTTTATTCCTCCATTAAGATGGAATGATGGCTAATTCACTATGTTGGTTCTAATAATGTGATTTAGATGGTTTTCTTTATATTATCAACTTAAGGAGCTTAATTGTTGACAATGGATGGCTTGTTTTAACTGAATAGTCGATTGTGGGTTTTACCCTACTCTCTATGGAACTTTTTGTATCGATTATCAAGGGATGTCTAGGGTTAGATGGTGACTCTTTCTAGATCACAAATCAAGGACTTTGTAGGTGGTTTATCTATGGTGTTTACTTATGTAAACAACCAATAGTCTTACCTTTTAAACATCCAATGGTTCTGGGTGACATTGTAGTATGGTGATATGGGTTGAATGATGATGGAACAAATGGAGGGTTACCCTTAATAAGTTAGTCTTACCTATTCAATCATATGAATAGAAGGGATGATAACCATATTGTGTTGATATGTAACCCTAATGAGGTATAGCTTGTTATACCAAGCTTTAATATAACTAAATGATGGTAATTGGGTATGAATAGTCCTTGAATGACTAATACAATCATGGAGTACTCAATTATTGTTGAAACCCTAGTATGATATAACATGATGGTTACACCTTTATTTATGTGTGGGTTTATACTTTAGAATAGTATGGAATGTGATGGTGATGCTTCACCTTATGCACCCATGATCCAATGGGAATGTCGTGAGTTAGGGTTTGGGTATGTGTGTTGATTAGTAACATTGATATAATTTATCATGTTGAACCTAACTCTAGTGCAATTAGATAACGATGAGTATTCATGTTTAACATTCTTATATGATGGAATGATGGTGGAATAACCTCCTTAACATGATCATAACCTTAGTGTGTTAATTGGTGGTTATCATAGCCACATGGTTGATACTTTCGTATGCAAAACATGTGCATTATGGATGTGATGAGTGTTAATCATATCTAGATTCCTTGCATGTTGATGTAATAAAGGAATGTTCTTAATGTTATTATAACCCTACTCTGGTTGTTTATGAATACCACCTATCTCATAAATGCAATATTGTGTTGATTTGGTGTTTGATATATAATTGATGTTGTTGAGCCTTGTTATAAGGCATGAAAAAATAATGATGATTTTGTAGGGAATAATATGATGGTCTTAATGACCTTTGGGCATAGTTGAGCCCTGAATGAGGTGTAATCCTATTATGTTGATAAGGGTTGATGCCCTATGATATTGTGAAAAGGATTTATATCTTGTGATAGTATGATGACTAGTGTGGTCTCATGAATGGAAAGTGAATAGTACCATGTGATGATGAGATGAGAAATTATGTTTCACACAGTTTATATCTTTTCAGAGTTTTAATATTTATATGATTTCTAGAAGTGAATTAGGGTTTGTATGTCCACTTGTTTGATGCAGCCTTAATTCACCCAATTGGCATAACTAATCAAGTGCAACTCTAATCATGTAGTGACTTGTGCCATAGAACCATCTTCAGTGTCAGAACTTGCTGAATGGTGAAACTAGTATTCCTAAGGGAAACTCGAAGCACATACTGTCGAGTATGTGGGGGTGGCAGGTTGAGGATATATCCTTGTCATCCACCATGCAGATCGTGGAGGTTGGCTACGGTCATGCCTCATACATATGATGTGATTGAGAATGGCTGTGGTCGTGTCTCGGTGATTATAACATGATGTGATTAGAGGACAATTGTGGTTGTACCTCAATGATTGAGTTTGAATACTCTAGTTTCTAGTGTTGTGACCTGTACCAACGTCGGACTAGTGGTTTTCAGATTGACTATATGTCACTGTGGTGGCATCTTTGACTGATATGCCACTGCCTTTTTACTCGTACTGACCGAGGGGAAGAGATCTTAGGTTACCGGCACTCCCAGATCTTATACGGAACTGAATAGCCCATCGCAGGGGTCGGTTGGACTTTGAATGGTATGATTGAAATTCCCCAGTGCATAATAAAAGATGTAATTTAGCCATATAGTATATCTATTTAGGGTTATACACGACACTTCACATTGGATGATAACCCTTATTTGTTCTCTTTACATAAAGATGATGCTTAGTGGAATTAAGAGATAGTAGATATACTTATGTGGTGGATATGCTTAAGATTGTAGATGTGTATATATAGTAGCCATGATTATGTTGATAACTATACTGCTACTGCTGATTATAATCATGATTTTAGCTATCTCATGTTGTTAGTTATGTTTAGCATGCTAGCCATGCCTTTGTAACTAGAGATGCATATACTGCTAATCATGCTTATCCAGGTAGTTGTGCTTATGTTGTTAGCTCTTCTTATGATGTTGATATGTTCAAGCAATTAGACATGCTCATGTTGTTAGCTATGCTATGTTACTAGATTTTCTCATGATGCTAGAACTACATATGCTACCGAATTGCTTATATTGTCAAACAAGATAAAGGATGATAGTCCGACTAATGATGATTGTTATTATCTACTCCTTTATGTATTTTGTTATTCATCAGTATTGTTGATCTTATTTGTTATATTGGATTAAACTGCTTAACTATTTAATTGCTTTAAAATATTGTAAGCAATAAGCATTGTTGGAGGTTATATCTCTTGCTGGGACATGTGTAGCATCCAACTAACAAAAACATAATTAACTAATGCGGAAGCGTTCACTAAGCAGCGGATTATAGAAAATCACTAAAAATTTAAAACCTTTTTCAAAGAGACCCAATCATAGGAAAACTCTTTCAACAAGAACCAATGTATTACATTTACATCATGGTTCATAAGTATATATCTTATACCATCTCTTTTCAAGGGTTACAACATCAACTGCCTTGTTAAAAGCTAAACACAGACAACATAATAACCTCGAGGCATCAAGCCAAAATCTCAAAATGATACATTAAAAGCACTAAGTACTAACTCTGAGGACCTGAGAGTACAGAGACGACACATAGGACTTCTATCTACCAAACACGATAGACAGCACACTCAACCTGAGTTGTCACTGCTGTCCTTGTAGCTGCTGATGTTCTTCATCCGAAAGATATTATCAGTCTCTTTCACACTCGTCCACCTAAAAATGTTGGTTCCCACGGGGGTGAGACAATTGAAAATTGCCCCAGCGAGAGATATAACTCTCCGCCAGAAACATCATTATTGTAGTTTAATTAATATAAAACTGAGCAGAGGATACGCAGTTTAGATCATTCTCATCTTTTAAAGTATTACACATATCTATGATTGAAGAGTAATTCATCTATTCTCTTTATAAGAAATAGAAAGAACATGTATAACATTCATCTACCATACATTTTCAACATCTCAAGCTTTGCTCATGTCATTCATTATTCTGATGTGTCACCCATGATTCATTCTTGTTTCTATTTGTTGGCCTTAGCCAATCTGCTAAACAAGTATTCACTTATGCCAGACATGTGATTATATAAATCATCATGTATTATTCAAGCATTAAACTATATCAATCAGGTATAAATGTTTCAGGCATTGGACTATACCAATCCTGATTACACATCCAGGCATTGGACTTTAACCAAACCTAATTACAGGCATTAAGCCTCTGTCAGGTATTTCTAATTATAGAGGCATGGATAGCATGTGAAACATAACTATCAACATGAGATATCTAGCATCATGATTATAATCAACAGTAGCAGTAAGATATCAACATAAGCATGACCATTGTATGTACACAATTACAGTCTTATGCATATCCACAACATAAGTATAATTACTATCTCTTAGTTGCACTAAGCATCATCTTTATGTAAAGAGAACAAACATGGGTTTCCATTCAATGTGAAGCGTCATGTATAACCCTAAACAGATATGCTATACGGCTGTATTACATCTTTTATTATGCCCTGGGGAATTTGAATTGTACCATTCAAAGTCCAACCGACCCCTGCGAAGGGCTATTCGGTTCCGTACAAGATCTAGGAGTACCGGCATCCTAAGATCTCTTCCCCTCGGTCAGTACGAGTAAACTGCAGTGACATACCAGTCAAACTGCCAATAGTGACATATAGTCAACTGATAACAACTAGTCCGTACTTGGTACAAGTTACGACACTAGAAAACAGGGTATACAAAACCCTCTAATCCGAGGTACAACCGCAGCTGTCCTCAATCACATCAAATATTTGAGGCATGACCATAGCCATCCTCTGTAACCTGCAATTGTGGATGACAAGTATATATATATCCTCAACCTGCCACCCCCGCATATTCAACAATATGCGCTCCGAGTTTCCCTTAGGAATACTCGTTTCACCATCCAGCAAGTTCTGACACTGAAGATGGTTCTACGGCACAGGGCACTACATGATTAGAGTTGCACTTAATTAGTTATGCCAATTAGGTGAATTAAGGCTGCATCAAACAAGTGGACATACAAACCCTAATTCATTTCTAGCAAGCATATATATATCAAAACCTGAAAAGATATAAAACATATGAAACATAATTTCTCATCTCTTCATCACATGGTAATATTCACTTGCCATTCATTAGATTACACCAATTATCATATTATCACAGGATATAAATCCTTTTCACAATAGCACAGGGTATCAACCCTTATCAACATAAGAGGAATACACCTCATTCAGAGCTCAATCATGCCCATGAAACATCTTGTTACTTCTTACCAGGTAACATCTAACCATATGGCTCACAAGGCCATTAAACATCTTGTCACCTCTCACTAGGAAACAATAACATATTAACTCATGTAATATAATAGTAACACCACTATTTCCTCCACAGGGTTAGGGTTTACTATTCACATCAATTAGGGTTTCATGTTTATTTTATCAATACAACCCTAATATATTGTTCCATACATCTAGGAGCATCCATCGACATTCCAAGTATTTAATATTCTTATCATTTATCATTAAATGATCATCAACACAAGGTATGAGTTTATCTCTCATCATTATCATGGTATGATTACATCATACTCATTTTAGCTTACTTATCAAGTATGTTAAACTCATTACATTTCATTGTGACAATTTACATAACACTCTCCTTGTGTATCTTATCTAAAAATATTGGATTTGAGATGCATCAAGGTATATCAACCCTGAAATGCTAAATGTGATATCTATCATGTCTCAATGTATCACTTCCCTCATCACTTCTATCTTACATGAGTTTATTAACTTATCTTATAATAAGGAATTTCACATCTTAATACTTTCATCCACCAACCTATCACCTTTACCATGATGTGCATAGATCACACACAAGGATTGTCCAACTATCTTCAATGGTATGGACTCATCTCAAATTAAGGCATTGCTTGTTATAAGGTTGCCTATAGTCAACCACTTAAGATATTTCATCATTATAGGGTATTACTCATTATTTCATCATTAAGGTTTACTCATATCATTACCCAGACATTAGGGTTATGATTTATCATCATATTGCCCATGATTAGAATTCCATGCACTATAGCCCAAATTTAGGGTTTTACATAGCTTTACTCTGTGTTAGGTTTAAGGTTTCATATGACATCGCCCTCAATTAGGGTTTCACATGGAATCATCCTCAATTAGAGTTTCTCAGGGAATCACCCTCAATTAGGGTTTCACTAATCATCCCAATTAGGGTTTCATTCAATTACCCATAAATTAGGGATTCATTATTCCTCTAATTAGGGTTTGGTATTTCATTACCTTAAATTAGAGTTACCCAAGTCATTACCCTTAATTAGGGTTACACTATTACCCTTAATTAGGGTTACACTATTACCCTAGATTAGGGTTTTACTCAAAATTTCCCTAAATCAGGGTTAGGGTTCGTTAACCTTCTCAATTAGGGTTTCTTGATCTCTTTACTAAGGATCCTACCCTAAATCACCATATGAATCATACTCATGTATGAATTCATTTCTATCATTCTCTCCACTTGATTTGGTTACATCAACCATATGATCAAATACAAACAACTATGTTTGACATAGTATACTGAGTTATTGCTTCCATAAACAATTAGGGTTTGCTTAATTGAATAGCCTTCAACTCACGATTCCTTGGGAGTTAATCCCTCAAATTTATTGAGTCATTATACCACATCATTAGGAACAGTAATCCCAAACATTCAACCCTTGGTCAATGCATTCAAACGGTCTTGAGACCGTTTACTCAAAAAGGTCAATTAAATCAGATTGAAAATCAGCACTTCATTCAATTAGGTTTCCCTAATTGATTAGGCTTCAACTCACGATTCCTTGGGAGTTAATCCCTCAAATTTGGAGGGTCATTAACCAACATCATTATAAACAGGAATCCCAAACGGTCAATGCTTGGTCAACACACTCAAATGGTCTTGAAACCGTTTTCCCAAACAGGTCAAGTTGATCAGGTTGAAAATCAGCATTTAATTCAATTCGATTTATCTAATTGATTGGCCTTCAACTCACGATTCCTTTGGAGTTAACCCCTAAAATTTGGAGGGTCATTATCCTACATAATTAGGAACAAGATTCCAAAACTTTCAACGCTTGTTCAACCATATAAAACGGTCTTGAAACCGTTTTCCCTAAAACAGTTTTATGAAACTGCATAGCCAATCAATTTAAAACGATTTGGAATAGATATCAAGACCATTTGGCTTGGTACTTTTCTTTGGATAAGCATATAGGATGATGTCATCATCCCCTTCCTTCTAAAAACCAAGAACAGAAACTGTTCTTGATGGAAATTGCAGCAAGGAAACAAGTATGTATCAAATTGAAGAAAACAATCAACAAAGCATAATTGATTGATGCAATAGCAATGATTAAGGGTTTGAGTTATAAAACCCGCCTCCAATTGAGCTCCAAAGCTTCAAGATCACGCCATTAATGGTGGATGAAGCTCTAGCAACTCCCCCTAAGCTCGTCCTCAAGCTTTTGGATGAAAAAGTTGGCTAGGGTTGAAGAGGAGATCCAAATAAGAAGAAATCAATGATTTATTTTTTATTTCCACCATGGAATCAAGGAGAACGAAGGTCAAGGACCTTACCAACAGGTTGGGGTCGTCCTCCTGCTCCTCCACAGCTCCTTAGTCGTTTTCCAAGCAAGGGTAAAGAAAAGAATCCGAAATAGCCTTTGTTTTGGCTTGGTAAAGGTACTTTTATAAGAAACTTGATGAGAGAGAAAATGCATTATTAAAATGCATTAAATTCCAAAAATATGGCCGCCTCTTCCCCCTCAAATTCCCCTAAAAATCCTTAAGGACGAGGCTATCTTCATTGCCTCTTATTCCTCTTCATTATCCATCAATTTAAAGAAAAGCAAATTAAGCACCTTAGATCATATTATAATAATATTCCAATTTGAGTGGATATTGCTTTTCTTTATAATAATGGTGAGTGGGTTATCCACTTGCTTGAGATATTTTCGTGGCCTAGAAAAGTCACAAATGTGTTCACACTTGAGCAAATTCAACCATCTCGTTTTTGGTTGAAGGCCCTTCAATTATTATATTTGTTTTTACACTAAATAGAATTAGGGTTTCAATTAGGATTAAATCTTGATTATTTTAATATCAAGATTCTCTCTCCTCCAACTTAATTCAAATGAGGCGCCCCTCTCATTTTATTTTCTCTACTTGATGCCAAGAAACATTAGGGACCTTATTGAAGTGGTAATTTACATATTACACCCTGGGTTTTGGGTAAATTGCACATTACACCAAAACTAGGTTTTCATGCACATACATTGCTTTATCAGCTCTTTCTTGGTATTTAGGCTTCCATAAGCCATAACTCAGCATCATCTTTACTCTCATGATGCTTCAACACATGAGGAACATATTATCATGCACAATTTGCACTTAAACCCCTCAACTTGGGTAATTTGCACTTTAGTCCAAAACAGGCAAAACATTGATTTCAACAATGTTCAAAAAGGATAAGAATTGTAATATAAGTTCCTCTTGAACCATAATTACCTTTCACAAGATGAGATTAAGCATTTAATCATCTTTCTTAATCAAAACACCTAGGGTTAAGGTATAACCCAGGTCAGGGGTGTTGCAACATGGGTCTCACCCTTGTAGTTCACCACATTTTTTTAGGTAATCGACAGTGACGACAACATAACCAAGGAAGTAAATAGGAACTACATTAATGAATCTTTGAGAAAGTTGATTAGATATCTAGTGGTCCTAGAGTCATCCCTGTACTCTCAGGTTCGGGCAGGAAAAGTTTGTATATGGTGTTTCAAATGAATCAAACTTTTGTTAGCTTAGTATGGATAAAACAAATCTTGGTCTCTCATGCAAATATTTTTGAGTGAGTGTTGATGTTGAAATCAGTTTTAATTTACCCATACTTTTGGGTATGTGATTAATTAGTGATTGATTGTGTTTTATGTTTTGAGTAATCTCGTTTTGTGTAACGGGTGCCCACAAGCAGGACCCAAGCAACAAGGTTGGAAGCTTAGACGTAGAGATATGAGGAATAGTGGGGAGTTGAAGATGACGTGACCTAAGTGGATGGTTGTGGTTGCCTCATGGATGATCTGTGGAGGCTGATGATATCTTGGTTGCCTTTAGAGGAACCAAACCCTAGAAAGAATATGAGGTTGCTAGTACCTATTTGCAAATAGGTGCTTACCTTCTGATAGGAAGAAGAGTTCCTTAGACCTGAAGAGGTTTAGTATCAGGTTGTGAGGCCTTTTACCTAGTTGGTTGTCCTTGAGGAGGACTCAACTCTGATATGTTGCTCAAATGAAAGGATCATGAGTGCATGCATACCTTGTGCATGTCCAATTGGTGGTTAAGAGGTTGAGCATGCAGTTGGACACCCAAAAAAAAGAACCTAGGGTTCCTAGAGGGGAGGTGGTGTACCTGATGCTCATGATGAGATTTGAGTTTCTCTAGATTCAAGCATGGTACTCCTCATGCTTAGAGGAAAGGGAAACCACTTAAGTCGAAGGTATGTTTGATGAACCCCTCATAGCTGAGTTGGTGACATGAGAAGGTATGTTCTTGGTCCAATGTTGAGGAATGAGAACAAGTATGACCTAGCATGGCTTAGTAGGTGGTCTTCTTGTGCCTTAGTAGCTTGCTAGGGTTAAGCATGATGTAAACCCTAGACATAAGAACATTTGTGACCTTTGTTACTATTAAGAGATAGTTTCCTCCCATCATGGGAGAGGGACCATTTTGTAGGGTGTATACCAATTTCTGATGGTTTTGAAGTAACCTAAGGAGGACTCATAGGATCTTGTGAAGCTAAGTGAAAAGTACATAGTAAGAGAATGAACATGTAGACCCATAGATAACCATCTCTAAGTGCATGTGGGTTTGTTACCATAGAGGTAACCGGTATGGGGCCTGACCAAGGTAAGTAGGTCACCATGGCCCCTATGAAAACATGCAAGTCAGCCCAAGAATGCAGAGAGAGATGATGGAAACTTGGATAAGGTTATAAGTTGGACATGTATTATGTTAGAATCCTAAGTCTATCCTATGGTCAGGTAGGGATAAGACCGATGGAAGTAGGAGTTGCCTAATTCCCTAGTTGCAAATGACCGTAGGGTTGGGAGGTAACAACTATCATTGTTTGAGGGCCATGGGTTAGGAAATTGATCACCTTCATGAACTCATGGGACCCAAAGGGTAGATGAGGAGGGCACTCTCTGGATGCATAAGATAAGAGGAATGAACCCAAAAGTTTCGACACCCTACAGACCTAGAGGATATGACCAAGGATTGTGTGGTGACCCAAGTAGGTTCGAGACCAATTTTCCATGGAAGTAACATTGACATCGAGATGATTGTGATGTAGAGACATAAGTTGCATGTTTCATCTTAGTTTTGAAGGTGTACTGGCAATGTGGGATGTACCATCTCTACTCTTGGAATAGGAAGAACTTTGTGTTTGGATGGATGCCAAATGCTTATTTCCTCTTGTTATGGGAGTGAGAGATAGGACAGGTACGCATGCCATACACCAAGGATAAAGATAATGTGAGTTGGAATTTTGCTATGAGGTATGAGGAAAGAGATGATAGCATACCCTTATAGAGTGAACGATATGTGGATGGTTTACAAACATCAAAAGAACTAAGGTGGTCATCTTGTAAGGATGTGAAGTGGTTGAGATGCAGCTGCCTAGTTAGCTAGAGGCTAGAAGAGGCTGTTAGGTTAACCCTAAGTTTGAAAAAGGAAATATATTTGGGCTAACACTAAGATGTAACGAGATTTGTTGAACAAGTTAGTAGTTGTTTGGTTATCCAACCTAGGCCTTAATGCAATAAAAGGATGGTTGTAGAACCTCAGATGCACTTCTCTGGAAAGGAAGGTGATGAAACCCCAACTATAGTGGTTTAGGGTTTCTGAGGAGTCAATCTTGACATACAGGAGATCATGATTTTAAGTTCATCATACACTGTGGTACTAGTAAGATAGTAAGCTGAAGTAGTACATTGGATGCTTAAGATGAAGTTGCACGTGGCTTGTCAGCATGCAAGCCATGAGGTGAAGGACGAACACCAGTAATCCAGTGTATTGATATAGAGGATAAAGAGTCACCAAGAGGGAATGGGAGTTCATCACTATGAATGTTGTGGTAAGTCTCCCCTAGACCAAGGAAGGTCAAGATGTAATGTGGGTTATGGCAGATCGCCTTACCTAGATAACATGAGAAAGAAAGAATATTGTCAAGAGACAGATCCGATTGAACTACTTGTAAGAGAGAGATGGTTCAACTACACCATGATGCGAGTTAAAAGGTTCTTGAGTATAATCTAAAGATTCACTTCCATGAGGTGGAAGTAGATACATGAAGAACTCGATATTAGTACAGTCTATCACCCCTAACTCATGGATAGTATGATCTAGACTAGAGGTCTGATGAGAGCATGTGTGCTCATTCAGGGTGATACATAGAGATAGTTCTTGTCCTCTATAAGATGTGATGATAACCACCACAACCAATATCGAGATGTAAAGAAGCTCTTTGAGGGAGGTTGTGTCGGTCACCACTTCATTAAGATGATGTTGGTGAAGGGACCATGTGAAGGTCAAGAAAGAACCATCGTGTGTGCAGATGAAGTCTCTTTGATCGTGCAATGGCTGAGAGAGAGAGCTCAGGGGCAACATGAGTCGCGAGCTGATGCAAAGAAGACTGACATGCAGTTCACTGTGGGAGAGTATGTGATGTGAAAATCCAACCCCTCTAAGCCACAACTGAGAAAGCTGAGTCCCCAATATATGGTTCCATTTGAGATGGATTGGTGGATACGGTTGTGTTTAGCCTTACCCCTCAGGATAACATGATGTATAATGTGTTCCATGAGTCTGATCTAGATCACTATGTGAGGTACCCAAGCCATGTGCTGAGCCATGAACCTATTCAGCTTTACGAGAGGCTAAAATGTCTTGAGTCGCCTATGAGGGTATGATATACCAAGGTGAGAGAGAACTCATATGGAAGAATATGAGATGATGAAGGTTCTTGGGAAGCACCATGGAAAGGGTGAGGCCACATGGGATCCGTGATGGACATAAGAAAGGCTTATCATGTTTGTTAGTGTGCCTGGTAGAATTTTGAGGGCAAAATTCCTATACGAGGGGAAGGATGTTACAACCCCAATTTTTGGGTTCCTTTGGTGAGAAATGTAATTTATCCTATTAAAGATATTTGAACAAATAATGATATAATTTGTTTTGAATAAAAGGATTTCGTTTATAATAGCCTTGTTGGTTGTTTTGTGGGCGTTATTGGCTATTGGGCGCAATAACAAGGAAAATACAAAGGAAACTCCATTATTAAATGAATAAGGTAATGAGAAATAATGGATATAGATGCATCTAGAAGGATAATGAGTATCTACTAAAAAGGATTTCAAAATATTAGAGTTTCTTGGGATACAAGGAGCCCCAATGGAGAAAAAGAAAGAGAAAATACCAATAATACAAAAAAAGAGGATAATGTGATACATAATTAATAAATTTTATGGCATTGTTAAAAAGGAGGTATTTTCTACTAAAAGAAAATATAATTTCGTGCAAATGGATTAAAAGTCAAGCATAATGAGAATAAGAGAGAGAATTTTCAAATTCCTAAATATCCAATGAACATGGTTTACTAAGAAGATATTTAGGAGAGAGAAGATTGCTTCTCAATGAAGGAATAGGATTTCTATTGGGAAAAGGCTTTGTTGCTTTGTGGGATAGCATGCTGGGGCATGGCTACCCTCCCCTATATAAGGGTAGAGCCGATGGTCGAGCCCAAGGAGATCCCACACGTCTCTCTATCTCTTCTCCTTCTTCTTCTTCATCATTCAAACCCTAACCAAGAGGGTATAGTCCTATCCCTGGAGCAACGGGCGGTTGAATGTGGTCTTGTTGGAGGTAGGATGCTTCCATTACAACCCAAGACTGATCGACTACCATACTAACACCCTTGTCTTCACGCAACTCCTATTGTAGGTCTGCAAAATTACAGCAATCACGGCTGCAATCGAGGGCTGGTCTCGATTGGGAACAGCCATCCTGGCTGCAACCTGGGGGTGCCCCGCGTGAACCAGGGTGTAGCGGAGCAATAGATGCAGCTAGCAGTGGTCCTCGAGCCCCCCAGAAGGAGGGGCGGACCACGGGAAGGCAACCGTCGACGGCCAAGACAGGCGCCGATGGTTGAAGACAACCTAGAGCCGCACTGGACCGAAATGCCCCTCTGGCGTGTGAAGGATCGACCACTTTAGTAAGGGAAAAAATGTAATTTGATTATGTTTCCAAGTCGAGCAGATTACGTTGCATGGAAAGGGACATGTGGTGGTCAGTGATTGGTCCAAGTAAGTAAATAATGCAAAATTCATATATTTGTATTGGTAGCTTGGATGGATGCGTATAAAATATGAATATTTCTTAGAAAAATATGAGGAATCCAAAAAAAATAGATTTAGAAGTTAGTTCCTATTGCAATTCGAAAAGCACTGGAAGTTATCAACTTTAATGCATTAATGATTAAGAAACCCTAATTTGAGATGATTAATGCTTTAAGCAGGGTTTTATGAATGATTAAAGTTGAAATTAACCTGTTTATCATAAAAAGATATATTAAGATCGAAAAGGATGAACTTCGCATGTAATTGGTTTAATTTAGAGTTCCATCAACATGAATGAGCTCTAATGGGCCTTGAAACCCTAATGTTAGTCATTGTGACTCTTAATGTCTTTAATTGTTCAAATTCATGAATAAGCTAAGATATGATGGTCCTAAGCTATTTTAGTATAAGAGTTCCTATATGTGGATAAATACCCTTAATATGGAAATTAAGGTTTTCTAATGGATAAAGGTGGAGTTAATGATAAATAGAGTTCATATGTGAATTAGATCATAATGAACTATGAGTTGTTAATCCGGAAGAAACCAAAGATGATAATTAGGCCTAATGATCTTGCCATGAATTAAAAGGATAAAAATGGTAGTTTTAATGTAAAAGAGAATAATGGACTTAAGTGATGGTTAATTGTCCCTTTAATCTGAAATTAAGGTTATATGTTGTTAAAAGGTAACCTTAATATCTTTCGTGAAGAATAGATGAGATAATTAGGGTTTGTGAGTAATTGTATAAAATTAGGGTTTAAAAGAGTAAAATAGAAGAGGAACCCTAATTGCAGTAGAAACCCTAAAAGTGGACTAGAAACCCTAGGAAGCAAGCTAGGTTTAATAGATCTTGATGGCATGATCAATGATAGGAAATTGTGTGCATATTTCAGGAACTCTTTGTGTGCTTGCTTGCCTATTGGATTTCCTGCAGTGATTGGATTAGTTTTGTCTCAAATCAGCCTGACAGGTATGTGGATAATTATGGTTAATCACATTAGTTTCCCAAAGAGTTTCCCAGATGATTCATCACATTGAATGCAACATATCAATTTGGATGTTTATACTTGCAAATCATAAAGTCACTATGATTATCACAACAATAATAGAAGTGTGAATTCTTGCACCTACATGCCACCCTGATGGATGATGCCAAAAGGTCAGGCCCAAGAGGGAAGACCCATGGGCACCATGAGTGGTGACCCCAGACACCAAGCTTGGGATTGAGAAGTTGGTCTTTATAGAATGACTAATGGGCACTATGAGTGGTGACCCTAGGCACCAAGCTCAGGATTGAGAAGGTGGCCTTCAGTCATTGGCAAAAGAGAGACCCTAAGGTGGGTATGCCAGGGTTAGGGAAAAAGCGGTGGAGAACATCACACTGAAAGTGTAATTTGGCTTGTTAATTAACTCAATTGTGATATCTAGATTGTTAGCCATAATTGCGAAATTTTGGTTGTCCCCACATACTAGCATATTCGTTTATGTTGATTGTCATTTTGTTTGTCGGCGTTTTAGGTACAAGATTGAAATGGAAAAATAGTAAAGTGGCATATGTGGAATTAAATAAGAATTAAAGTACAAAGGAGGATTAGTTAGAATAGACTCCGTATGTGGATAGAAGTAGATATCCAAATTTTGAAAAAGGTATGCAAAATTTTTAGTTTTATTACAGCCTTTCAATATAGTTTGGTAGAATTTGATAATGGTTATTGAATATTTATCGAACCTTTGATCTGGAAAATTGGGATAACAGCTCTGACCTCTTGGTCTCCCTTAATTGGGGGTTACTGGGAGGTGGGGTCATTACATTTGGTATCAGAGCATTGGTTCCTCATTTAATCTTTAATAATTATTAAATTTTACAAACTCTATAGAACCCAAGGGAGTTATTAGAGGATTTTCCAAAAGATAGAGGTGTCCAAAAAATGATCACGTCTGGGGGCTGGCAATATTTTCCTCTGCACCACTAGTCGGAATTCGAGGACTCCCAGATTTGTGTGAATGCCTGGCCAATGTCTCATGATTTGACTCGAAATAAGATACCTTTAGGAATCTCTCATCTTGTTCATCCCTTCTCAACTCAAATGCTATTAAGGATTATAAGGATTAGGGTTTTCTTTATTTCCTCACCCACTTGAGGTATGGGTAAAGTTGATAATGTTTAAGGAATCCTCCACCAAATTAATTAAAAGCATGTAAATAAGATGTCATGGACATAAGCTTAATAGTTTAAGCGTAAACTAAATAATATATACATGCTTAGGTCATATGACATGAGTTGTCATGCCCTTAGGAGAGACCTAAGGCTAGACCTTCTTGTCATGAGGATGAGTAGAGAGAGTTAGTCTTGGAGGTAGAGACCTCCATTATAAGTAGAGATCTGGCACATCCTTTGAGGATGATGCTAACCCTAACCCTAAGTGGTGGTTAGAGAGAGAGATGGCATGATGAATTAGATTTCATGATAGACCAAGTGGGTGGACATACTTTTGGATGCCCATGACATTATGAGCCATGTTAGGTTGAATGACCTAGTACCTTTGGCGACCCAACCCTGGAAAGGGTCGTGCATGTTAGAGAGAAGGATAGCTCCTTCAATGATGAGGTTAGTGAAGAACCTATAGAAGCCATATGGGCTTATGTGAGTAGGGCATAACTTGCACCCAGAGTACGTCAGTAGTGCGGGAAGTAGGTTGAAACTTTGGCCAGGAGAGTATGTTGGATGGCTTATGAGATAAGCATGAGGAGCTCTGGATAATCTTGAGTGAATGTAAGTTTGGACATAGGATTCACCCATGTAGGGGTATGTTGTGAGTTTGATCCTTCATGGGGAGAGGACCTATAGTAGTATGGTTGTTTTTAGGGTTAGCTCTAGAGACAGAGAGAGAGCAGGACCCAAGCAAGAAGGTTGGAATCTTAGACTTAGAGATATGAGGAATAGTGGGGAGTTGAAGATGATGCGACCTAAGTGAATGGTTGTGGTTGCCCAGTGGATGACTCCTGGAGGCTGATGATATATTGGTTGCCTTTAGAGGAACCAAACCCTAGAAAGAGGATGAGGTTGCCAGTACCTATATCCAAATAGATGCTTACCTTCTGAGCTAGGTAGAATAGTTCCTTAGACCTAAAGAGGTTTAGTAACAGGTTGTGAGGCCTTTTACCTAGTTGGTTGTCCTTGAGGAGGTCTCAAATCTGAGGTGTTTCTTGAATAAAAGGATCATGGGAGTGCATGACATACCTTGTGCATGTCTAATTCGTGGTTAAGAGGTTGAGCATGCAGTTGGACACCAAAAAAAATGAACCTAGGGTTCCTAGAGGGGAAGTGGTGTACCTGATGCTCATGACGAGATTTGAGTTTCTGTAGATTCAAGCATGGTACTCCTCATGTTTAGAGGAAAGGGAAACCCCTTAAGTCGAAGGTATGTTTGATGAACCCCTTATAGCTGAGTTGGTGACATGGGAAGGTATGTTCTTGGTCCAATGTTGAGGAATGAGAACACGTATGACCTAGCATGGCTTAGTAGATGGTCTGCTTGTGCCTTAGTAGCTTGCTAGGGTTAAGCATGATGTAAACCCTAGACATAAGGATGTCTGTGACCTTTGTTGCTATGAAGAGATAGTTTACTCCCATCCTGGGAGAGGGACCCTTTTGTAGGGTGTATACCAATTTCTTTTGGTTTTGAAGTAACCTTAGGAGGTCTCATAGGATCTTGTGAAGCTAGGTGAAAAGTACATAGTAAGAGAATGAACTTGTAGACCCAAGGATAACCATCTCTAAGTGCATGTGTGTGTGTTACCATGGAGGTAACTGGTATGGGGCCTGACCAAGGTAAGCAAGTCACCATGGCCCCTATGAAAGCATGAAAGTCAGCCCAAGAATGCAGAGAGAGATGATGGATACTTGGATAAGGTTCTAAGTTGGACATGTACTATGTTAGAATCCTAATTCTATCGTAGGGTCAGGAAGGGATAAGACTGATGGAAGTAGGAGTTTCCTAATTCCCTAGTTGCACATGACCGTAGGGTCGGGAGGTAACAACTATCATTATCTGAGGGCCATGGGTTAGGAGATTGATCACCTTCATGAACTCACAGGACCCAAAGGGCAGATGAGGAGGGCACTCTCTGGATGCATAAGGCAAGAGGGATGACCCCAAAAGTGCCAACACCCTACAGACCTAGAGGATATGACCAAGGATTGTGTGGTGACCCAAGTAGGTTCGAGACGAGTTTTACATGGAAGTAACTTTGACATCGAGATGATTGTGATGTAGAGACATAAGTTGCACGTTTCAACTTAGTTTTGAAGGTGTACTGGAAATGTGGGATGTACCATCTCTACTCTTGGAACAGAAAGAACTTTGTGTTTGGACAATAGCCAAATGCTTATTTCCTCTTGTTATGGGGATGAGAGATAGGATAGTACGCATGCCATACACCAAGGATAAAGATAATGTGAGTTGGAATGTTGCTATGAGGTATGAGGATAGAGATGATAACATACCCTTGTAGAGTGAACGATATGTTGATGGTTTACAAACATCAAGAGAACTAAGGTGGTCATCTTGTAAGGATGTGATGTGGTTGAGATGCAGTTGCCTAGTTAGCTAGAGGCTAGAAGAGGCTGTTAGGTTAACCCTAAGTTTGAAAAAGGAGATATATTTTGGCTAATACTCAGATGTAACGAGATCTGTTGAACAAGTTAGTAGTTGTTTGGTTAGCCAGCCTAGGCCTTAATGCAATAAAAGGATGGTTGTAGAACCTCAGATGCACTTCCCTGGAAAGGAAGGTGATGAAACCCCGACTAGAGTGGTTTAGGGTTTCTGAGGAGTCAATCTTGACATAAAGGAGATCAGGATTTGAAGTTCATCATACACCGTGGTACTACTAAGATAGTAAGTTGCAGTAGTACATTGGATGCTTAAGATGAAGTTGCATGTGGCTTGTCACCATGCAAGCCACTAGGTGAAGGACGAATACCAGTAACCCAGTGTATCGATATAGAGGATAAAGAGTCCCCGAGAGGGAATGGGAGTTAATCACTATGGATGTTGTGGTAAGTCTCCCCTAGACCAAGGAAGGTCAAGATGTAATGTGGGCTATGGTAGATCGCCTTACCTAGATAACATGAGAAAGAAAGAATACTGTCAAGAGACAGATCCGGTTGAACTACTTGTAAGAGAGAGATGGTTCAACTACACCATGATGCGAGTTCAGAGGTTCTTGAGTATAATATAAAGATTCACTTCCATGAGGCGGAAGTAGAGACATGAAGAACTCGATATTAGTACAGTTTATCACCCCTAAATAATGGCTAGTATGATCCAGACTAGAGGTCTGATGAAAGCATGTGTGCTCATTCAGGGTGATACATAGAGACAATTCTTTTCTTCTATAATATATGATGATAACCACCATAGACAATATCAGGATGTAAAGAAGCTCTGTAAGGGAGGTTATGTCGGTCACCATTTCATTAAGATGATGTTGGTGAAGGGACCTCACGAAGGTCAAGAAAGAACCACAGTGTGTGTAGATGAAGTCTCTTTGATCGTGCAATGGCTGAGAGAGAGCCCAGGGGCAACATGAGTCGTGAGATGATGCAAAGCAGACTTCCATGCAGTTCACTGTGGGAGAGTATGTGATGTGAAAATCCAACCCCTCTAAACTACAACTGAGAAAGTTGAGTCCCCAATATATGGGTCCATTTGAGATGGATTGGTGGAGATGGTTGTGTTTAGCCTTACCCCTCAGGATAACATGATGTATAATGCGTTCCATGAGTCCAAGGAGCCCCAATGAGTAAGATAATGAGAAATAATTGATATAGATGCATCTAGAAGGATAATGAGTATCCACTAAAAAGGATTTCAAAATATTATAGTTTATTGGGGTCCAGGGAGCCCCAATGGAGAAAAAGAAAGAGAAAAGACCAATAATACAAAAAAAGAGGATAATGTGATACATAATTAGTGAATTTTGTGGCATTGTTAAAAAGGAGGTATTTTCTACTAAAAGAAAATATAATTTCGTTCCAACAGATTAAAAGTCAAGCATAATGAGAATAAGAGAGAGAATTTTCAAATTCCTAAATATCCAATGAACATGGTTTATTAAGAAGATATTTATGAGAGGGAAGATTGATTCTCAATGAAGGAATATGATTCCTATTGGGAAAAGTCTTTGTTGCTTCGTGGGCTAGCATGCTAGGGCATGGCTACCCTCCCCTATATAAGGGTAGAGCCCATGGTCGAGCCTAAGGAGATCCCACATGTCTCTCTCTCTTCTCCTTCTTCTTATTCTTCTTCATTCAAACCCTAACCAAGAGGGTATAGTCTTATCCCTGGAGCAACGGGGGGTTGAATGTGGTCTTGTTGGAGGCAGGAAGCTTCCATAACAACCCAAGACTGATCGACTACCATACTAACACCCTTGTCTTCGTGCAACTCCTGTCGTAGGTCTACAAAATTGCAGCAATCACAACAGCAATCGAGGGCTGGTCTCGCTTGGGAACGACCATCCCGACTGCAACTTGGGGGTGCCCCGCATGCACCTGGGTGCAGCGGAGCAAGGGCTACAGCTAGCAACAGTCCTCGAGCCCCCAAGAAGGAGGGGTGGACCGCGGGGAGGCAGTCGTCAGCGGCCAGGACGGGCGTCGAAGGTTGAAGACAACCTGGGGTCGCGTTGGACCAAAACACCCCTCTGGAATGTGAAGGATTGACCAGTTAAGGGCAAAAACATAATTCGGTTATGTTTCCAAGTCAAGCGGATTACGTTGCATGGAAAGGGACACATGGCGCTCAGTGATTGTTCCAATTAAGTAAATAATGAAAAATTCATATCTTTTTATTGGTAGCTCATATGGATGCATATAAAATATGAATCTTGCTCAAAAAAATAAGAGGAATCCAATAATAATAGTTTTAGAAGCTATTTCCTTTGCAATTCTAAAAGTAGTGGAATTTATCAACTTTAATGCATTAATGATTAAGAAACCCTAATTTGAGATGATTAATGTTTTACGAAGGGTTTTATAAATGACTAAAGTTGATATTAACGTGTTAATCATAAAAAGATACATTAAGATAAAAAAGGATGAACTATGCATGTAATTGGATTAATTTAGAGTTCCATGTACATGAATGAGCTTTAATGGGCCTTGAAACCCCAATGTTAGTCATTATGACTCTTAATGGCTTTAATTGTTCAAATTCATGAATAAGCTGAGATATGATGGTTCTAAGCTATTTTGAGTATAAGAGTTCCTAATTGTGGATAAATACCCTTAATATGGAAATTGGGGTTTTCTAATGGATAAAGGTGGAGTTAATGATAAATAGAGTTCATATGTGAATTAGATCATAATGAACTATGAGTTGTTAATCCGTAAGGAACCAAAGATGATAATTAGGCCTAATGATCTTTTCATGAATTAAAAGGATAAAAATGGTAGTTTTAATGTAAAAGAGAATAATGGACTTAAGTGATGGTTAATTGTGCCTTTAATCCAAAATTAAGGTTATATGTTGTTAAAAGGCAACCTTAATATCTTTTGTGAAGAATAGATGAGATAATTTGGATTTGTGAGTAACTGTATAAATGTAAGGTTTAAAAGAGTAAAAATGAAGAGGAACCCTAATTGCAATAGAAACCCTAAAAGTGGACTAAAAACCCCAGGAAGTGAGCTAGGTTTAATAGATCTTGATGGCATGATCAATGATAGGAATTTGTAAGCATATTTCAGGATCTCTTTGTGTGCTTGCTTGCCTATTGGATTTCTTACATTAATTGGATTAGTTCTATCTCAAATCAACCTGACAAGTATGTGGTTAATTATGGTTAATCACATTAGTTTCCCGAAGAGTTTCCTAGATGATTCATTGAATTGAATGCAACTTATCGGTTTGGATGTTCATACTTGCAAATCATAAAGTCACTATGATTATCACAACAATAATAGAAGTGTGTATTCTTGCACCTACATGACACCCCGATGGATGATGCCAAAAGGTCAAGCCCAGGAGGGAAGACCCATGGGCACCATGAGTGGTGACCCCAGACACCAAGCTCGGGATTAAGAAGGTGGTCTTTATAGAATGACTAATGGGCACTATGAGAGGTGACCCCGGGAATCAAACTCGAGATTGAGAAGGTGGCCTTCAGTCATTGGCAAAAGAGAAACCCTAAGGTGGGTATGCCAGGGTTACGACAAAAGTGGTGGAGAACGTCACACTGAAAGCGTAATTTGGCTTGTTAATTAACTCGATTGTGATATCTAGATTGTTAGCCATAATTGCAAAATTTTGGTTGTCCCCACATACCGACATATTTGTTTATGCTGATTGTCGTTTTGTTTGTCAGTGTTTTAGGTACATGAGTGAAACGGACAAACAGTAAAGTGGCATATGTGGAATTAAATAAGAATTAAAGTACAAAGGAGGATTAGTTAGAATAGAGTGCGTATGTGGATAGAAGTAGATATCCAAGTTTTGAAAAAGGTATGCAATAGTTTCAATTTTATTACATCCTTTCAGTATAGTTTGGTAGAATTTGATAATTGTTATTGATTATTTGTCGAACCTTTGATCCATAAAATTTGGAATAACGGCTCTAACCTCTTGGTCTCCCTTTATTGGGGGTTACTGGGAGGCGGGGTCGTTACAGAAGGTGTTGTTCGATAATAGTCAAGCTATGAACAAATACCAAATCAATGGCTATGCTTGCACATGGTCAATCAAGGATTTGTGAGTCTCTACTAGTGGATTCACCACATAACAACTGTCAGACCCAATTTGATTCACTATGATCCTCAATTGAGTAGCCATCCTTTTTCCCCAAGTAGAGGTGATGGACCAAAATCTGACAAGAATTTATTTAAATGTCCTAATATTTTAAAATACTCCAATTTTATAGTAATATCCAATCATAGAAAATAAAGATATTAAAATCATTAGAAAAACAAGTAGAATCCAATGAACATGGATTTAGAATCTGATTATATCTCTAGTTCAAAGTTACCCTTTTGTTTCCCTATAAATGGATCTTCATATTTAAACTCTAGATATGATAACATAATTTAATTGTATAATCCATGAACATTGTATTCAATGATAATGTCAAACTTAGATTTGGTTTACCTTTATTTGTATTGATGATCCCTAATAGAGTTACAAGAAGACTTTTTGGGTTTTTTCCCCAAAGATAGGGTTCAAGTAATACAAACCCAACAAATCGAACTTAAATCTAATCCTTCCCAAACCTAAATCCTTCTACTCTTTCTAAAACCCCAGAATAGGAGTATAGAAAATATAGTAACACTTAGTGTTGTGTGATTATTTCTAAATTAAGTCTTGGATTTGTATTGGTTGAACACCTATTGCTTCTTGAACAAGTTATGTAGGTTATATATAACTAACAACATGTAGCAATCCTTTAATTATGAAAGATATTGGAGTTATTTTCATTCTTGAAAATGTATGATTTCTTTATTTCATAGAAATGACAAAGAATTGTGTGTGTCATTTAAATATGGAATGACATATGAACCCAATATCAGAATCTCATGCGGGTGTTTTAGGGAGAAAACCACTTCCAAAAAATAAGGACACATTTTTCATGAAAAGAATGATCAACGTGAGAGTAAATTGGAAACATTTTTCATTTTGGAAACCATTAAGAAAATGATATATAGTTCATTGCAAGATGAGATAGATTGTATTTCCTGAAATAACAGTTGTTCACCAAATGAGATATATAAAACACTAGTTGAAACTTGAATTAAAATGAAAATTTTGTTACTAAAAAATGTAATCATTTCATACCACATATGTTAGTTCAATGTTGTTGTTGTGGTTGCACCCACATACACAACATTGAAATATATTAACAATTGTTGGTTAAACATAGAATATAATTTAAAGGAAACTTGTACCTAATTAAAAGGATGAAGTCTAAAGCATCAAGTGAATTTAGATATCATTTCATTTCTACTTTTTAATTTCCAGATATTTAGGTTTCTTTCCATGCTCTTACATTCCAATTATGTATCTCCTTTGGGAGAATAACTTTTTCTAGTCTTCTAACTCTCTGGTGGTTTATTTTTTGTATTTTTAAAAAAGATGATTTTTACAATGTGCGTGAAGAGAAAAATATTAGATATAGGGGATGTATTTGTACATAGGAGCAGAAAAAAACAAAAAGAAGACTACAAAGCCTCCCAAAGAATTGACAAAACCCCTTGAGTTCCACAGAGTAGGACATCTAGAAATAGAATAAAAACCAACATATAAAGTATTTGTGCAGAGATTAGATCCAAAAACACAGAAGAAGGGACTGTCTAGTATCTACAAAAAGATCAGATGCAAAACACAAAAGGAGGGACAGTCTTCACAAAACCAACATAGACAGAAGAATGAAAGAGTGTGACATCAGGTTCTAAGGAGATTAATAGGGTGAAAACATCATTCATAGGAGCCACCATCAGATGAGAAAACCAAGAGATAGATACACCCCTTGCAGTCAGGAAAATAAAGCTCAATAGAAACTTGATGCATCATTCACAATAGAACACCCAATTTTTTCATAGGCTGTAGATAAATTATTATGCACATGAAAGTTCCTTTCATACCATAGATAATATACTGCAATAGCAGCAAAGGATTTAACATTACAATCATCATTAAGAATAAGGGAGTTACAACTCTTGGGAATAGAGAAAGAAGGGGATTTAGAACTTAGTTTCTTCCATATTTCAATAGAGAATGGGCATTCAAATAGAATATGGGTAGTACTCTCATAGCCCAAGTTATAGAGAAATTAGGTAAAGGCAAGTTGTATGCCCCTTCTCCTAGCATAGTCTGTCGTGGGGAGGATATTGTGACAAGATTTCCAAAGATTAATGATACATCGTTTGGGGGCCTTGTAAGACCAAATTTATTTAAAGACGTACGAAGGACCCTTTTTGGACCTAATATTATTCCAGACAAACTTCTAGTTAATCCTTTCTTGACACAGAAAAAAAGAACTGATCATGATCAACAAGACTCAAACAGATTCCATTAATAATAGAAGCCAAGGACAAAGAGTTTCTAGAGTTAGAAAATTTCTAGTATCCATTGGAGATCACATACCCTAATTTCGAGTCTTTAGGTAAACCATATTTAATAAAGGGGTGGTATCAAAGAAGCTATAAAGTAGCCTTCCATTGACCCAAGGATATAACCACAATAAAATATATGAACCATCACCAACTTTTTAATCAATGCTGCCAAAAAAGGATACCTAACACCAAGTATCCTGTTGAAAAGACTAGAATAATTAGAAGATTCAAAAAGGGACCAGAAAGAGACCGTTCTTAAGTACTTCTCATTGATACATTTCACCTACAATGAGTCCTTTTTTGTATTATATCCCAGGCATTTAAAATTAGAAAAGAACAAGAAATGTCTCTGCTCTTCCTTATGGATAGAGCCCATTCCTCTTTGGGTAAGGTAATCATGTCCCATTTAATAAGGTGAACATTCTTTTTGTTTTCAGAAAAGGACCCCAAGAAATTCCTACAAATCTTATTGATATCATGTAACACAGGACAAGCGATATGAAATCAGCCAATAAAGGTGCAAGTTGGAGAGTGTAGACTTTATTAGTTGTGACCTGGCTGCCATAGATAATAACCTAGACTTCCAACTATCAAGCCTCCTCTTAAATTTTTCAATGAGCTCAGAACAATAAACTCTATATAACTTGCCTAAAAAAAGAGGAGCACCCAAGTATTTTGAGGGAAGGTTCCCCTCATCAATAGAGAGGATGATTAGAGAGAATGCCCTTGTCGGCATCTTGAGGAAGAAGACAACACTTTTTGAAGTATTGATATGAAGACCAGATATTAAGCCAAAACTAGTGGACACCTTTTGATATTAGAAGCACTATGAAAATCTTCCTTAGAAAAGATCATAAGATCATCGACAAAGATCAAATGAGATAGATAAAGATATTTAGAAGCTTGAATAGGTGTGATTTTCTTTCTTGAAACACTATCATTCATAAGAACAGAGATACCTTGCATAGCTAGGACAAACAGGTAGGGTGCAATTGGGTCACCCTGCCTAATGCCATTGGAAGGATAAAAAGAGCTAAAGGTTTTTCCATTAATCAAAATTTGATAAGAGAATAGGAAAATATTTTCAAACCATCTAATCCAATAGATAGGAAACCCCATTTTAAACATAACAAATAAAAGGTACTTCTAGTTGACCAAGTCATATGCCTTCAAAATATCAACATGGATACACATGTTTCCTAAATCCCTGTGGAAGTCGCTCGTGATTTCATTAGAAAGGAGAATAGAATAATAGACCAACCGTTGATAAAGACACATTGATTAGTATACACAATAGATGGTAAGACAGAATGAAGTTGCCAATATCTTGGAGATTATTTTGAAAATATTGTTACAAAGAGCTATAGGCCTCTAATTTCAGATATTAGAAGAGTCACCAACCTTATGGATAAGAGAAATAAAAGTTCTATTAGCTTCATGGTACATATGGACATTAGAGAAGAAATCTAGTATAACTAGATTGATCTTAGGACCAATAATAGACCATGATTTCTTTAGGAAATGGACATTAAAGCCGTCAGGGCCAGGGGCTTTGTCCTCTTTCAAAGAGAAGATAATGTCATGCATTAATATCTTTCTGGGACACTTCAATGGTGAGAAATATATTTGGACATCATTTAGAATATGATCATTCCAAGGACCCTTTCGAGCACATCCGACATCATTTTATTGAATAAAGAAGAATATTAATTAGTAATATGAGAATTGATAGTCCCCAAATCAAAGGAAACCAAGTCAACAATGAGGAGTTTGGTCATATGATTTCTAATTCTTCTAGATTTCATAGAAGTATAAAAGAAATTGATATTAGAGTCTCCTTCTCTAAGACATTGGACTCTCGATTTTTGCTTGAATAAGGATTCCTCATTGAGGGAAGCTTGAGCCGCAACTTTCTTTTTTAAAAGTGTAATTTCTCTATGTTCAACATTACTTTGATTTAGTTCAACATCAATCTGAGCAGGAATTACTCCTACATTCGTAGCCTTAGCAACGTCACAGAGGTTCCCCATAATGTTTCGGTTCCAAGATTTCAATTTAGTCTTCAAATTATAGAGCTTCCTATGGACATGATACATAGAGTGACCATGGACTTCAATGTCCCAAGCTTCTTTCACAATTTTTTAGGAAATTTTCATGGTTTGTCCACACATTGACAAATCTGGATGGGGATCTGATTAGGAGACGATCTTATGATGACTATCAGTGTTAGATAGATATGCCCATTAATATTAGAATTAGTAGCAAGGAAATTAGAGTTCAACACTTCATCGATTGTGTAGTTGTAAAATAAAGACCATGTTGTTGGTTGTCCCAAGTGAATAAAGGACCCTACAAGTCCATCTTGAACATGTCGTAATCTAGGAGATAGTCACTAAAATCATCCGTTGATTTCCATGTGGGGGTTTGTCTACCAATCTTCTCCGATTCAATTCTAATAGCATTAAAATAATCCATTGATCAACCATAACATTGTTAAGATCTTCTATAGCATTCCAAAGATAGACCCTGCCATTATATGTGTTGTGCCCATGGATAGTAGTTAAGTTTAGAGTGTGATCACCAACAATAACTAGAGCATGAATTAATTGATCTCCTTCCTTAGTTTTAACAATATTACAAGAATCCTCCTTTTGAAGTATAATGATTCTGCCTAAAGTATGGGAGCCGTGGTTTGAAATCTAGTTATATTGCTTAACTTTTCTTATTTATCCCTAAAATAAAGTTTAACTTTATAGATTTGGAGTATACCTATGAGGTATTACAATAAAAGAATTCAGAGATTGCTGGAATCCTTTATGGTTGTTACCTTCTTCTCAAAGATGAAAATAACAGAGAGGAGGATCTTGGAGAATGATTATTTGGATTCAATGCCCTACCTAAAAGTTGTGAGACCATTGATTGGAGATCTTTGAGCATAGTTTGGCTACAAAATCAATCTTGGTCATGCAAAAGATCTCAAATTGATTAGTGAGGATGTTGATCTTCAACTCTTTCACTTACTCCATTCTTCATAGGTGACAAAAAGATTCTTATGTATGTCTATTATAGTATCACATGAATATATGTGGAAGAACTAGGAGGGAGAGAGCATTGTATAGGATGCTATTCTCCTTGGAATTAAGTAGATATCTCCTCTAGTTGGTCACATCCCAAATAGTCAAGTGTTTGGACAACATGAAGTAGGGAATGTCCACGCCAAAACTTAGAAATTTGCTCATCCCGAGAAAACTCTAAACCTGAGATGGAGGGGGAACATGATGGTTGAACCACCAAATGTGGTTGCGTTCCAATCAGCATGCGTCCTTCATTTGGAAATATAAGAAATGAAGATTAACCAGAATTCAAGATAGCATCTTGCAATGTGATATTTATTTAGTGTAAAATTATCTAAAACACAAAATTAAGAAAAATTTCTAATTCAAAATTAAAAGTAAAAACGAATTTATTGATCGGGTTGCCTCCCGACAAGCGCCTTTATTTTACGTCGATGGCTTGATGTGGATACTATCACCATGGTGGGGCTCTAGGTGGAACTTGATTGACATATTCTTTTGGTGGTTTCTTTCTCAACCATTCATTAATCTTTACTTTGATGTTAGCTTCTTGTATCCTTCCCCATACAGAGCGAGCAATGTAAAAGCATATAGGGAAACAACCTGAGTTATGTTTACTTGTTCTTTTTTGCTCAATTTGAAGTGGAGAATAGTTGTAGGGAATGTGAATGACATCATTGATAATGTAGTGTTGTTGAGGCTTAGAAGAAAAGTTTATTTGTTGATGCACTATCCCTTCATCGTAGCATTGCTGGTTATTAACATCTATCAGATATGGATCCAAGGGTTGTTCCTTGTAGAAACCACAATCCAAATCTTATTGCGGAGGGAAGATGAAATAGTAATCTCTGTCTGCTGGACTACCGGTGCATTCTAGAGAATAGTTGTTTTTGGATGAGGAGGCTCATAGACATCGGAAAATGGTTTGGTATGTGTCATAACAGGGTTGGGAGGTGTCTCCTCCTTTTCACAAATGTCTTCAATTGCTTCTATAGGCTTGAGTTCTTCAAAAGTAGCTTCAACATCTTCTTCTGTAGAGTCGAGAAAATCGATGAAATCCTTTACTTGTTCGTCAACTGAACTTTCCGCATTAGGCTTAGTAAGGGCCACTACTAAAGGATCTTCTTGTTCATAATCCTCTTGTATAAGGAGTGACATATGATATATACACTCAAATAAGTAGACTCTTCTTGCATGTTTGGTCTTCGCATACTTTCAAAAACTTTGAATTTGAGAGTTTCTTTACCAAGTCTGAGAAGCAAGGTACCTGCTTCAACATCAATTAGAGCTCTTGCAGTGGTGAGGAATGGTCATCCAAAGATGAGAGGATAACTGGCGTCTTCTTTTATGTACATAATGACAAAGTCACACGAAACATAAGAATCTTTGCCTACCTTGATAGGGACATCTTTGAGGATTCCTAATAGACATTTTATCGAATTGTCTGCAAGCTGTATAGTCATGCCAGTAGGAAGAAATTATGAAAATCCTAGCCTCTTGCAAAGGCTAAGCAACATGATCAAAATGCTAGCACCAAGATCAACTAGTCCCTTTTTATGTGTAGAATCACCAATATGGCATGAGATACCAAAAGATCCTTGATCTTTCTACTTCTTGGGAATCTTACTCTGGATGATGTATGAAGTAGGAGTTACTAACTTGACTATCTCGTACTATTCAGTTATATATTTCTTTGTGAGAAGTGACTTCAAGTACTTCGTCCAAGCTGGAATCTCAACCAGCGCATCCAGGAAGGGTATATCAACATGAAGCTTATTCATAGCTTCTTTGAACTTATTGAAATAAGTATCAAGTTTGGTTTGCCTTAGACGAGCTGGAAAAGGTATACGAGGCTTGTATACATGCATCTCTGGCTCTGGTGTTGATTCTTCCTCTTCTGTAGCAGATTTCACTGACTTATCATTGCTTGAATGCTCCTTCAGAATAGATTTACGTTCTTCATCAACTTGATCATTAACCTGGTCTTGTTCATCTATGACAACCACTGGTGTATTGGTAGGAGGGTCAGGATATACATTACCAGAACAAGTCATAACAGCCTTCAACTGCTCAGGATGTTTAGGATTATTCTCTGGTTGGCCAGAAAGGCTCTAGTAGGTGTTTTCATACTAGCTTCTAGTTGAGCTAGTTGAGATTCAATAGCCTTATGATGAGCCTGCTAGTTGGATATCATAGACTGCTGGTTAGCTATCATAGTTTGTTGTGATTGCAACATTTTCTCAATGGCTGTTAGCTTGTCATCAGGAGGGATGGGACAGGATTGCTTCCCTTATGGTTGATAGGGGACCTGATTGAGATTCTAAAACTGAGAGTTGTTTTGATAGTTGTTGAAGTTCCTGCTTTGAAAATTTCCCTTATAGTTTCCTTGATTCCCAAAATTTTGTTGTTGGTTATATGAACCAAGTTGATGTGAGTTTATTGCTCATGAAGGATTTCCATATTGAAAACCGGGATGGTTCCTGTTCTGACTTGGATCGTAGTGTCCTTGACCAGGGATAGTGTTGACAACATTTCGACTTTCCATCTGGCCATTATCTCCTTGTCCATTGACTTTGCTTAAAACAACAACATAGAGAACATTGCATGATAAGGTAGAGTGATCAGTGCCTTTACATGCTTCACAAAACAATGATGATTACTTGATCTATTCTTGTTGTTGTGGGAGTGAATTTCTTCTTTCATAGGCATCAAGGGATGATTCAATATGATCTTGCTTGGCAACTAAAAGTTTGAGGGTTTCAATGATAGACTTGAAATCATGAATAACTTCATCCATAGATACTTTCAGCACTCCTTTGCCTAAAGATCTACCCCAATTAGCTTGATTTTAGCTCCAAGGGTGACAACCATCCATGCGTTGTCATAACTTTGACGCATGAAGTTTCCTCCAGATGAGGAGTCTAGAAACCTCTTGATATCATCATCCACACCCCTATAGAAAATCTCAATGAGTTGATTCTTGGGAATGCCATGGTGTGGACACTTGCGTAGAAGCTCTTTATATATTTCCCATGCTTTAGCAAGGGTTTCTCCAGGGGCTTGAGTGAACATTGTTATTCGACCCCTAATTTCATAGGTGAGAGAAGGAGGGTAAAACTTTTTTCAGAAAAACATTTTGGAGTTGTTCCCAAGTAGTGATGGGTTCGCATTGCAGGGAGTTATACAACTTATAGCTCTATCAGTGAGAGAATACTTAAAAAGACAGAGTCGAATAACATCGTCTGAGACTCCATTTTTCTTTGTCATAGCACATAGATCGATAAACCTTAGAAGATGTTCCTCACTATCTTCTCCTTGTTTACCATATAATGGGTTGTTTTGAAGTAAGGTAATCCAATGTGCTCATATATCAAAGTTGGGAGCATTGATGGGAGGAGGTTGAACTGGGTGGTGAACATCAGCAGCTTTAGGGATTGAGAACTTCCTAAGATCCTTTTGCAATTCTACTGCTTGTGCTGCCGCTTGTGCTGCTAGGATTTCTTCTTGAACTGCAGCTCTGGCTACTTGCGCGAGCCTATCTCTTTGTGTAGCAAGGGCTTGGGTTACCCTTTGGGCTATTTCCTCCTCTTGAGCCATTCTTGCTTGGATCTCTCTATTTTGACGGAGAAAGGTCTCGTCTTTCTCTGGATCAAAGCTAGCAAAGAGTCCGAGACTGTTCAAACAGTGCATACACTAGTCTTTTGGATGTACCTGAAGTGGAAAAGTTTCAAAAGTGAGATCCACAAAATAGAGTCAAATTCAAGTGAATGATCAATTCTATCAAAAGAAAAACAAAAACCTAGATTATCCTTAAAAAAACGAGATTTGACTAACTGATTCTGGTGTCCCCGACAACGGTGCCAGAATTTGACGTGGTTTGTTATTGCACTAACAAATTCACTCAGGGTTGAAATCCCTGAGCTTTACCAAAACCTTGTACAATAATACCACCCGCAAGTAGACGTGTCTTATCGTAGTATAGGTGAGGATTGAATCCCAAGAAACAACATTTTTAAGAATCATCGTTAGTTGAATCTAGCTCAAGTAAGACTAATATTTAGAGCGATTGGTTGATTTGAGGTTAATTAAACTAATTGCAGGAAAGTAAAGAGCAGAATTAAAGTTGATCTATATTAATGATATGGAATCACTGGGATGGTCTCAGGTTTCATCACCACAACACATGCAAACACATCCAAACATCAAACATCTAGGCAGGATAAAACCATCCAAATGGAGCTGCTGCAAAACCCCCCATACGGGCGTTCGGCTTGCGTAAGAATCACCTTAGGTATCATATGTCTCATCACCATCCATATCACTCACTTACAGCTCCGAAGATACAAAAATCCAACTAAAGATGTGGCCCCCCTATACAGGCGTTAGGCACACAGAAGCATCACCATAGGCTAGATGGCTCGTCCCCTTATGGATCATCCACTTACGACTTCAAGGAATCCCATTTTATTTCTAGTTTGGGAGTCAACCGTGCTAATCGACAATCAAGGAGGTGATTAATCTACAAGAAAACATCGACGATTAACAAAGAAGATACAAAATCCAACTAAGGCTATGGCCCTCCCTGAGGGATGTTTAGGCCATAGAAGCGTCACCGTAGGCTAGATGGCTTATCCCCTCATGGATCATATGCTTACAACCTCAAGGAATCCCATTCCATTTCTAGTTTGGGAGTCAACCTCATTAATTGACATTCTACCCTACGTATAGAAGTTCTCACAACATAGGGAAAAACATGATGAAAGCAAACAAGTAACCAATCTACAAGCATTAACAAATGACAACAAAATGAAAAGTTATGTACATTGCCATGGAATGTTTAACAAGAGAACATGCTTGCATGGGCAGAGGGGATAGTCCCCACACCCCAACGAAAATGAACTACTCGCTCATGATGCAAGAATCAAGAAGAACAAGAGAGAGGGAAGATTCTACCATGAGCATGATGCAGAAGGTAGTCGCAGCTCGATGAAGATGATGCGGTCTTCTACGTCATGTCAAAGAATTTCTTAGATGAGAAGTAAGAACCACCAAGACAAACTAGGCATACCTTCTTCTCCACCTTCCTTCTCTACCCGACCTCCTTGCTCACAGTAAGAGGAGTATGCAAAGTTGCTACGACATGGATGTACGTGGATGGAGCTGGATTGAGCCTTGCGTTTGGGCAGCTTGGTGGCGTCCCCAGATCGATGCCCAAATGAGGACCCTATTGGTCCTATGTCTGAGGTCCTCTTATTTTCGGTGTGAATCCCATTAAATGGTTTTGGAGGACCCCTTTAGTTCTTAACAGTTTGATAAGTGTCCATATCCAAATGATCTTAGAGACCGTTTAATGACCAAACAGTCTACTATGCAAACGGTTTTGGAATATATCCTCCAATCAGTCTTGGCTAACGGTCTGTGTCCAACCGATTTCAACTCCATAAGTTTTTGAGTCCATGACCATACGGTCTTGTAGATTGGTCTCCAAATGGTTTGGCTGGTTTATCAGTCTTGAGATCAGCGATCTGAACGGTCTGCATCAATTGTTCATACGCACTCGATCTCGCGGTCTCTTCTTGGCCAAAGAGTCTTGCCTTCAGTATCATCCTAAAGGTTTCCCTCTACCTCCAACCAGTCTCATGCCCTAATGTTCTGCAGTGCCCAAGCGGTCTTCATCATCACGTCATCCAACTAGTCTTCGTTCATACAATCTTCATGGGATCGATTGCAGTAGACAGGGTTTCGGTGGTTGCAGGTCGGCGTGGTTGCATGTCGGCATGGTTGCAAGCATCGAAGGAGTTAGGGTTTTATGTCTAGGTGGAGGGAGGAAGAAGACAGAGGTGGTTGCAGGTCTAGGGCAGAGATGTCGACGTTGTAGGTGCTGGGCAATCCAACCGGTCTTGGACAGAGGGGAGTCCATATGGTATCGAGTTACTCTTCCCTAACGGTTTTGTGAAACCGATAGGTGCCAATCAGTCTTCACCTGCACTTGCTCCAAATGGTTTTGAGTGGTGGCTGGCCAAATGGTCTCGAGTGATCGGTGCAGAGAGCACATGGTGGAGGGCAGGGGTCTTGCGGTTTTGCTGCCATGCGGTCTCACCTATCTCTTGGTCTTGAATTGCACAGCAGCAATGGAGGTCAGGTCTTATCTTCCAAACGATCTTGGGAAGACCTATCAGACAGATCACTAGGGCGGAGGCAACAGGCAACAAGGGACCGTTAGGACGGTTCGCTAATGCAGACCGCTATGGTGGCTGCACTGGAGTTGCAGTTGGAATCAGAGATGCTTGCGGTGGTGGTCGGAGTCATCGTTGTAGGTGATGAAGGTGGCGCACGAGGACTTGAGGCAGAGGAAGGCGATGCTACGGGTGGAGACGATGAAAGGGGAAGACCGATTAGACCCATACGGTTTTGAGTTCCTCTGTCACTCACACGGTCTTGAGATCGTGAGATTTCTCACGGTCTTGAAAGTGTGATAAGGGTAGAGGTGCAAATTGTTAAAGGCTCAATACCAATGGCTACAAGTTCTAGGGAAAAACTGCGTCGTTGGACACATATGTGTCGTTGATTATCGATTGGAAGTCGTCAGGGAATGCAAAGTTCTGGGACGAGACCGAATGGGAAAACCGTTTGGTTTGAGGTCGATAGGTCAAGACTGTTTGGATCCATTGGTCGAGATCATTTGGTCAAGATCATAGAGAGGATCTTTGGGTGAAGGCAGTTTTAGTTGATGGTTGAACCTCATCATGTCCTGCATAAAATCAATATAAATTTAGTTAATAATCTTGATGATTGAACCAATTAAGCAATTTTGTAAATTGTGGAATTTAGGAGATGAAATCAAATGAATTGAGTTGAATTGGGCCCAAGATGGCGATTGAATTTCATGATGAAAATGCATTCATCAAAGAACAAGAAGGGTATATGTGTAAAAGAAAATAAAACATAGTACCTGACTACAAGATAATAACCCTTCTAGATTTAGACCACATGGATGTTTTATTTCAATGTCATTACCTATTTCCATAGAGAAGCACATAATATATCATATAAGAGATGATGCAATCATCATTGTTTATCATGAACACTTGATACCTAAAATCATAAAATGTGTATACATCAGTACAACTATGATGGGTACACTGAACAAACATATAAAAGTGCATGTTTAAGAGAAGATACATTGCTTGGAAAAAACATAATATAATAATAAGAAAGACATGTATCAACGATTAATGTTTTAACATGAAAGTATATTATAAGTTCATTTCCATTATACCAACAATATCATAAGGCATATGACAAGCTTCTGAAAGGAAAGGGTCTGTGAGGGACATTTAAGTGAAACTAAGTATGTACCAAATTTCAATGTGAGGGACTACATGACTAGACATCAATATTTATCCCTATTCATAAGGGATCTCAAGGCCATCACTAAGAGCTAACCGTTTTATCTACTCAGTCTTCCTTTGCTTTCTAAATCAAGTAGGACTACCATCATTGTTCCCTTACCCCTAAAATACATGCAGGTGCACAAGGTTGTATAATGGACGTGTATGGTTATGTTTTCGTACTTACCAAAAAAAATGATTACTTTTTCAACATAGCATAATAAATACCAAAACTCCGCCTATGTTTTCATTTTTTGTGTAAATGTAGCTGGTCCCAAGCCCAGGTAAAGGAGGGGGGTTGGTGGTAGGTTGACATCCAACCTATCAAAACTTTGTCACTCTTTCTATGACATGGATCCTTATAAGAATGTCGTTGGAGCGTCCCTACCTAGCAACGCGCTGCATCGGCACCCGGGTGCAGTGATAAATATGCAAGGGGTTTTGACACAGCGACGCCCGGTTGTGTTGAAGGATAAACAAGGGTTTCCACATCTTGGATGGGTGTGGGTAAAGAAGCTAGTCCCGCTGCATCATCACCCAAATGTAGTGAAAAATGTGCAAGGGTTTCCACATGTTGGACGGGTGTGGGTAAAGAAGCTAGTCTCGCTGCATCATTTCCCAGATGCAGTGAAAAATGTGCAAGGGCAACATTTTCGACGAAGGCAAGTAAAGAAGCAAGTTCAACAAAAAATGATTAGAGTTGGAACTTGGAATATTGGCTCTTTGACAGGGAAATATTTGGAGATAGTGGATACCATGATGAGAAGAAAAGTCAATATAGCTTGCTTGCAGGAAACCAAGTGGACAGGGGAACGCTGTAGAGAGATTGGAGACACAGGATACAACATCTGGTATACAGGTTTTTATAAACATAGAAATGACATAGGTATTATCGTTTATAAGGTGTTGAAGGATGATGTCGTCAAGATTACAAGGATGGATGATATAATCATAGCTATCAAGGTTGTTCTTGGGGGAAATATTTTTAACATTATTAGCGCTTATGCCCCCCAAGTTGGCCTTAGCGAGGATGCGAAGAAGGATTTTTGGGATGACATGGATGAATTGATGCAAGGAATACCGATCGAGGAGAACATTATTATTGGGAGTGATTTAAATGGCCATGTGGGGGAGTGGTAATGCTAGATTTGAGAGAGTTCATGGTGGTTTTGGATATGGAAATAGGAATGGAGAAGGAGAGAGGATATTATATTTTGCACTTGCATATGATATGATTTTGGCAAACACCCATTTCAAGAAAAGAGAATCTCATAAGATTACTTTCAAGAGTGGGCACAGCTGTAGCCAAATTGATTACCTCCTTACAATGCGGGTGGATCGTAACATACGCAAGGATTGTAAAGTGATTCCTGGCGAAGAACTCACGACCCAACATAAGTTGGTAGTTTTGGATATTAACATGAAGATCAATAAAGGAAAACATAATGGAAACCAAGATAGCAGGATCAAGTGGTGGAATCTTAAAGGAGAAAAGAAATTGACTTTTCATGATAAACTCATCAAGGAGGTAACTTGGAACTTGGAGTCTGATGTTAACACTATGTGGCATAACATGAGCTCCTGCATAACAAAAATTTCCAAAGAGGTTTTGGGGGAGTCTAAAGGTTGTGGACCTCCACAGAAGGAGACTTGGTGGTGGAATCATGAAGTACAAAAGGCTATTAAATTGAAAAGGAAGATCTATAGGAGCTTGCCCAAATCTGGATATGATGCAACGTTCCAAAGGTACAAGCAAGCAAAGAAAGAAGCAAAAAAGGTGGTTCGGGAGGCAAGGTCTAGATACTTTGATGATATGTATAAGAAGATGGACACTAGAGAAGGGGAAAAAGATATATATAAAATGGCTCGTATAAGAGAAAGGAAAGGAAGAGACTTGAGTCAAGTAAAATGCATAAAGAATGAATATGGTAGAGTATTGGTGAAGGACGATGATACAAAAAACCAGTGGAGAAATTACTTCCATAAACTTTTCAATGGAGATACTACATATAATGTTAGCCACTCGTGTGACATGAATACAAGAGATATCGTTTACACACGACGAGTTTCACCATTTGAGGTCAAGAATGCTTTGAAAAAGATGAAAATGAGAAAGGCATGCGGACCAGACAATATTCCCATTGATGTATGGAAGAGTATGGGGGATAAGGGAGTTACATGGTTAACAAAATTCTTTAACAAGATCATGAAGACCAAGAAGATGCCTGATGAGTGGAGAAATAGTATTATATTCCCAATCTACAAGAACAAAGGTGATGTTCAGAGCTGTACAAACTATAGATGTATCAAGCTGATGAGTCACACGATGAAGCTTTGGGAGAGGATTATTGAGCAGAGGTTAAGATCTGTAACGCAGGTATCAAACAACCAATTTGGTTTCATGCCTGGAAGATCAACAACAGATGCTATTTTTCTGATAAGGAGGCTTATGGAGAAGTATAGACAAAGCAAAAGAGATCTTCATATGGTGTTTATTGATCCAGAGAAGGCTTATGATCGAGTACCCAGAGAAGTGTTATGGATGGTTTTGAAGAAAAAGGGTGTGCCTATCCAATACATTGACTTGATCAAAGACATGTATGATAACTCTACTGCAAGTGTCAAGACACCAACTTTTCCTATTACAGTTGGGGTACACCAAGGATACACACTCAGCCCATATCTATTTGTTCTGGTTATGGATGAGTTAACAAAGAATGTTTAGGATGATATTCCTTGGTGTATGTTATTTGCTGGTGATATTGTTTTGATTGACGAAACAAAATATGGATTGAATGATAAAGTTGAATGTTGGAGAAAGACATTGGAATCAAATGGATTGATGATTAGCAGGAGCAAAATTGAGTGTATGCATTGCAATTTCAGCCAATCTCGCAGTGTGAATGATGAAGCCAAGTTGGACGGAGTAGATATATCAAAATGTGACAAATTTCATTACTTAGGTTCTATTATTCAAATAGACGGGGATGTCCAAAATAATGTTTGTCACCGGATCACTATAGAATGGTTGAAATGGAGGAGTGCAACTGGAGTTTTATGCGATCAGAAGATCCCTCTCAGGTTAAAAAGTAAGTTTTATAGAATAGCTATACGACCAGTCATGCTCTATGGGAGTGAATGTTGGGCGGTGAAGAAACAAGGTATCAACAAGATGAACGTGGTTGAAATGCGTATGCTGAGATGGATGTGTGGGAAGACAAGAAAAGATCATTTGAGAAATGACTATATCAGGAATAATGTGGGGGTGGCGAGCATTGAGGTCAAGTTGCGTGAGGGCCGACTCAGATGGTACGGATAAGTGCAACACAGACCTACTAGTGTGCCTATACGAAGCAATTCTATTGAGCCAAAAACTATAAATAGAAGAAGAGGAAGGCCTAAATTAACATGGGATGAGCTTATAAAGAGAGATTTGGAATCTCTACATCTCAATCAGAATATGGCCCATGATAGAGCTGAATGGAAACGAAGGATCCATGTAACTGACTCCAACATAGTTGGGATTGAGGCTTAGATGATGATGATGATGATGATGAGTATAATAAATACCAAATATATAGTCATAGGGAACATGTAGCTCAAACAAATATATAAAACCAAGAATTTTAGACTACATACATACTCGTAATTTTCAATACCACTAGTCTGTCCAATAGGAGGATGAATGCTTACCTTGACTAAAAGCATTGGATTACATAACACAATTAGATCTCTGAAAAAGAGTTAATCAAAGAGATCCTAACATTACAAAACGTGTGGTGTGATTAACAACAGAAATATTTAGGCCATCCTAAATAAGTTCATCAAGGGTAGATGTTTCATGTAATATAAGTTCCAATTTTCTCAATGGTTGATTTCCACATCTCCTATATACATGCAAGTTCATCACCAAGCGACTCATTACATCATAAGTTCTTTCCTAGATCAAGGTGAAACATCCTAGAAAGATTAGGAATGTAATATTAGGTTTCATGGATCTTCACATGGAAATCATAATATTTGAATAAGGTTAAAGACTTAATCATCACAACATCCATTTAAGTCATATCAGGTCATTTACATGCAATATAGTCATCCTTAGACTATAACAAAATTAAGATCTATTCAGAGAAAAAAATATCAACAAGCTACTGATTTGAAAACATCAAATAGCATAGATGATCATTAGGGTTGCATTAAGGAAACATTTCATGTCATATTTAGGTCGACTTGTCATAATAGGTCACTAGATTTATTCACATGGTATTTAGGTGTACAAGGCATATAAAGTTACTATTTTGGTGTCTAAAAAGTAGTTTTGAATGTATTTGATCATTATTAGCACATGGTTTTAACAATCATCATGAAGAGTTAATAACCATCCAATTTTATTTCACTTTTTATATCATCAAGTTGAAATAGAGTTCAAGTATTAAAAATTTAGGATCTTGGTACATGAAGCACTATGAGTTACTGATCTAGACCAAACATGGTGATTTCAAGTGCATATAATCAAGTTGACCATCAAATTAACAATATATTAAGCATTAAAGTCTGTATTTACACATATTTCTTTTTTTTAGAAGAAAATGATATTTATTTAATCAATTAGATTAGGGACTACATAGTTTGGTGTCTCATCTAGTATGTCACTTATTTACAACACTTCCTGCTCACATGTATTAAGCAGTAGTGTAGGGCATACAATAATGGTGGGGGTCTAATGGCTGCTTCATTAGCATCTTGGCTAGCTTGTCAGCTAGATGATTTTGTTTTCTTGATTTGTGTATGATAGTCAGGTCTTGACTCTTTCTCCTTGATTCAACGATTATGAAACAAATGGGGCCATAGGTTCCCCATTTTGTAGTTAGTGCATGACATAGCATCTCTGCCATTGCTGAGTTTGTGATCACAATTGCCCTTTGGACAGAATGCTTCGCTGCTAGTTGGACACCTTCTAGAATTGCATGTAGTCCTGCCTGGATTACATCCTTTACCCTCAGTCTGGTATAGTCCACTTCCACCCATTTGCCTCTACCATCCTTTAGGATTGCACACAATAGCTGGGTAGAAGTGTCTTTGTGTTGTGTGGCGTCAATGTTGATTATGGCTTTTCCTTGTGCCATGTAGTCCTTATCCAATTGTCGTGCTAGTTTTGTGGGTGTAGTTCTTTGAGCTGATAGAGCTAGATGTATATCATTTAGCGATTGATGATGTTCTCTATAGGTTGATTTGTTTATTTCACAACATTATGTAAAAATAGAGTAATACTATGGGAAAGTTTGATTGTTGGCTCAACATGAACATTACTGATTTATATCCACAAGGATGACTAAGGTCATAAAAGATCATGGTTGAACATTAACCACCACTAATCGTATAAAAGAGATTAAAATGATACCATGTTTATCATAATAGGAGCTATGAGGGGCATTAGGCATTAATAGTAGGTTCATTTGATAGATATCGTTATCTAGATCAAAATTATAAAATCATATGTCTCATTTGATCCAAGGAATAATTGTATACTAATTTTCTAAGATTTGTTACATTCTAGAAGAGAGAAAGTGATGTTGCAGACTAAGATTAGGCTCCCAGGGATATGCCACAATCTTCCTTGACCAGTCAATAGTGGGTTGTGTGCAACCAAGAGAGGGAGAGTGGAGGGTGATGTACTAATTTTGTGGCTGTTGGATGTGTGTTTGTATGTGATTGGACCTCCCGGTCAATGGTCAAGGGGGTACCTCATTCATTTTTTCTTACTTGTCAAAGGAGTAAAATTATATGGTGAAGAAGGTCAGTTGGAGTAGGGGAAAAAGGATATGCATATGGGCTAGCACCAGTGGGGCAGCCATCTAGGTCTGGGAAGGGGTTGTGGCTATGGTTAAAGGAACTCTAATTGTTGCTACACAAGGTGTAGAAAAGGTCTTTGAGCCTTATTGAAGTTGATGAAGTTCAAAGCTTAAAGAGATCATGGGTGGAGACTTTAAAGATCAGATAGGATGAGAAATGTTAGGGAAAAAAGCAAGGAGTGAAAAAGCTAAAGGGATTATAAAGAAACTTGGAGGTGGTGTGGACTTCCCAATCCACCATGGTCACAACCATGGATGGAGGAGTGTCCCATGTCCCTCCCATAGCCCATTTTTCTAGAAAAAGGTAGTGACAAGATAGGGAGAGAGGAGAAAAAACTTTGTTGACCTTGAGTGTGACTGAGGTTGCCTATGGTGCCATGCCCCTAGGGTGGTCGTTTCACTCTCGAGGGCAGTATGGTGGGCTTGAACAAGGAAGGAGATCCACTAGTACATAACCGACCTTTAGTGTTGGTTATTTAAGGCCTTTAGTGTCTCTTTCTAAGTGACACCTAAGTGGGCGACACTAAAAGCTCAACCATTACACGTCGGTTCCAAAACCGATGCCCAAACTCTTCGTGCGCCTCCAAAAACGCGTCATCAGGGGACTATAGGCGTCTGTTATTAGATAAGAAACTGACGCCATACACCTTCACGCCACAGAAAGGGCGCCATCTTGGGCACTATCAGCGTCGGTTATTAGATAAGAAACTGACGCCATATATCTTCACGCCACAGGAAATAGATGCCGGTTATTTATATAAAACCGACACTATAACTTTGTGTGTCGGCTTTATACAAATAATTGACGCCTATTGTTTTTTTTTCTGTCAGTCTGCAGACCTGCTGTGGCTGGTCGCAGGATGAGAAACCTGCAGTTCAGTTATGAACTGCAGGTTTTATGACATCCATTGATATCAGCCAACAATAGGCCACAAACCTACAAAATTAACAACAAAAATATTCACACATTTAGCAATGCAACCTGCAGTTCCATTTGATTTTCACACATTTAGAAACATTCATGTAGCTAGCAATCTGTAGTTCCATTCATTTTCACATTCACACATGTAGAAACATTCATATAGCAATCAACAGTTTCATTCATTTTCACTCAGACACATATAGAAACATCCAGACATGTAGAAACATTCACACATATATTATAATTTAGAAATTCATTTACAAAATATCATTCTTTAGTCATTATTCGCTATCAACATCCCAATTATATTTTAAAACCCCCACTACTTGTATGGCTGTTGCCCATTCTTCTCTTACTTCATTTAATTCTCCCGTCGTATAGGGAGCAAGTACATCTGGTAAGTCCGTTCCTGTAGTGGGGTCTGTTTTAAACACCTATAAAGAGAATGATGTATATATATAATTAATGAGCTATAAATAAGATTGATATATTTCATATTATCTAATGAGACTATATAATACCTGAGCAATACAATCGATGTACATTGCGGCATATTTGATAATCATGTGCATATATCGCATCATATAGTATCTAAATGCCCATCCGTTGTCTTGTGTAGCACACTATAAATTCAAACATACAAAATATTAAAAAATATAACTAATTAAGCATTGTTCACATAAATAATATATACATATATTGCAGTCGGGAACTTACTTTCACATTCTTCCAAATTATTGGCTGGTTCTTTTTCGTGGGGACCTTTCCTCCAGCCTTTTTGAACTCATCAAAACCCCTACATGTTAATGTAACACAGAACATTGCAATTAAATAGTAATGTAATAACATATGTTAACGGATATGAAAATGAAATATTTCTCACAGGAATAATGCCATTTTCATTATGTGTCCATATTTTGTATTCAATTTACTCCCCTTAGGATCTAGATAATAGCCAATGAACGTCTCGGGGATAATAACCAGTAACTCCCAATGCCTACCACTAGAGGTAAAAAAGTTAAAAATTAATAACTCAAAATCCACAATAAAAATGTAATGTTCTTAAGTCCAAATTATAATAAGCAAAGTAAACTTACTCTACATTGAATGGAGCCATTATCACCGTCTTCTTATTTTGAGAAAAATGTGTAAAAGCCTCACAACAGTATTGTTGAACTGACGTAGGGTCTTTAGCTACTAGACTAATCAAAGAAGGAATAAAAATCCTACATGTTCGAATGCAAAATCTGCACATATCTTGTCTAAGTAGCTGCAAAATATGTATTATTTACACATGCATTAATAAATAAGAAACTAGATCATCAAATCCTACACAAGGTATATAGATGTATAAAGAAGATCTCACCTTATCCATAACTCTATCACAAATGTATTTAGCCAATCATATCCAAACAACTCCAAAATATCTTGAATAAATAATTTGCTTTCGTATGACTGACCTACAACATCTGAATCTATAGAAACAGTTATAGGGCAATTTATATCATGTTCGCCTAACCATATTGCCATACCCCTACCGTTAGGACCTAACGGGACAGGTAGGTCATGTGGAACCCAACTGGGTAATGTAGGAGGTGGAAGTGGAGGCCTAGATGATGTGGGTGTCTTCTTTTTAACCTGTATATATATATAATTTCAGATCAACTGACATCATATACACACACTAACAATTTAACGTAATGTATATTTATCATACAGTTTCAGTAAAGAGGACATCCGCTTTTAGCCACAATATCACTCCACCTTCTGCCTCACCAAGCGTTTCACAATCTGGGTGGGCATATGGCAATGGAAGATCCACCTACTGGGGGAATATATGTACCTGGTTCACACGAATCTAACCAGCTGGTAATGGAGACCCGTGAAACATTTCCCCTGGTAGGGATGGGTAAGCCGACGCCATACAACGACATATTAATTACTTTTTAGACGGCATGGCTTCAACCCCTACAAATTTTTGTGTAAACAATGTTATATACTTATATACATATCATCTTTTTTGAAACGACTACAATTTCATATATACATATCATCTTGAAAACATATCATCTTGAATTAAAAAACTAGTTACTATGTCATAAAAATACTTACACCGGATGTGCTAGGTGGTGGGTCCACAGGATTACTCCCAACCTCAGTAGTAGGAGTCGAGCCTGCAGTAGGTATTGTCTGGTAAGTGGCAGTCTGAGATGCCTGCCACTTTTTCATTGCTTCTTCAAGTTTCCTATCAAATAGCTTATCTACCTATACATGGATAAAAGAAACGTCAAATTCTAATGATTGAATTTTCTTTTACGGTAACATTATAAAGAAAGAATATGTTACCTCTTCTTGTGAAAGTCCCGCTTTTGGGACATGTTTGTGCTGGGATGGCCCAAAAAAAGCTTTGATGCCCACACTAACGCCTACAGCCCTAACACGTCGAGGATGCTCTAGGTTACCCAGAGCAACTGTCAATTCATCCCTTGTGCCCTCAGGGATGAACTTTCCTTGTTTCCTCAGCTCGTGTAGCTCCCACTAATCACCAAAATAAAAAATTGTAATTAAGTAAACACCACAAATAATAAATATTCGAACGATTGCTGTAAGAGTTGTATTTTACCATTTTTGCAGCCGCCTCAGCAGTTGCGGCCTTCGTTATTTCTCCCTTCTTATTTTGCCTCCCAGCTATCCAGACATCATGGCGAGGCAGAGGTGTGCTACCTATAGTAGATGACTCCTGAGTAGCAGCAGACTGAGAAGTAGCCTCAGACTGTAGTCTTTGGCGAATGTCTGCATACCCCTTTGGACCCATTGTGTGGTCATGCACATTCAGTGCACGCCTTGATTTTTGTGCCTCACTGAGGACCTAGTTAGTATGAACATTTATGATTTGGTTAGTAACACTAAATGTTAATCTTGAATAGGTGAATACAACATATATTAATTAATGAGATTGAGACTGACGCCTAATACCTTGAATTCATCAATTTGTCTTGAAGCAACAAACGCGTCTCATTCTTCTTTGTCCAGGAAGTTCCACTGTTCAGTGGCAGTCTTCTTCCTCTTGTCAGCTTCTTTTATGTATTCTCGGGTGAGAATTGTCCTATAGTTCCTTAGGACTCTCCTACAGCGTTGCATCACGCATTTATGATGTAGCTTTTCATCCAATTCAAATATACTCTGCAAAATAGAATTGCTATTAACTAGTATCCAAAAAATTAGTAATCTACAAAATAGAATTGAAAATTAATAATAACTCACGCATAAATCCTTCCATATTATGTCTTTCTTCTCCTTAGAAACTTTATGCCAAGAATCTATCTTACAACCACAATGGCTACGAGTAACATACCCAAGATATGAAATAAACGAATTGCGATTCACACCAGATGCATTTCCTGCATTATCAAAATCCACAACAAGTTTGGGCCCATTGCCCTTTTGCGCTATTAACTTCTTCATCATAGTGATGCCCCTTCTCTTGTCAACTTTTTGGTGCTGCTGATCAAGTTCCTCAAGTGCTTCAGATGGTACCTGTGCATCATCAACCTAAAATTTGACAAAATAAACACATTTACAAGATATAACTATAAATGGACATATAGATATAAATATATGATATATTTTTAAAACTTACATTGTGAGGCGGCGCATTGATGTCCTTACCCTCACGGTAATCATCAGCACGGTCATCAGGAGAATGCTCAGCCATATGAAAATTCACATTCACATTGTAAAGTTCACATTGTAAAGTAATTCAAATTGTAAAGCTCACATTGTAAAGTTCACATTCACATTATAGATTAAGCTCAAATTTTAAGTGATGGTTTGATACTCAGTTTTGAACAACATATTAAATTTTCAGAATTTTTGGAAGACGTTTTGTATCACAATAGAACCTTGATCGGTCGAGTTCTGAGAGAGACAAACTCAACCGACCAGATTTTTCTGGAAAAAATAAAAAAGACTGAAAATGTTTATAATTAATTATTCAGATTTCTGGGTTTCGAGAATTCTGTATAGATTATAAATCTTTACTAGGTTTATTTGCTTTACTAGATTATAAATTTTGTATAGATAAATCGCCTTTGTCGAGAAGTTCACATTCACATTGTAAAGTTCACATATTCAGAAAAATAAAAATGTATAAAATAAAAAATACCTCTAATATTGCGATTTTTAATCAATTAACAATCCTTCATTGTGATCTCCGCGCACATACAAGTCATCATTAGCTTCAATATTTACTGGTGTTGACAACCCAACTGAGAATGGACTAGAGTCATCATACTTATCATAGTACTGTTCTTCATCTATAGGATCTTCAATGAACTGTCTTTTACCATGAAGAACAACTGACCATTTATCATTTCCAGGATCATCGATATAAAATACCTGTTTCGCCTGTGATGCCAATATGAATGGTTCACCCTTCTCGCCAATCTTTTCAAAGTTCACTAAAGTGAAACCCAATTCATCCACTATAACTCCTTTGGTGTTATCAACCCAATTACATTTGAAGAGAGGAATTCTGAAATCTATGTAGTCAAACTCCCATATATCTTCAATGACACCGTAATATGACATTTTAGCTTCACGTGGACTCTTATCCTTTGCACTTGCAAAAAACATAGTCGATGCTTGAAGGGTGACCCCACTGTTTTGGATGACACTCTTATCATCTTGGCGCTTTGTGTAATATGTGAATCCATTAATGTCATACCCTTCATAAGACATAACAGTCAATTTTGGTTTAAAGGTGAGGTATTTGATAGTTTCAGTAATATCATATGGTGTTTGAGATAGTTGATGTAAGACTTTATCTTCAAACCACTTAAAAAATGTCTTGTTATGCTCTCTAGCAAGCCACATTGTATTGGCTCGAGGATATTGTCTCTTGATGAAATTGGTATGTTCCTCGATATAAACATTCACTTCGTCCATGTTGTGTAAAATATACAAGTGACCTTGTTCCAACTGCTCACGGCTGATTACTTTCACACGTGATCCCAAAATTCCTTTGCCAAATTGCTTGTCAATATTCTTGTCATTATCAGGAGTGTCATTACCACTGAGAAAGTCATTGCAAAAATCCACAACGTCTCTCGCCACATAACCCTCAATAATACTCCCTTTAGTCTGATAATGGTTTCGAACATCACTTTTAAAAACGCTCATGTATCGTTCAAAGGGATACATCCAATGCAAGAAAACTGGTCCCAACATTTTCACTTCCCTAGTCAAGTGGACAACAAGATGTACCATGATATCAAAGAATGACGGAGGAAAATACATCTCAAGCTGACATAGGGTAACAACCACTTCTCTTTGCAATTTATCGAGAGTATCAGGGTCAATAACTTTGCTGAACAGACTGTTGAAAAAGAAACAAAGTCTGGTGATTGCAAACCTTACATGCTTCGGCAATATAGATCTAATTGCCACAGGCAATATTTGTTGCATTAGAGTGTGACAATCATGAGATTTAAGACCTATCAACTTCAGATCTTTCATTGATACCAATCTATGGATGTTGTATGAGTAACCCTATGGCACCTTAACATTTACCAAACATTCACAAAAAGCTTTCTTCTCCTTTCTAGACAATGTGTAACAAGCGGGAGGTAAGTTATTTCTCTGATTTTCCATTTCACAAAATTCTGTTAATTCTGACCTTATTCCCATTTCATGTAGGTCCAGTTTGGATTTTATCCCATGTTTATTCTTACCTGGTATATTCAACAAAGTACCAATGAAACTATCACAGACATTTTTCTCAACGTGCATGACATCGATACAATGCCTGACTGTCAAAGAACTCCAATAAGGAAGACCCCAAAATATTGACTTCTTCTTGAATAAAGATTTTGTCACTCTATGTGGCCATAGTACATTGTGATGTCTTACCAAATTCATTGACAATGTCTTTTACTCTTTCATAAACAACCTCCCCTGGTATAGGTTTAGGTGCACTCCGTTCGTCATTCAATCCATTGAATGCTTTGCACTTCCTACGATACAGAAGGAATTTTGTAAGAAACCTTCGATGACTGAGATATACAGTCTTACCGCCATGTTTTCGTCTTGTTGAATCAGTCTTCTCTTCACATATAGGACACTCTTTAGCTCCTTTGACACTATGTCCAGACAAATTCCCATATGCTGGAAAGTCATTAATAGTGCAAAACAACATAGCATGCAAACGAAATGTCTCTCTTCGTGAAGCATCATAGGTCATCACACCTTCACCCCAGAGTTTCTTTAAGTCATCAATCAGAGGTTCAAGATAAACATCGATGTCATTTCCAGGTTGTTTAGGGCCCGATATCAACAATGACAACATTACATACTTATTTTTCATACACAGCCAGGGAGGAAGATTGTATATAACAAGCATGACTGGCCAAGTGCTATGTTGGCTGCTCAATGTCCCGTATGAATTCATCCCGTCTGTACAAAGCCCAAGTCTTAAATTCCTGACTTCTTCACCAAATTTAGGGTACAATAGATCAATCTTCTTCTACTGTGGGGAATCAGACGCATGTCGTAGGATCCCATCATTATTTTTCTTAACATCTGCATGCCACATCAAATTCTTCGCATCTATCGGATTGGCAAACAAGCGTTGAAACCATGATATTATAGGTAGATACCACATCACCTTGGCAGGAGAACCAGTTTTGGACTCCCCCAAAGTCATCAATTTATACCGTGACGCACCACATTTTGGACAATCTTTCAAATACGCATAGTCCTTTTGAAATAATACACAATCATTCGGGCATGCATGTATCTTCTTGGCATCCATTCCCATTGGGCACAACAATTTCTTTACCTGGTATGTTGAGATTGGTAGCTCGTTTCCTTCAGGAAGCATTTCTTTCAACAAAGACAACAATGATGTGAAGCTTTTATTGCTCCATCTATTGTTAGCTTTCATCTTATACAATCTCAACACAGTGCTAAGCTTCATAAACTTAGTACAACATGTGTATAATGGTATCTCAGCATCATGCACAATGTTTCTAAAAATGGGAGGTGGATCGGTGTGCTCTACCCCACAACTATCCAGCATCGCATCAACGATGTCTACTGGAACTGGTTCATTCACATCTACGTCATCGTAGGCATTTTCTTCTTCCACACAAGCACTGCTATCGACATCCACTGGTTTCGGGTTTGAAATCTCTCCATGCCAGTGCCATTCTATATAGCCTTGTATAATCTCGTTGCACATGACATGACTTTTGATTTTGTCACCAGTGCTGACTTTCAAGTTGTTACCGCAATGCCTACATGGACAGTAGAACCTATCTCCAGGTTGTTTCCTATGTTCCTCGGCAAATCTAATAAACTGGTCAAGACCAGAAATAAACTATGGGGTGTAGCGATTACGAATGGACATCCATGATCTATCCATTCTATGATCAAAGAGAAACCAAGTATATATTACAACAAGTTTAGGGTCTAGGGTTAACAAATACATGCGATGTCATTATTATATATAATAAATGTGTACCACCTATCTATTCTTGAACACCTAATCTCACTAGTAAGTGTATAATGTGTATTGGGTTCTCGAGAAAATTTCGGCAGCATTTCCCCGTTGTTCTCCAAGTACATATGTACTTAGAGAACAAATGGGGATCTGCCGAAATTTTCTTGAAAACCCAATACACATTATACACTTACATACTAAGCGAGATTAGGTGTTCAAGAACAGTCCCGAACTGAGGACTATCCAAGATTTACTCCTAATGAGTAAATCTTGTACGGGTTTCTAGGCCAACAAATAATGTGTTGTCATTCTTATACCTAAAATCCTAGTTCTTCAAGTTAGGGTGATTATTGATGTCTTTAAAAGCATGATTGGTAATTTAGGGAAAAGTTCGTCATTTACATTCCAAGCATGTCACATGTGTTCATTACAATTCATCATTAAGCAAGAAGGGTGATTAGGATTCTCAATATACTCAACAATGAAACAAGTTACCAATTTCATAGTTAAACTATATATTAGTATGGAATGTCCAGTTTTATCGTGAAATGCATGCATAATCGACTTGACATTGAGAAAACATCAAAAACTTGCTGGCGAGCCCAACTACCCGATAACTTACTTGATCTGCATTATTGGTAGTTAATCTTAATCAAAAATCTGATATGCATGCTGCTAAATATCATCCATAGGAGTCATAGCCAAGGTTTTTCTAACAAAGACATAATCATTTTTTTATCTACCATATTGATCACCCTATCACATTAAAATATAAGATGGATAATCAGATATCACTGTCAACAAACTGGCTTCCTAACTTACTTCAACATCAATGGATATGAGTTACTGATTAAAAGAAGAATAACGAGAAGTAATTTGGGTTGTCAAGCACACACAACAATGCTCTGTTATATCTGTATTTATAGAATGTAAGATTACACAGTTTACAGTACAGTGAGTGTTACAAGCATTGCGGAATACTGTTCTGCTTAGATAGGCTTAGATCCTCAAGACCAGGTCAGTTTGTTGCTAGATAGCACACGTATACAATCATAAATCACATAACAGAATATGGTTATTGACTGTTTCAACACTTATCAAGTTACCAATAAGTAAATAACTTAAAAAAAATAAAAAAAACGCCAAGCAGGGCACCTGACGATTTTGCTCTAGGTCACCTGCAGGGCTTGACCTAGCCTAGGCGGAGGAAGGAAGGAGGAAGAAGGCGGCATACCTTGAGGGCAGAGGAAGAAGGCCCAGCCGGAGCAGAGGAGAGCAGCTCGAGGTGAAGCTGGCAGCCGACACCAGCGGCGAGGAGAGGAGAGGATCGGCTCGACGGAGTGGCGGCGAGGGCGGCGAGGAGAGGAGACCAGCCAACCAGCGGCGATGGCGGCGAGGAGACAAGAGGAACGCGAGGAGACGAACGACGGCATGTGGGAGCCAACCGGCAACGACGGTGGTGACGGCGGGGAGAAATCGCCAGACCTAGCGTAGAGTCGCATGAAACAGAGACAATGGGGAAAATTTCTGTTTCGCGGGGCTATTAACTGTACCATAGGTGTCAGTTATTAAAAAAAATGACACCTAAAACTAACAGTATTGATTCTGAACAAAAACCGACACCAATACTTAATTATAATCATCGGTTTTTAACTAAAAAACAACCGACATCTATATACATATGTTGATTAAAAAATTTGTTCTCAATTTATGACCATAGTCGTCGATTTCTACTTAAAACGGATGCTTAAAGGGTGTGAAAAATTCCCCGCGGACAGCGCGGGAAAACTCATAAGCGTCGGTAATTGTAGTAAAACCAACGACCAAAATGTACCCAATTTCTGTCTCGCGAATAACCTTTAGTCGTCGGTTTATTGTTTATCAACTGACGCCATATGTCAAATTTTGGAGGTATTTTTTTCGCTGGAAATTTTAGATTTGGCGGTTAATTTTAGGTGTCGATTTTTTATTAAGTAACCAACACTGAATAAAAGCGGTACCCATGTCTGGTCGTCGTTCATAGATTGGATGTCAGTTTATGTTATCAACCAACGTTGTAGAGTTTAGGTGTCGGTGTATTTATACAACCGACACCTTGAAAAGTTACGTTATAAGCCATTTCTGTAGTAGATGACCATGGGTCATCACACAGATGGTCTTGGGTTTTATAGTCTGGGTGAACAAGCTTCCACAAAACCAGTAGAGCATGTGCGTGCATATGAGGGGTGCTCCCAAGTTAAGGTAAAAGTGATTGATGCCTACAAGGAAAAAGAAATGAAAAAGTGAAAAAATCTAGAGAAAGGCAAACTTGTAATATCCTTAAATTTCTCCATGAATGTTCAAATCGGGTGGAATGTTCTCCATTGAATCACAAATTTATACCATGTTTTTATAGTAAAAATATAACATCAAGATAAGGATGTTGAGTTCTCTCAAAAATTAAAATATATTCTAGAAGTAAATTATGACATGTAGACTTATCTAATGGAATTGAGAATTACAATTTATCAATCATGGCCTATCAATTGAAAACATGTAACTAGAAAATAACCAATTAATCATGGTGACGTCACTGAATGAAATTAAGTATATTATGAGTCCATATGTTCATAGTTGAGGGAGAGAGAAAATCCATTTTGTTATAGTCATGGAGTGGTGAACTTGATGGATCTTAGAGTGGTGTCTCAAAGGGTGAGGTTGAGATTGCCACGATGGGTGATGATGGGGTACCTCAATTAGTGAAGTAGGTTGGATATTGATGGGTTGGTTGAGATGAATCTTATATGGGTCTAGATGATTACAATATAGATGTGTTTGACCCTTTATGGGTGATCCTTGTTGGGATGGAGGAGGAAGAGTTTTGTTGGGTTTACTTTGCTTGGGACTTGATGACTTCATTTTTAAGTTGTTTTGGACTTTTGGTCACACTTTTATATATACATTAACCTCATCGACCCTATGCCCCATTTGAAACCCCAATGCTCCTATAAAACATGGATAAAAGCCATGGAGGATGAGGGGATCTCCAAGCAAGTAGAAGGATATGGTTTAGACTTACATGTGCATGAAGGTTGAAGATCAAGCTACTTTTAATGGATCTAAATTAAGGTATCTCTATTTTAAACACAGATCATGTTAGATCTCTTATTCATCCCTCATTTAATTCAATGTTTCCTCCTTTATCCTTGATTTGGTATAGATCCATGGAAAACCATGCTAGTTTTAGCTTCCTAGACAAAAAAATATCTCCTTTTCTCCCTCTTTGACCTAGTTGAAGCTAGATAGATAAAAGGATATTTGATGGAGCTTTTGAAGGGTTTTTGGTATATCTGCGGTACAATATAGATTTATCTTAAATAGGAGGGTCTATTTCACAAGTTTCTAGGTGGGTATCTTACACCCTCCTTGATTAAATATACATGCATGGCATAAACCAAAGAAAATTCTAAATGATGGCTTGCTTGTTGCTAGACATGCTTAATGATACAATTTTCACGAAATTTTTAATAGTATGATGGTTAAACTCAAAATCTCTTACCTCCTCATACTATTAAATGGCTATATATTGTGAAAATTATACATCTATTTTGTTTCATAAGGATGAAATCTCAAAAAAAGGCATGTTTTTGCCCTACAAATTTCACTTTAATGGGTTATTTGATAGTATGTGAAGAAAAATCCCAACCTATAATATTCTTAGTTGGATGACTCCCTATGATGAAAAGAAGACATTTCAATAACTTTTGTAATGTTGAAATTTTAAAAATATATAAAGGCTGCTCTTCTAAACCCAAAAACCTCATTTGTATGCATTGTTTTATCAATAAATTGATCATATTATGGATTTTGATCATTTTATGGAAAGTTAGGACCTTTAGGAGGTGTGTCCTTGTTATGGACAAAGATAGCCATACTCACTCAAAACTAATATAGAAAATGATACTGAAGTAATGTTTATGCTTAACTTGGGTGAAGAATAAATTTAACGTCTGTAAACACTCATATAAATTAAGAAACCAGATACAACAAGTAAGTAAGAGGGTGGTTTTTTAAATCCCTAATAAAATTATATCCCTTATAATAAAATATGAAATCCTTGTAAGAATATTTTTGTTTAAAGGTATTCTTTGTACACATACTTTCCTTACCTTTGCTTTCTATGATCTTATGGAATCGGCTAAGTGTGATATAAAATCTAGCATCATAAAATGTACTTTTGGTTATTATATAAATATGCAGGCTTTATACCTTAATATTTATGCCTTCAAATCAATTATATGGGTTCCATCACAGGATTATGGCAAGAGACAATTATTACGAAGTTTTTTTTTTGAGAAACGACTAACTTCATATTCAAATATTGATTACATCAACATTATTAGTGGCTCTATCTAAGTCTTGGCTATACAGGTGTAAGACCTCCTTGGGCGGCCGCTGGTAGAAAAGACAATGGTCTTTGTTCTTTAAATGTAACTTTGCTAGGCTATCTGCTAGCATGTTACTTGTTCTTCGCTTGAATCAGTTTGCAATATTTGTCCGAGTTTTCTTCCTGATCTTCGTAAGCCAGAAAGCAAACCTGGGCCAGGTTTCATCATATTCCTCGATCATCGTCACTGCCACATTGTAGTCAGATTCTAACATAACTGCAGGCCAGTTATTCAACTCAGCTTGTTCCAGTGCTAAAAGAATCTCGGCGAGCTCAGCTTCAGTATCATTTGAGGTAGCTACCGGCATGCCCCATGCCCCAACCCATTCTCCTTTGTGATTCCTGGCTATAGCAACTGTAGCTGCCCCCCGTTTTGTAACTGCTGCATCCACATTAACCTTAATGGTTTCGCGAGGTGGCGGTGTCCATGCTTCACCTCTGGTGTGTGTTGGTTCAGATGGGGTGGTTACCCAAGCTATCTCATGCAACCGGATGTCGGTAATTATTAGGAAGTTAACACATTATGTAAATGAAATAAACATAAAATAATGGGAATGATTATGGAATTCTCATGGCTAAGTACAATATTATCACTATGTGCATTGGAAACTTTCCTTAGATGGTTTTGTACACTATATTGTGATTATGTAGTCACTAGGGAGAAATGTAATGATTATTATTTTCTTTGAACTCAACATTTAATAAAAATGACCATCATTCATCATAACCCTTACATTGGAAAAATGACAATTAATCATTCTACATGATTATACATTTCTTTTTTGATGATTTGTGAAATGTTTTATATATGAGGATATTTCCTATCAGATGACTGCCTATATGAAAATTGGATATGAATGGTGAAAAAGTTAAATATATCATCTGGATACCTTGCTTAAGGTTGATGTTGAATAATTGTGGCATAAAGGGGCATGCAAACCAGATGTTAAGACTGAGGGACAACTCCAAGTGAGCATAGTGAGGATAATTGCAATGACATGCAATATTAAAGGATGTATGATATTTTATGCTTTTTTATAATGCATCTTTTTCCCATTCCCATTCATAATGCATGATTATTTGTCTTGTCCTACTCTTTTGCATGATAAAAATAAGACAAAAATATCTAATTGAGTCAGAATAAGCAAGATAATTGTTTGCATAATGAATACAAAAGAAGTGTACTTGGAGTAAGTAATAAAGTGCAACGTTAATTTTCGAGTGTATGACCTGGCACTATAGATCTATCCCAATATCAAAGAGATTGTATAGTGAAATAGGTGTCTTTGTATCTATATGAGATTTGGGAGATGGTAATTAGAGTTGTATATTTTTTAATACATGCGAGTCAAAGAGGGTAGGTTTTCTCAGCACTCATTGATGGATATGTATATGAGTGCAGTCAGGGTCATTATTTAAGTGATATGTGACACTTTTATTAAGATATGTGATATGATGATCTAATATATGAGGTGTCATGTCTTGAGTATTCAGGAATGACCTAATTTATAGGTTAGCCTTTTGATCGTCTATGACTATGTTTGGATTATGTTCCCCTACTTGTTATGCCTCATGTTGATCAAGGAACAAAGGGACCCTGTGGGATTGGTAACATAGATAATTACACATTTGTCCATAAGCTTGTAATTTTTACTGTAACTCCAAACTAACTAGGCAAGAGTATTACATAACATACAATTATGTAGGTTGAAAATGGTAGCAATATTCATAATATTTTTTGTATGATAGAATTGACCATCTAAAACACTATAAGTGATGTTATTTACTTTTTATGAAGATGGTTATTGTTAGTGTTTATAGAAATTCAAAAATATTCTACATGATGCGTTAAAATATACCCTTTTCTAACATTTAAGTTTTATGTGATATTTGAATATTGAACTAAATAATAGTACACTCTCTTCTTGTTGTAATTCATTGTTTCTTTTTCAATAAATATTTATATCATATTTGACGTAATGCTCTCACTGGGACACTTTTTAGTCTCATTTGGTTCTCCCACTTCAACTTTGTCATGTCTCTAATGAGATTGAAACACCTGAAGCATGTGCTTGCAAAAAGGGGGACAATGAGGAGATAATGGATGGTACTTAGGAAATGATCCCTTTTTGATGAAATAGAATGATGAATCATGACTACCAAATGATTAAATGGGTAATAAATTAGGTACAAGGTACAAATAATCTAAAGATCTAGTAAATTTGGTGTCCTATTTCAAATCAATGATAAGGAATACAAGTAAGTTTGAATCAAGGTGAGGAGATAAAAAGGATAATATGATATATAATAAATTTTTGGTCTAGAATAAATGATGGTAAATAAGGTTAAACTTGAAGTTTGTATAATATAATGAAGGAAAACTATAAGATCTTTCTACTGTAATCTTGAATTCAATTAATTGATGCTATTAAGAAACCATAATAAGTGGTGACATAAAAATTAAATATTATTTTCTTTCACTTCCTCACTATGATGGAATTGATATAGGTAATAAGGGAATTTTAGAAGAAATTGTTGTTCAATAAGGACATGCATCTATAGGGAAATATGGCAACAAAATAGGCAGTCCAAACAAAAATTAAACCGCCATATTCCCCTTTGACTAATGAATCATGTGAACTACTATGTAATGGGAAGGATGGTTTACGAGGTCATACGTGATCTCGGAGAAAGTCCAACAACTATTACCTTGTTGTATTATGTGGCCTCCTTGAATTCGCACTCAAATAAAGTCTGCATCAACCTCTTGGTTCATCACCACAGACAGCAAGTTGACGTTGTCCTTCTAGAAGGAAAATCTCCATGCCTTTAGAGTAGTCCACACAGACTACCAAGAACTATTTTCATTCTAGAAGAACATAAAAGAAGGAGTTCGTCCCTCATGTTGGTGTACTAGTCACCAACTTTCTCTCCTATAATTGTTCTCCCTTTCTATCCCTCCCTTTAGCTGGTAGGACTTGCTCAGGTTCTCTCGGTTAACACAACCAGAGTAGAGAAAACAATTGAGGCAATCAGTTTGTGTTTGAGAAGCCCCAGTAACTCTCTATTTATAGGAAGGTCAGGGTCAGGATTCCCAATCTGAGTGGGAGCAGAAGGTACGGGAATTTCACAAATTCTCACAAGTTGCAGGCTGTGAAAAGATCAGTTCAGTGGTGAACCGATTGGTTGGCATGTGAACCGATCGGTTCAACCCTTGAACCATTCGTTTGATCATGTTTCCAAATCACAATTGTATTGGCAATTAATATCCAATTTAATACACAACATGACGTCAACACAAATATTTGAATCAATTGAATTGATCCACCAACTACTTGGTTCACAACCTGAGTCAGTCAGTTCATGGACCTGAGCCGATCGGTTCACTATCCAGAATTGCCAAAGTTGGTTCAGTTGACCTGACACACTAAAATAGTCAGTTCAACACTTGAACTGATTGGTTCACTTGTCCAATAAGTCAATATTAAATCAGTGTTGTTAAAATTGAATACATAACTTTTTAGTAATCAAGTTTAAACCATATTCATGAATGAACTCCTATTCCCAATGTATCCTATGTGTGTGACCCTATAGGTTCCATGTTATGTTGGTAGTGAATGCCCATAACTCATCTATGACATCACAAGCAAAGAGAGGTGTCTAGTCAGACATCATTGCTACCCAAGTAATTGGAAAGTTGGGAAACAACTTCAACCTACAATATGTAATTGGTGTTATAGTGATTGTATAATTCCATTGTCTCTAATATCCAGATTGAACTTAAGGCATGGAATTGTCATCCTTTCAATGTCCATGTTCCTTGAACTAGAGTAGATTGTCTTAGATAAATGTGACTTCAATATCATATATGGATTCACATGTGCATGCACATGCTTTTCTTAGTCTTACTTATCAAGTGGCCAGGATATCAAACTCCTGTAGGAGGGACAAATCCCATCTACATCACTCACAGTCATCCCCATGTGTCACACTGTATCCAACCATCACCTTTATGGTAACCCTTATTTAAAGTCATTGTGGATGATGTCAAAGCACACCAAATGACATGTGATGAGTTTAGTGATTTGAGGTGGAAGAACCACAATCACTACCATCACTATGAGAGATGATTATGACCACCATGTATGGTTTCATGTATCACTAGAGTCTGTCTAATACATTGTTCTCCAACAAGTGTCTATGTTCTCCACAAGTATCTATGTTCTTGGTTTGATATCACATATCATGACTGATGAAATTCTTTCATAAAAAAACCCACACTCTAGTCTTATGTGTTATTGATGTCTACCAACCCTCCACAATAACATCCGACTAGGGACATAACAAGAATGTATATACTCTTATCATCCATATGATCTCATTGTTCAGGTCATGCACCTGAAGACATACATCATTGAGTAACGTCATTCTTTAGACATTCATTATGTTTCCTCATTATAACATAACTGAGTGGAACATAATAAATTGGAAGATTTCCTTTATTATTAATCAAATTATTTACATAATATGACATCAAAATCATTACATGATGGGATCTCTGGGCATACATACCAACAGAATACCACTTTCACTTAGAGCCAATCACCCATGAATCTTATTCTCAGTGATTTAATATGCCCATCATCATTCTGATGCAAAAGTGCTAGTCTAGCTAGTTAGCAACACTTTGCATTTAGTTGGTATATTTCATGTTTCACATCTCTTCATTATACATCATTTTGTATAGATGGAATTATCATATATGATATGCAATATTTCTTCCATGACCAATATCTCCATTGTTGTCATAGTATTTCTACTATGTCATCAATGGTTGGAACATTTCATAAGTTCATCTATGTGAACTTCTAGATCCTTACTATAATCATTCATGTGCTCAATCACCATGACATAAAACTTCTATTATAGAACTGAAATAATGGTCTATAGTTCGGAACCATTTCTAGCTTGTATTTCTTAGTTTGAGATTAAACACAGTTTTATATTTCGATCATTTGTTGTTATTTCAGAAGCTTGCATCGATGTAACCCTTTACACCCAACTCTTCCTTAGTTATACTCATGTACTAATGGATATTCTTATGGTGTTCCAATGGCCTTTATTGGGTTTGATTAATATCATCTTTTCATGTCCAAGACAAAAACGATAATGGGATGAGTATGCTATACAAGATACATGATGGATTCAAATGTGAATGCATATGGCATCTCATCCATTCTTTGCAAGAATTGGAACACTGGGTTCTTGAGAGACAAATCCCATCTACATGGATATATATTCTCTCACTGAATCCTTCATGCTGAACCCATTCAGCATCTTGATAATATATGTGCTCGTATTTAGGTTTGGAAACTTTCCAGCACTATCTCTATAGATCTTGATTCCTATCACATAGGATGTTGCACCTAATCCTTCATATTGAAGGTGATGTTTGTGACACATTTTTAATACTTGTTATTGAGATATTACTTCCCATTAATATGTGATATATACATATATTCTCCCACTAAATATTTTGTAATCACAGATTTCAGCTTTTATCTTGACTCAAGTCAAAATCTTTGACAAACAGTCAAATCCAAGATTCCAGTTCTGATATGCTTGTTTTAAACCTCTAGATTTAACACTATAGATTATAGACTTTATTATCATTAATGGAGTTATAAAACCTTTAGGTTGTGTCACATACACATCATATCAATTATTCCTATTTTGGAAAGTCGTTTTAACCTTCATATGCCAAATGTCATAGTCTTAACAAGATGCAATAGCAAGCATGTCAATTGGTGAAAGGATTTGATCATATTCAACACTTTGAACTGGTTTGAAATCCTTTGCAACTAGTTTATCTTTTTATGCCATCCATGTTGTTCCGGAAAAGATCATCCAAAGTCTGAATAGTCCTTTCAGACTGCCCATCTGTCTGTGGGTGGAAAGTGGTATTGAACCTCAACTGCGTTCCCAACACTGTTCCTAAAATCAACTCATGAACTGGGGACCTCTGTTAGAAACTATAATTGTGGGCAAACTGTGCAGACGCACTATCTCATCCACATACACCTGAGCAAGCTTTTCTGTTGTATACGTTGTCTTCACAGGTATGAAATGAGAAGATTTTGTCAATCTGTCCACTATCACCCAAATGGATTCATGATTCATAGCTGTCCTTGGCAGACAACTACAAAATCCATGGTTATATGATCCCATTTCCACTACAGTATTGGAATGGGTTGCAACATACCTGTCGGCTTCTGATGCTCAGCCTTAACATACTGGCATACTGCACACCTAGCCACAAACTCGGCTACATCTCTCTTCTAGCTAGACCACCAATATAGGTCCTTCAGATTATGATACATCTTGGTAACACCTGGATGCATTGCATACATCGATGTGTGTGCTTCCTCAAGCACTAGCTTTCTCAGATAATCAACATCGAGGACCACCATCCTACCATGATAGCAAACTAGTCCATCCTCGAACTCATGGAACCCATCATGCTTTTCGCTGCCAAACTCTGATCTTATCAACTGAACTGAAGCATCTGCCTGTTGTGCATCTTTGATCTGTTGTCTCAATGTAGGCTTTACTTGCATTTGTGCCAACAGTCCTGCCAACAAGGAAACTTCTAACTCTACACTCATCTGTCGCAAAGAAACAAACATATCCCACCTATGTCATACCAAGGAACTAAACTGTGCCTTCTTCATAGGAAGAGAAGAAGACTTTCTACTAAGAGCATCAGCTACCACGTTTGCCTTACCAAGATGATACTCAATGGTGCAATCTGAATCATTGATCAACTCCATCCAGTGACGTTGTCACATGTTCAGCTCACTCTTCGAAAAGATGTACTTCAAGTTCTTATGATCTGTAAAGATCTGACATACTTCCCCATAAAGATAGTGTCTCTAAATCTTTAATGCATGGACCACCACTGCTAGCTCCAAATCATGTATCAGATAATCTCCTCATGTTTCTTAAGCTGTCGCGAAGCAAAAGAAACCACATGATCATCCTGCATTAGCACACATCCTAAGCCTTTCTTGGAAGCATCGCAGAAAACGATATAGCCTTTCCCAGGCTCTGGCAGCACTAACACTGGAGCACTAGTCATCTTCCCTTCAAACTTTGGAAAGCTTGCTGACAATGATCATCCCAAGGATCACATCAAATCCATGCATATCAAGTGGTATAAGTCCACTTGTATCTCATGTCCTGAAAAAGATAGAACACAAGATGGACACTCCTCTCGAAGCATCGAGGAACCATCAAGAGGGGTTTCTAACAACAAGCTATCTTTCTTATAACTAATAGGTAAAAGGAAGCTATCAAGCATACTACTGGCGATAAAAGAGTGTGTAGCACCTGGGTCAACCTGGACAGATATAAAGCAAGAAGAAGACAAATCAGAATGAAATAACTCCATCTGACCTGCCACAACTTGCGGGTTGACTATCGCCTCCGGTTGACTCACAGCATAGAATCGAGCCATTTCTTGTTGTCATCCACGTCGTCTGCTTCCTTGAGTAGACGATCCCACTTACGACGCGTGACTGTGTCCTCGCCCTCCACTACCACTAGTTGTCTATCTGACCCTTGCTGATTCTGCCTCGGCTGCTGTGTTACTTCAACATCTCTCTTTGAGAAATTTGACCTGAAATGTCTGATCTGACCACAAATATTACATGACTGGTCTATCTGTTGTGGCCTAAATGGCCCTGCCACTGCCACTGAAGCTACACTATATGCCTTTGATGGCGAAGAACCATATCATATTCCTTTACTCGGGGACCACTGTGACGGCTCACTGGAACCTTTCAACATAAAAGGTGATGAAAACCTTGGTTTCTAGAAGCCATCAGACCTCTGCCTCTAGAACTGAGAAAGTCTCTTCTTGGGCATGGCCTCTCTCTTCTCCCTGACTGACCGTTCTATCCTTTGAACAGATTCCACAAACATGGTGAACTGCTCCTGGTTTTCCAAAGTAGCAACATGTGTTGTCAACTTGGTGCTCAAACCCTTCTCAAATCATATGATCCTCTCATCCTCTGTCACCGCCAAGTGAGGACAAAATCTCAATAGATCCATAAACTTGGCTTCATACTCAGTGATGCTCATTGATCCTTAGCGTAGACGCTCAAACTGGTTGATCTTCTCATCCAGATACGTCTTCGGGAAGTATCGACTGACGAACTTTCATCGGAAAGCCTCCCAACAGATCACCTCACCAGGTCGCTTCTCCTCTTCGATGGCCCACCAGTGGCCAACACTACCTTTCAGAAGGTAGACAACATGCTTGACTTTATCTGCTTCGGGGATGTTGAGGATCCGAAAGGCCTTCTCTAAACTTGTCAGCCACAGATATGCATCCGCTGGATCAGTCGTTCCAGCATAATCTGAAGCTCCGACTCGGCGAAGCCGCTTGAAGGTTTTCCCAATAACTGATGTTTCACTATGGGGAGCCTGTGCTCTCAGCAGAGGCACTGACAATCTTTCCATCAATAGATTCATTGTAGCCATTAAGAGCCCCATAAGCTGCTGATAGGCAGGGTTTTCAAGAATGACTGGGTCAAGTTGGGGGACCTCAGGCACCCGATCTTCATGTGCCTGCACTCGTGCTCCATCAACAGATGCAGCATATTCTTCATGGTTTCCAGACATTAATGGGCCACACCAGGCCACCAACAGGATATACAAAGCTACAACAGTTATACATTGTGAAACGTCATCAAAACACTTCCGAGGACCTGAGAGTACAAGGATGACTCTAGGACTCTACTACAAAACCACCAAAATAACAACATATCCATCTCTTGCCTTCTATTGCTCTTCTTGTTGCTCGGCTACAACCTCACGACCACCACCACATCTAGAGAGATCACCTAAAAAGGTTGTAAACCACCGGGGTGAGACACACAGTCCCAGTGAGAAACATAACTCCCCGCCGAAACTATAAAAATTTAGAAAAGCTAAAGTAGATAAAGTAGATAATTGATATAAGCAGATTATATGAGCATCATAATGAGAAGGACTTATTTATTAATAAACTTACCAAGGTATCCAGGAGGCATATATCTCGATATTCTTATGGAACATGATTGACATGTAGGCTTTATAGGAACTTATCACAAAGCATAAGGAACGCACAAATAACTGCAAGGTATAATTAGATCAACTACACAAGCAAGGCCTAAACCAATGTTCCGTGTTTTTCCCTAACCAGTATATACTATTCGGATGGATTACGTATCATTATGCCCTGAGGAAGTGAGTCGTACCGCTCAAATCCAACCATCATCTGTGAAGCCCAAGTCAGTGCCATACAAGGTCAATGGAAGAGCCGGACTCTATGACCTCACCACCTCGTGGTCAGTGCATGAGTGCTAATCAAATAAGACCATAGTCTCATGCTTAGGTGGCCACAGCCACAAGGTCAGGCTACCCTCTGCCTAGCCCACCTTGGTACAAGTGTTGGCGCTAGTGAAACTGAGTCACAGGCTTGTTCACCGTGCTCCATAATGATTGAGCCATGGGCCTGTTCACCATGCTCTTATCACACATCCTGAGCCATGGGTCTATTCACCATGACCTATCATATTGAGCCACGGGCCTGAATCCACGCTCTGGAGTCTACAACCAAAGTTGCACTCAAATCCTCCTATTTCCATCTAGGAGCAACCACACATATTCAATAATATGCGCTTCCGGATTAACCCGCAGGAGAACCCATTTCACCATCACCAGCTACCGACGATGATGGATCTATGGCCAGGGCAAACTATATGATGAGTTTCACTATAATTAATTAGTATATTTTAGCTGTATTATTGAGGCAACCAAGTTATAAAACATAAAAAACATTGAGTTACATTATTATTGTCATTATCACAATATCATGGGATCTCAATCCCTCACCACAGAATGCCACTACCTCTCAAGGCATCATCACCATGGGATAACAATCCCATATCTTAACATCAAAGGATAACACTTCAACTAGGCACTCAGCCTTTATCAGGTCCACATGCCTTTCTCATCATACTGGTGATACATGTTATCTCATCAACAAGGATTACCATCATTCAATGTTATTCAAACACATATACCTCATAGCTCTTACCTGGCTATGAATTCATCTGATATACCTACGTGGTTAGTATGCACATCAAGAGAGATAACTCCAATCACCAAACATAGATCTTTCTGATTATCATGCTATTAGGGTTGCAGATACACATGTTGGAACAATCATCCATGATCATAATTACAAGAGGCATTAAGCTATATTAATTACATTATTGTTATCAAACCATGTGCATCCACTATGCCCTTATCTTATAAACATAACTGTGAGTCTTATCATCTTATGTAGCATCATCTTTAAGTATCAAACATATCACGGTTCACCACCTATCATCCATATTGCATCATCAACATGGGTGCGGTTTCAAGATAACAGATCATCAACTTAGGTTTTTTGGGTTAAGCATAACCCTCACCGAAGGTACCATCTGCCCTTACTATAGGTATGGCGGTAACGCCATCACTCACCCAAAGGGATATCAGGAAAACAGAGATGATGTGTATCGTGCAACTGGTCCAGAAGTTGTGTATCGTGCAACTAAGGAACCAGGGGTGATATCATGCGGAGCAAGGGTGTGTCGGGAAACACAACTAGCCCTAACGGCCAAGACCCTATCACCCATTAGGTTTAGGGTTCATATCGGGCAGCCTTCTTCACCATATCGGCCAAAGCCATAACGGCCAAGGCCATGGTGCCCAAGCTCAACACTGTGTCGCCCAACAAGCTTACTACAACAAATGACACCAAGGCACCACAAGTTGGCCTGTCGTCCAACTGGGCTAGGCACTATATCTCGGTCACCACTAAGGCACCTATTAGGGTTTCACTACCCAAGCATCATATCGAGCAACAACAAACCTAGCCTATGTCACCCAAGGTACAAAACAGAGGTATCTACTAAGCACCATGTAGACCAAAGGCACAACACCAACTAAGGCAAAGGTACATCTCGGTCAAGGCATATCGCCCAAGGACACTAGCAAGGTTAAGGGGTCATATCGGGCAACAAAACCAACATAACTCAACTTGTCATATCGTCCAAGCCGAAACCCTAGAAGAGGGGTATTGTGCAGAGCACAAGGTCCATATCGGTTTATTCATCACCAATCTCAAGATCACCATCATAAACCCTAATAGATCAAGAGAGTTGGCTCACCTCTCAACAACCAAGAGAGAGGGGTTTTGCACAACCTCCATCACATATCGGGCAACATGGTGGATCATCCCCTTATCGGTTAAGATCCCAACCTCCACTAGGTCAACGTCCAACCAAGGCTCACCTCTCAAATCCATGGTGAGAGAAGGGTATTGCCCAAGCAACTAGAGTATAGACTCACCTCTAAACAACCAAGTGAGAGGGGTATTGCCTACACCACTAGAGCTCAGACTCACTTCTCTAAACCAAATGGAAGAGAAAGGGGTTTTGCCCAAGAAACCCTAAACTCATGGTTCGGCTACCAAGGTCAAGAATACATCAACAACATATGCATTATATATTCTACAAGATTAAAGGTACAAACTAAGGCAAGAAACATATCTAACAAGATACATGACCGATCAAGATGAAACATAAACATGCAAAAAGAAAAGGAAGTAGTATATCTAGGGTTAGGAGTTATGTAACCCGCCTTAAGCAAGCTCCAAGATCCTAGCACCAAGCCCCCAAGCTCCAAGCACCACCTTCAGCCACCACAAGAAGAGAAGCAAAGCTCATAACCACCATGGATGAAGAACAAGCAAGTAGGAGAGGAAGGTGCTAAGGAAATAGGGGGATATGCTCACCACAAGAAGAGAAGCAAGACACACTCTAGGGTTCGGCCACCACTAGAGGAAGAAGAAGACTCCAAGAAGATCGGCTACCAAGCTTGCTCTACCAAGTGTATCGGCCACCAAGCTCACAAGGAGATTTATCGGCCACCAAGGAAGAAGGGAAGCAACTAAGGAACTAAAGGGATCCTAAGCAAGAGAAAGGAGAGACATATATAGAAGAATGTGAAGAGGAAACTAAGGCAAGGTGTCGCCCAACCTAGGGACACTTATCCATGGGGCAAAGCCACCTACTCATCTCGCCACTTACACATGTCCAAAGCATTTGCCACATGCAAGAAACAAGAACCAAGTGTCCACAAGGGGGGTGACACAAATGATGCAAGGTGGTGGAGTGTGAAAAACTACTAGAGGGGGGTGAATAGCATTTTTTAATTATTTTAACAATTTATTGAATTCAAACAACCACAATTGAAATTAGAAGAAAGAGACAGGTGTTTAGAGTGGTTCCAACTATAGCAAATACTATAGTTGTCAGTCCACTACCCGGTTGCTTACCCAACTGGGATTTATACAAAATACAATACTTTCCTTTACACCCTTTGAACAGCCTTCACCCTGAAGTAGGTGCACCAACTTTGAGGTAGCCTTCTATGAAGTAACTCCAAGCTCCCCCTTGAAGTAGCCTTCCTCTCTAGAAGTAACCTCCCGTTGCACCAGCCTTCTGAAGTAGCTCAAAGTCTCCTTCTTCGCCAAGAAGATCTTCACCCTCTCCAATCCGCAACCTCCAACCTTGGAGTAGCAAGGAGAGTACAAACAATAATAGGGAACAAGAAAGGAAATAGAAATTACAACTTATCCTTTAGAGCCCAAGGCTTGATTTGCCTAGATCAAGCGTATAGATCTCCTAACCAAGTATGTGAACTTGTGATTGCAGTGGGTAGGAGATACTAGCCTATAGGACACGAATTATGAGCTAAGGAATGAAATGGCCAATTGTCACAATGCTCAAATTGCTCACAAACAGATTGCACAAAGTATACTCAAAGGTTTCTCAAGTGTAGCAAGTGTAAACAAGTGTGTTTAGGTGTCCTATGGCTTGTCCTATTTATAGGAATGGCCTAAGGATGCTTAAGGACGTTCTATACAACTTCTAGGGGTTTCTAAGTGCTTAACTAGCCGTTAGGTACAAAGTTGTTGCTTTAACAACGGCTAATTAATTAATTCTGCAGTTGCTGTCAGAGACCATCTCGGTCGACAAATGGTCGACCGAGACACCTACTCGGTCGAACTTTTGTCAACCGACAGGCTCTCTGGAACAAGTGATTTGCAACGTCTTTCATGAACTACCAACTAACTTGTCTATTGTGTCTAACGGCTACTTTGGATCTTTCTCGGTCGAGAAGATTGTCGACCGAGAGTGTCTCGGTCGAGGAGTTTGTTGACCGAGATTGATCATGTTTCAAGGTTTCAATTTAGGCACTAATTATGTGTGTAAGTGTGCATAAGTAATCCTATTTGAATGGTATGACTTGTCTAACTGTGGTGTTTAGCTAGGGAGAATCTAACGCTTGATTTACATGCAATTCTAAGTACTTGTACATTATATTTTTGTACAAGTTTTTACAACAGTGATTACATTGCATGAAATTATAAATATGTAAGCTTGTAGATTTTCCCTTGTTTCTTTGTCATCCTGCACACTCAAGTAGCTCGTTAGATTAATAAGAATGAAATGTTTGTCATAATCAAAACAAAGGGATTTATAGATGTCCATTTAGCCAACAGGGTGTGTGTCGACCATCATGGGAAACCATCACACCCTCCAGCACCCTCCTTGGCCGATATACATGGCTGATACAAGGCACCAAGCTTGGCCGATACACCTAGAGCTTGCCTGATACAAGGCCCAACAAAGCAAGGCAAAGCCCAAACAAGGCTCAACAAGGCAAAACAAAGCCCAAAGCTACTCAAACAAAAAGCCCAACCCATCCTCTCAACCCTATAGGATGCAAGGAGAGAGATAAACATCTCTCAAGGCGACAAACTTGCATATCAACCCTAAAACTTGGGTCATTTGCAAGTAGCACCTCCAACTCTCAACAAAGCGCAAACAAACCCTAATCACCACTCGAGGTGATTTGCAAGCAACTAAACACAAGGTTTAGGCAAAGCAAGCAGGATAAGCCCAAAACGAAGGTCAGGGTCCTTACACTTTGTCTATGAAGTCTGATGTAGCTTGTATTGACTTTTGAACTCCTCAACTTTGACAATTATGAAGAATGAAGGAATCTCATTGCAAAAGATTTGATGATGTGAATGGTCTAGAATCAAGGTCCAACATATCATTTAGTCTACTTTTGTGATGTAGCCTTGTTGTTGTGTTTCTCATAGGTTTGTGGTGGGCCTGTGCAAATTGATTAGTGCATCTTGATTGGGAGGTAGAGGCTTGAAGCGATTGTATGGTTGTCATCAGTAGATGTTGTAACATTCTAGATCTACCGTGAGAGAAGTGTTCTGGGTATACATGAGTTCATTATAGCTACATTGTTCTTCTATAGGGTCATTGGAATAGATGTCCCTTGTTGATTCTGTAGCTATTGTGCATGGAGAATGCCATGTGTGGCCATGCCAACCGATAAGAGGTAACCCTCATTCATGGGTTGTAGGTCTATCTTGGAGTGTAGGTAAGGTCTTTAGTATCTTAGAAGATAATGTTCCTTGATGGACTATTTCTCTAAAGATGTATGCAAGTGTTGTTAGAGATAGATTTGAGTCAGACTTTAACTTTGTACTGAGCAGTTCATCCTATCTTTGACAAACACAATCTTGTACCAATAGTTTCCTAGTGGACTCTCTTGGTCAAGATATGTCATGATTGTTGAAGGAGACCTTCTTGATCTTGAAATGATCTATGATGTTGACGCAGAGTGAGCCACTATCATATGATATTTTCCTTCTCCATCAATATTTGTTGAGACAAAGGGGTTATCGTTATTTGAATTTGGTGTTAGCATTTTGCCTCATTGTTTTTTTTTCAATGGTTTTGCATTCTTCTCTTGATATTAATGCAATCATGTAAGTCGATAAGTTGTTTCAAAATTAATTTCTAATTCAATTTTTTATTTGACATACCAAATATTGTTTCTTATTATGTTGTTATCCACCACATAAGATGTTAAAATTTGGACCTTAGAGGGTTTCTTTTTGTTGTTTGTTTGTTTCTTTTGGGCTTAGGTTGTCAGTAAACATTCAAATCTTTTTGATTGAGACCCCTTTGATGAGTTGACAGTAACCCATGTTATTCAGGAGTCTTGTCATGACATGTGAGGGGTCGTCATGGAATCACTATAGCTTATTTGATGGAAAATGACAACTAAATTGTTCACCCTACTTTTCACTTTTTTGTACTGGAGTTTAAGGTGAATTGAGATTCCAAGCATGTTTAATCTTTCCTAAGGTTTTCTATGAATTGGTTGGTTCTTCCATAGGGATGATCATAGCCAAATGCATCACTAGGGGAAGGTTTGTTTAGGGTGAATTTGATGCTCCACTGGCTCTTGATTTCATGCTTGTATGACTCAAGTTGTGCCATGTTGTGACTATTCAAGCCGAAACTCCCTACCTAGTTGGGTTAAGGTGCTAGGTATCAGATATGCCCCTGTGGCATCTATTCTCGACACTTCTTGGTGTATGATGTGTGTCACTAATATGCATTGACATTGTTGGGTGTCCTTTGGATTGAGTTGTTTGTATTTGATCACGACTCCACTGTATCTAGATGTCATGCTTAATAAGAAATTGCCCACAAGCACATGTCCAAGTTGGGATGCCCTTTGGGCTTCATAGTTGATGTATGCTTGGTTAATTCTTTGAAGTTGTGGACATTGATTCTTAGAGCCTTAGGATGGGAACTTGAATTGTATATTAATGGGAGTTTCCTAGTGAAGGTTCTTCATTTGTGGTCCCTAGGATAGATAGCACCACCACCACCACTACCACCACCACCACCACCACCATCATCATCAGCATCACCTCAATCCCAACTATGTTGGGGTCAGCTACATGGATCCTTCTTTTCCATTCAGCTCTATCATGGGTCATATTCTGATTGAGATGTAGAGATTCATAATCTCTCTTTATAAGCTCTTCCCATGTTAATTTAGGCCTTCCTCTTCTTATATTAATTATGATTATGTCAATAGTATTTCTTCGTATAGGCGCATTAGTCAGTCTACGTTGCACATGTCCATACCATCTGAGTTGGCCCTCACACAACTTGTCCCCAATGCTCGCCACCCCCACTTTATTCCTGATATAGTCATTTCTCAAGCAATATTTTCTTGTCTTCCCACACATCCATCTCAACATACATATTTCAGCCACATTCATCTTGTTGAGTCCTTATTTCTTCACCGCCCAACATTCACTCCCATAGAGCATGGCAGGTCATATAGAAGTTTTATAAAACTTGCTTTTTAGTTTGAGAGGTATCTTCCGATCACATAATACTCCAGTTGCACTCCTCCATTTCAACCATCCTGTAGTGATCCTATGACAAACATCATTCTGGACATCGCCATCTATTTGAATCATAGAGCCCAAGTAAAGAAATTTGTCACATTTTGGTATATCTGCTCTGTCCAACTTGGATCCACCATTCACACTACGAGATTGACTGAAATTGCAATGCATATACTCAGTTTTGCTCCTACTAATCATCAATCCATTTGATTCTAGTGCCTTTCTCCAAATTTCAACTTTATCATTCAAACCATCTTTAGTTTCGTCAATCAATACAATATCATTAGCAAATAACATACACCAAGGAACATCATCCTGAACATTCTTTGTGAACTCATCCATAATAAGAATGAACAGATATGGGCTGAGTGTGGATCCTTGGTGTACCCCAATTGTGATAGGAAATGTTGGTGTCTCACTCCAAGAGTCTTCACACTTGTAGTAGAGCTACCATACATGTCTTTAATCAGGTCAATGTATTGGATTGGCACACCATTTTTCCTCAAAACCATCCACAACACTTCTCTGGGTACTCAATCATAAGCCTTTTCCAAATCGATAAAAACCATGTGAAGATCTCTTTTTCTTTCCCTATACTTCTCCATAAGCTTCCTTATCAGAAAAATAGCATCTGGTGTTGATCTACCGAGCATGAAAACAAATTGGTAGTTTGATATATGTGTTATAGATCTTATCCTCTTCTCAATAATTCCTCCCAAAGCTTCATTGTGTGACTCATCAACTTAATATCTCTATAGTTTGTGCAACTCTGAACATCACCTTTGTTCTTGTAGATGGGGACTATAGTATTGTTTCTCCATTCATCCGACATCTTCTTTGTCTTCATGATCTTGTTAAATAAATTTGTTAACCACATAACTCCTTCATCCCCCATACTCTTCCATACATCAATGGGAATACCGTCTAGTTCGCATGCCTTTCTCGTTTTCATCTTTTTCAAGGCATTCTTGACCTCAAAATGTGAAACTTGTCATGTGTAAATGATATCTCTTGTATCCCTGTCACACGAGTGTCACAGTATCTCCATTGAAAAGCTTATGAAAGTAATTTCTCCTTTGGTTCTTGATATCATCGTCCTTTACCAACACTCTACCATCTTCATTCTTGATGCATTTTACTTGACTCAAGTCTCTTCCTTTCCTTTCTCTTATATGAGCCATTTCATATATATCTTTCTTCCCTTCTCTAGTATCCATCTTCTTATAAATATCATCAAAGTATCTAGACCTTGCCCCCTGAACAACCTTTTTTGCTTCTTTCTTTTCTTGTTTGTATCTATGGAACATTGCATCATCTCGAGATTTGGGCAAACTCCTATAGATCTCCCTTTTCAATTTAATAGCCTTCTATACTTCATCATTCCACCACCAAGTCTCTTTTTTTGGAGGCCCAAAACCTCTCTGGCAATTTTTGTTATGCAGGAGCTCATGTTATGCCCACTTAGTGTTGACATCGGACTCTAAGTTCCTAGTTCCATCCTTGATGAGTTTATCATGAAAGGTCGATTTCTTTTCTCCTTTAAGATTCCACCACTTGATCCTGCTATCTTGATTTTTGTTATGCTTTCCTTTATTGATCTTAATGTTAATATCCAAAACCACCAACCTATGTTGGGTCGTGAGTTCTTCACCATGAATCACTTTACAGTCATTGCATACTTTACGATCCTCCCACCTTGTAAGGAGGTAATCAATTTGGCTACAATTGTGCCCACTCTTGAAAGTGATCTTATGAGATTCTCTTTTCTTGAAATGGGTGTTTGCCAAAATCATATCATATGCAATTGTAAAATATAATATCCTCTCTCCTTCTCCATTTCTACTGCCATATCCATAACCACCTTGGACTCTCTCATATCCATCATTTCTACTCCCCACATGGGGTCCCTAGGATAGATCATCAAGGAAAATGGCGATACATGGACAATGTTGTAAGGAATCCAAATCTCCTTATCGTCAAGTCCACCAATCTTTGTCAGAACCCACGAGCAGGGTTGTTATCATATTTAAACATTGAAGTTCATGTAGGGCATGTCCCCTAAAATTGTTTTCAGGATGCCTTGACTTTGGGTTTGTTCCCACTTTCCACTGGTGAGCTTAGCTTAAGAAGACCTAGAAGAGTACATTTATTGATTTTGAGGTGTGGTTTCATCCTGTAATTTTAGCTTTAGATGATTTCATTGATTGAATGATTTTATTGGGTGAGATTAGGTTTGTGAACCATTGTGGACTCGAGATAACGACCGTGCTTCTTCCGTCCTAGGCCCTACGGGTCTACTTGGACACTTCCTCTTTAGGGTGCACAAGGGGAGTGTCCAGACACTTAAGTAGATGAAGTGGGTTTTTGATCGATTTTGATGATTTTTTTAAATTTTGACTTTGAGTTTTTTTTTAACGTTTTGATTTTTTTTCTCATTTTTTTCATTTTAATGATATTTTGAAAGAGAAAATGGTTAGATAGATCCTTCATGACCCTGAATGCTTTAGGACTCGTTATCAATGTGTGTCTTGGTGCTCTTTGGCATAGCTCTAACTTGATTGGATGCTCAATCAACTTTGCGACTACATCAACTAGTATGTTCTTGTTGTGCTCTGGCTCAAGAAAAGATACAATCAATTACATGGTTGCATCTGACTCTTCAATGACAAGCTTTGTAGTGGTTTCTATAAGGACGTCCACTTGGACCAAACTTGATCCAAATTAGGTCTAGAATGAAGTGCCTAAGGGCTATACATGTGTCTATTTTGTGCCCTAAGATGTGGTGATAGTCACAATGAACATTGGGATTGTAGCTCTTTGGTAAAGGATTACAAGGATCCTTTATAGATGGAAATTTTATAAGATGCTTGACTAATGGGAGAATGCTACTTAGAGAGGTTGCTAAGGGTGTGAACCTTCACTTTAGCTTCTGAGTTGGTATATTCTATTTCACAATGATGGGAGAAACATTCACTTCCATAAATGTATCTCCCTTTGTCATGCTTTAGCAAACAAACTTTTTTATCCTAGAGGTGACATATGGCCTCTAGGTCTCCCAATTTATGCATGATTGTTGTCATACTACAATCAACACTTTGTCGTATCTCTGAGCGAACTACAACTATCAATGCTATGACAAAGCCTGGATGAGGTGGGTACTAGTGTGGTATTGGAACTAGAGGATAGTTTCACAGTGACAATGGAGGGTACACTGTGTGATTGAGTGCATAAGGCCTCTTATTCTATGTTGGAATTGTAATCTACTTACCTTTTGTAGCCTTTTGTCTTCTACCTTGATGAATAATGACTTCTGATTGTTCATTGGATTCTTATGTCTTATCATCTTCTTGGGCGTAATGTGCAGTGAATGTATGTGTCATAGATGTCTCCTATTGTAGATGCTCAGAGATAACATTCTTGCATAGATATGCCCTTGGTGAGAGTCGTACAAGACAGTGTATTTGTTCACCCTATAGGCTGTATGGTGATGATAGTTGTTCATGGCCTACAAAGGGGAACATTTGTATGTGTGGCTTTGGATAACCCATGTTAGCTTTGACTGTCTACTTGCCACGAAACTCAAGTGCCTCTGTATCATGTGTTTCCTCAACCCTTCGTGACTATTGGATGGATCCTATGTCGACCTAAGTTTTTAGTGCATCGTGAAAGTCTTCAACCAGTCTCTTCATCACCTCATTAGTATTGGACTATTTGTTAGCACTCTCCATCTCAAGAATCTTTCCCTGAAACTATCAATAAACATTCTCTACTTGAGACTTTTGTGATGTCCTCCTCTATACTGAATGTGGAATAACTATTTCTTAGTCTCAGAAGACCTACAGGGAATCTGCCCCTTGTGTAGCAAGTAGTTAAAAGGGAAGAAACATGGTTTTAGAGAAACTACCCCTTGCATTAGGAAAAATGATTCAACATATGGCATTCATGTTTGTTGTATCCCTGACATTATCGGTAGGACTCAGTAGGGACTGCCCCTTGCATGGAAGAGGGTTTCAAAAAAGATGATTGACAAAGGTAACATGCCCCTTGCATGGAGAAAGGGACAAAGTCATCTCAACATATGGAAGTTCACCCTTTGTTGGAATTGGATTTTACATGTATTAGCACAAATTGTTAGATCTAATGGTATTAGGAGAGGAACATGCCCCTAGATTGAGTGATATGGAAGTATTTTTTCCATTCTTTTCTAGAAATATGTCTAATAACATCATGATAAAGCATGATGATCATGGTTGTTGGATGAAGAGGGGTGAAGTTAGGATGGTACCTAGGGATAAAGTGACCCACTTGGGGCTAGAGATTGTGTTTGGAGATCAATGTGTGAGGTATGTCCCTCTTCAGAAGAGATTTTATGAGAGAAACTCTCTCAAGGAAAAGGTTATACCTAGGGACAAGGTGACCCACTCAGGGCCACAAACTGTGGCTTGATACTGTTGTGTGGGATTCCTCTATCCTCAAGGGAAGTTTTATGGGAGAAATGCTCACAAGGAAAAGGGGTATCCATGGATAAGGTGACCAACTTAGGGCCAAAAAGTAGAAACCTCAATCGGTTGGCAAAGCATGAGATGATGAAAAGGAAAATATAACTAAGACCGTCTGACTACTTCCCAGCAAAGTCACTAAACTATTGTACATGGCCCGAAAAATTTAATAAATCCTACAATCATCGAGTGAAAATCCAAAGAGAAAATGATAAATAAATAATGCACGAAGTCGCCACCTATTTGTATACACAAAACAAAGTAAAAATGAAGTTGGCTTTTAAATTAGTAGAAAAACACATCAAAACCCAATTTTGACTCCAGCCGGGGTCAGATACGAAATGTATGCATGAATTTAGAGATTAAATTTAGTGATCCTATTACAAATGGAAAAGAATTAGCACCCTCATCTCGCTCGATAATAGTATTCACTACTACAGAAATGTCTTATAACGTAACTTTTAAAGGTGTCGGTTGTAATAATACACCGACGCCTAAATAATAAAGCGTCAGTTTATAAAAAAACCGACATCAATCTTTGAAGGGTGACCAGACATAGGTATCGCTTTTATTCGGTGTCGGTTACTTAATAACACACTGACGCCCAAAATTTACCGCCAAATCCAAAATTTCTAGTGAAAAAAATTACCTCTAAAAATTTAACATATGGCGTCGGTCATTACCTAAAAAACCGATGATGAAAGGTTATTCACAAAACAGAAATTGGGCACATTTTGATCGTCAGTTTTACATCAATGATTGACACTTATGGTTTTTCCTGCGCTCTTCATGGGAAATTTTTCACACCCTTTGAGCGTCGGATTTTCGAAACAACCGAAGACTATGGTTATTAATCGAGAACCAATTTTTTAATCGGCATATGTAGATAGACGTCAGTTTATTTCTAGTTAAAACCGACGATTATCATTTGGAACAAGTGTCAGTTTATGTTGTTAACCGACACTGTTAGTTTTATTTGTCGGTTGTGTTGAATAACCAACACTGAATGCTAACTTAACTTAATATCATGTGAGCGAGCCTGACTCTTCCCCTTTCTCTCTGTGATTGCAATCGGCTATTACGGTCTGGCGATTCTGGCGTTCTCCTTGCTCGCCGCCACCGATCTCCTTGCTTGCCGACGTCGTTCTACTGCTACTGCCATCGCCGCCGTTCTTGGAGCTCGACGCCTCCGTGGAGCTTTCCGCCGCCATGGAGCTTGATGTTTGTGGAGCTCGCCGCCATTTGTGGAGCTCGCTGCCTCTGTGGAGCTCGTCGTTCGTGGAGCCGCCACCGTCGTTGGTCCTCTCCTCCTACCGGTCCTCCTCTCGCCGGTGCTACCAGTCCTACTGCCAAAGACAAAGCCATTACCAGTAGCCACCGTGCTAGCAGTCCTACTGCCGGAGCCAAAGCCAGTGCCAGTGCCAGTAGCTAGTGCCAACAGTAGCTGCTGGAACCAGAGCTTGCCATTATCGTCACCACTGCCACTGCTAGAGGTAAAGCCTCCAATTGACTGGGTTTGCATCCTCAATTCATCCTTAACATATGTTGACAAATAATCTCTATAATCATGTAATGTTTATTTAATAGAATTGATGATTGGTTTGGTTATTAATAATATATGACAAAAATAAAATGCAGTCTCTGTCCACCCACAATAATCACTATGAACTGGGCCTCTATGTCAATGTTAGTGTTCCCTATTGAATAACAATTGGACAACATCCTAGATGATCGTTCCTTCAACCAATTGGCCATACCCAAACATTGGCGTTTTCTAAAAGGAAGACACCACAAGCCTGGTGAAGTGACCCTAAATTTTGGCAATTATTCACATGTTATCGAGGTTGAGTATGATTTGGCGGGAAATCTTGTATCAAAATCCGGTTGGTGTGATTGGACTAGAATGATGCTAGTGGGCCGTAGCGGCATGCGTTTTCTCCATCCAGTTGGCCATAATAGCATTAACGTTTGGATAACCAACATCAACTACGAGACCCCCGATCATCTACGGCGGTATGAGCGCACGACGGAGGATATCAGCTCGAGTTCGGACGAATCTGATTATGAGGCCCCTGTCAGTTCAGATTTGTCTAAATACGGTGAGGAGCTCCGCGACACAGCACAATCATCAAAAAGGCCACGGTAGGTCCAATTAACAAATATAATTGTCAAGACAAAAAATTTGTGTTTACACTTTTTGTCTGAAAGCAATCAATACTCATAGCTGCTTTCTTTTCTGAACTTCAGGAGAAGATTGCCACAATGATAAGTCCTCGAAGTTACTGATGCAGGACCATGTTGGTGTAGTATTTAGTTGTCTATCTATCTAGACTTGTCTGCATTAATAGTTATTTTAATTATGTGCATGTTTAGGGGTACACCAACCCCTTTGTTTAGTTACTGTTTAGGGGTACAGCCCTGTGTGTGGATGTAAAAAGAGATTAATGAATGGAACTAAAAGTTGCTACATGAATGCTTCTAACTAAAATGTGTGTTCCCATGAATGTTCCAAATTCACAAATCCATCCTATCTAACGACACATTTGAAACCAAACAACAAAAAGAAATATGCATATCCTATTATGTTACAAATTACTGATAAATTTCATTATAAATGTTCTTTTATCCTTATTATAACTATGTTAACAAATAATCCCTATAAACATGTAATGTTTATTTAATAGAATTGATGATTGGCTTGGTTATTAATAATATATGACATAAATAAAATGCTTAATTTTAACATATGATTGTCTAGTATTTTTTCAAAGATCACTTCCATTACGGTTCAGGAGCTCGCCTTCTGCCTGCCCGTTCGGCTTCCACGTGTACCCATCCACCTCGCCTCTCTCCCTGATCCAGAGCAAGACGCCCGACTGGTCTCAAACAGAGGTAAACATCCCCAAAAACCCTCTGTCTCGCCCTCTGCTTTGTATTTACTTAAATATTGATTTGTATTTACTTATCTACTCGTTCATCTAATGATTTTTTATTCATCACATTATTTAAATTTAGGGCTTTATATTTAAATGCATCTAAACATTCATAAGCTATTAATGTTGATTAATTTAGGAAGCATCAGTATGTTGTTATGGCCATCCACAAATGTTTTTATAAGAAATTGTGTGTTGAATGGGGTTGTAAACAAGGAATTGGTGTTGTATTTGTTGGCCTAGAAACCCGTCCAAGATTTTCTCATTAGGAGTAAATCTTGGATAGTCCCCGGTTTGGGACTGTTCTTGAAAATCTAATCTCACTTAGGATGTAAGTGTATAATGTGTATTGGGTTTTCAAGAAAATTTCAGCACCATTTTCCCGTTTGTTCTCTAAGTACATATGTACTTGGAGAACAATGGGGAAATGCTGCTGAAATTTTCTTGAAAACCCAATACGCATTATACACTTACTAGTGAGATTAGTTGTTCAAGAATGGGATAGGTGGTACACATTTAAGAATGACATCACATGTATAAACCCTAAAGTTTTAACCATAAACTCTAATTTGTTTACCCTAGACCCTAATCTTGTGGTAATATATACGTATTTTCGCTTTGATCATAGAATGGATAGATCATGGATGTTCATTCACAATCGTTGCACCCTAGAGTTTATTTCTGGTCTTGATCAGTCTGTTAGATTTGTCGAGGAACATAGGAAACAACCTGGAGATAGGTTCTACTGTCCATGTAGGCATTGTGGTAACAACTTGAAAGTCAGTACTGGTGACGAAATCAGAAGTCATGTCATGTACAACGGGATTGTACAAGGCTATACAGAATGACACTGGCATGGAGAGATTTCAAACCTGAAACCAATGGATGTCGATAGCAGTGCTTGTGTGGAAGAAGAAATTGCCTCCGATGACGTAGATGTGAATGAACCAGTTCTAGTAGACATCATTGATGCGATGTTGGATAGTTGTGGGGTAGTGCACACGATCCACCTCCCATGTTTAGAAACATTGTGCATGATGATGAGATACCATTATAAATGGGTTGTAAGTTTATGAAGCTTAGCGCTGTGTTGAGATTGTATAAACTAAAAGCTAACAATTGATGGAGCGACAAAAGTTTCACGTCATTGTTGTCTTTGTTGAAAGAAATTCTTCCTGAAGGAAACGAGCTGCCGATCTCAACATACCGATTAAAGAAATTGTTGTGCCCAATGGGAATGGAGGCCAAGAAGATACATGAATGCCTGAATGATTGTGTATTATTTCAAAAGGACTATGTGAATTTGTAAGATTGTCTGAAATGTGGCGCGTCAAGGTATAAATTGATGACTTCGGGGGAGTCCAAAACTGGTTCTCCTGCCAAGGTGATGTGATATCTACATATAATACCACGGTTTCAACGCTTGTTTGCCAATCCTATAGATGCAAAGAATTTGAGGTGGCATGCAGATGTTAAGAAAAATAATGATGGGATCCTACGACATGCGTCTGATTCCCCACAGTGGAAGAAGATTGATCTATTGTACCATGAATTCAGTGATCAGGACATGAATCTAAGACTTAGGCTTTGTACAGATGGGATGAATCCGTATGTGACATTGAGCAGCCAACATAGCACTTGCCCAGTCATGCTTGTTACATACAATCTTCCTCCCTGGTTGTGTATGAAAAATAAGTATGTTATGTTGTCGTTGTTGATATCGGGCCCTAAACAACCTGAAAATGATATCGATGTTTATCTTGAACCTCTGATTGATGACTTAAAGAAACTCTGGGGTGAAGGTGTGATGACCTATGATGCTTCATGAAGAGAGACATTTTTTTTTCACCCTATGTTGTTTTGCACTGTGAATAACTTTCCAGCATATGGGAATTTGTCTGGATATAGTGTCAAAGGATCTAAAGCGTGTCCTATATGTGAAGAGAACACTGATTCAATACGACTAAAACACGGCGGAAAGACTCTGTATCTTGCTCATCGAAGGTTTCTTCCAAAATTTCATCTATATCGTAGGTCGCGTAAAGCATTCAATGGATGGAATGAGGATGTAGTGCACCTAAACCTATATCAGGGGAGGATGTTTATGAAAGAGTGAAAGACATCGCCAATGAATTTGGTAAGAGATCACAATGTACGATGGACAAAAGGAGTGAAAAGTCTTTATTCAAGAAGAAGTCGATATTTTGGGATCTTCCTTATTGGAGTTCTTTGACAGTCAGGCATTGTATCAATGTCATGCACGTTGAGAAAAATGTATGTGATAGCGTCATCGATACTCTGTTGAATATACCAGGTAAGACTAAAGATGGGATAAAATCCAGAATGGACCTACGTGAAATGGGAATAAGGTCAGAATTAAAAGAATTATGTGAAATGGGTAATAAAAGAGCATACTTACCTCCCGCTTGTTATACGTTGTCTAGAAAGGAGAAGAAAGCACTTTGTGAATGCTTGGTAAATGTTAAGGTGCCACAGGGTTACTCATACAACATTCGTACATTGGTATCAATGAAAGATCTGAAGTTGATAGGTCTTAAATCTCATGATTGTCACATTCTAATGCAACAAATATTGCCTGTGGCAATTAGATCTATATTGCCGAAGCATGTAAGGTTTGCAATCACCAGACTTTGTTTCTTTTTCAACAGTCTGTGCAGAACATTTATTGACCCTGATACTCTCGATAATTTACAAAGAGAAGTGTCTTAAATCTCATGATTGTCACATTCTAATGCAACAAATATTTCCTGTGGCAATTAGATCTATATTGCTGAAGCATGTAAGATTTGCAATCACCAGACTTTGTTTCTTTTTCAACAGTCTGTGCAGCAAAGTTATTGACCCTGATACTCTCGATAATTTGCAAAGAGAAGTGGTTGTTACCCTATGTCAGCTTGAGATGTATTTTCCTCCGTCTTTCTTTGATATCATGGTACATCTTGTTGTCCACTTGACTAGGGAAGTGAAAATGTTGGGACCAGTTTTCTTGCATTGGATGTATCCCTTTGAACGATACATGAGCATTTTTAAAGGTGATGTTTGAAACCGTTATCGGCCTGAAGGGAGTATTATTGAGGGTTATGTAGCGAGAGAGGTTATGGATTTTTGCAATGACTTTCTGAGTGGTAATGACGCTCCCGTGAATGACAAGAATATTGAGGAGCATTTTGGAAAAGGAGTTTTGGGAGCACGGGTGAAAGCAATCAGTCGTGAGCAGTTGGAGCAAGGTCACTTGTATATTTTACACAACATCGATGAAGTGAGTGCTTATATCGAGGAACATACCAATTAAATCAAGAGACAATATCCTTGATCCAATTCAATGTGGCTTGCTAGAGAGCATAACAAGACATTTATTAAGTGGTTTGAAGATAAAGTCTTACATCAACTATCTCAAACACCAGATAATGTTAATGAAACCATCAAATGCCTCACCTTTAAACCAAAATTGAATGTTATGTCTTATGAAGGGTTTGACATAAATGGTTTCTCATATTACACAAAGCGTCAAGATGATAAGAGTGTCGTCCAAAACATCGGGGTCACCCTTCAAGCGTCTTCATTGTTTTTTGCAAGTGCAAAGGATAAAAGTCCACATGAAGCTAAAATGTCATATTACAATGTCATTAGACATATGGGAGTTTGAGTATGTAGATTTCAGAATTCCGCTCTTTAAATGTAATTGGGTTAACAACAACAAAGGAGTTATAGTGGATGAATTGGGTTTCACGTTAGTGAACTTTGAAAAGATTGGCGAGAAGGGTAAACCATTCATATTGGCATCATAGGCAAAACAAGTATTTTATATCGATGATCCTGAAAATGATAAATGGTCGGTTGTTCTTCATGGTAAAAGACAGCTCATTGAAGATCCTATAGATGAAGAAGAGTACTATGATAAGTATGATGACTCCAATCCATTCTCAGTTGGGTTGCCAACACCACCAAACATTGAAGTTGGGGATCACAATGACTTGTATGTTTACGGGGATCATAATGAAGGATTGTTAATTGATAAAAGATCACAATATTAGAGGCATGGATGTTTATATTTTTATTATGTTCCCATGATGATCGTGTTGATGATCACCGTGAGGGTGAGGACATGCTTGCACCGCCTGACAATGTAAGTTTTAAGAATATATCCCTGAGGTTTCTATCTATATGTTCATTTATAATTATATTTTATAAGTGTGTTTTTTTTCAAAATTTTAGGATACTAGTTAATAGAAATTCTATTTTATTTGTAGGCGTTCTCCGAAGACTACAGGCTATGCAGGACGGCCATGACATAGCTATGCAGGCCATCGACATTGCTTTGTAAATCCAAAGCGCAACAGTCGGAGAGAAAGCAAGCATCCCACACTAAGGTTATATAGATATATAGTGGGAATAAGGTGACGATCCCACCTGGTAAAACATGGTTACCGACAACTACATGTTATGACTGGGAGTTCGTGATTCAGCAACCGTATGCATTAGTAGGAGGACAAACAGATTTCACCATGAGTTAACATTGAAGAAGGTCTACTAACCTACACTGAGATAAACAAGTTTATCAATATACTGATAAACTTGTTTATCTCGGTGTAGGTTAGTAGACCTTTTTCAATGTTAACTCGTGGTGAAATGTGTTTGTCCTCCTACTAATGCATACGGTTGCTGAATCACGACCTCCCAGTCATAACATGTAGTTGTCGGTAACCATGTTTTACCAGGTGGGATCGTCACCTTAGTCCCACTATATATATGTACTAAGCTATAGTGTTGTATGTAAATTCAGCACTGTTGTTATTATGCACTATATATGTGTTAGTCTGTCATGTTGTTATATGAATCTAAAACACTTGTGCATGCTGCACTTTCTGTATTGATCTGTATCATGCTTCCCTTCATTGTGGCTTCTTTTGTTGTTTCATGGATCTTTTAATATATGATTTTGTTGACAATGATGACAATAATGACAATGTGAATGAATTTTTATGAGTTGTGTGTGAAAATTATCAATACATGAATGTTTCTACATGTGTCTGAATGTGAAAAGAGATGAAATAAATAGAACTGCAGGTTGCTACTGGTTTCTACATGCGTGTGATGAAAAAAATAATATGAATATGTTCTTATACATGAGTGTGAGTCACATATATATAATATTGTCCATCATGTTAATTTTGCAGGTTTGTGGCATGTTGTTGGCTGATATCAATGGATGTCGTAAAACCTGTAGTTTAGTTCTCATCCTACGACCAGCCACAACAGGTCTACAGACTGACAGGAAAAAAAAATAAAAACATCGGCGTCGGTTATTTCAAAATGAACCGACAATATATGGTTACAATGTCGATTTCTATACTAGTAACCGACGTCGATTTCCCTAGAGGCCAGACAACACGACATTTGCATAAAATAGGCGTCGGATATTTGTGTAAAACCAACGACATAGGATAGCAATGTTGGTTTCCCTACTAGTAACCGACGTCGATTTCCCTTGAGGCCAGACAACACAGCTGTGGCAGCGGGTGAGATGGCATCAGTTATCACTAACAAATCGACGCCGATAGTGCCCCAGATGGCGCCCTTTCTGTGGAGTGAAGGTATGTGGTGTCGGTTTCTAACCTAATAACCGATGCCTATACCCCCTGCTGGCGCGTTTTCGGTGGCGCGCGAAGGGTTTTGGCGTCGGTTTGAGAACCGACGCGTAACAGTTGGGCTTTTAGCGGTGCCCACATAGGTGTCTCTTAAGAACCGACACTAAAGGCCTTAAAAAATAGACACTAAAGGCCGGTTATGTACTAGTGATTGCAATATTGTTAGTCATATCAGATAAAAAAAGTCATCAAGGATATTGTTAATGAAAACAATGAAAAAAATGATGAAAAATTGATTCTTATATTGGTGGGCCTTTGGGGTTAGAGACGACAATGATTTTCCCATCATAGCCCTAAAGGTCCTAATTTTTAGGTGTGTTGCGGTCTCAATCTCATCAAGACCTCATATGATAGAGATCCATCATTGACTGTTAGGAGTGATATGTAGGAAAAGAGAGTCCAGAGAGATGGATTCAATAGAGCTAGATTAAATCTTTGGGAAAGTGCATGCAATTATGAATAGTTATAATCAAATCAGGGAAAGCAACACTTAATAATATGGATACAATAGAAAAAAAACAACAATTATTGTTGCATCACCTATTGACGTTAGCAGAGCAATTGGGGTTGGAGGAAGGATCCTCTAATCACATGCATATAATAAAAGGGAAAGGTAGTCATTTCTCTATCTTCAGAAGAGACAAAGGGGGTCTGGAATATATTGGGTGTGGGGCTCTATTTATAGCTAGATTTAAGGGTTCATAGTTTACAACTGGAAGATTCTAGAAGAGGCGACAAATTGCAGTGATGCACCACGAGACGTGGCCCACAGATGGAGGTCATCCGCCCACATGGCACCGATGGATTGCTTTGATCCACCTGGTAGCCAGAGAAGGACAAAGTTAATTTTGGTTATTTAAGGAATGTTTTGGAATTTTTTTTTATAAAAGATGGATTTTGAATAGAAGTAAAAAAAATTATGAAGGAGAGAATGATTTTCTTTCATTATTATCCAAAAATATGTATTTTTGTATGGAGAAAGGCAATTGAATCATCTGTTAGAAAAGGAAGAACATTTAATTCAAAATAATTCAATTGGGTAATTAATGAGAAAAGGCTTGTACAAAGCAGAAATAATGTGCAAATTGTGCTTAAGTCTAGATTTATTTTTGCTAAAAGCCCCAAACTAGGTTAAAGTGGGTGAAAAGGGTGACTAAATAGGCAAAAAAATATGGAAATGTGAAAAATGTGGAAAGATGATGAAATGTGAAAAATGAAATGAACTCCATTTTTAGCTAGAGGATTAACATTTAAGCATGATTTTGTTCTGCGTGAGCAAAAATGGAGTGCCAACAGATCTCATTTGGATATTTCTATGCCACTTAACTAAGACTAGTAAAATCAATGCACATAACTAATTTGAAGAACATCGTCTTTAGGTGCATGACATATAAGTGTCTAAATGATCTCAAAAATTGTATTCATAAGGTATTTCATAAGATTGGTGTGTTAGGATTTTTAAAGAACTTATGACATGATGAAAAATTACTTGAGTGCATCGTGTCTTAGATACACTGGAGTATGTTCTAACTTGTCCATATATGTATATGTATATATATATATATATATATATATATATATATATATATATATATATATATATATTGTGGCAACACATCCCATTATCATATAGATAACGAGGTGTTATGCGAAAACGTGCGGAAATCACCATAACCACAGATTATGAAAACACGGGTTAATTAAAACCGATTACGGAAAACTGATAAACTGTGAAACTATTACTTTCCAGTCCTCATCCTGCATAGAAACATGTCATATATATATACATACACGAGATCTGATTCATGTCCACAGCTTCAAAGGACAGTTGTTCATCCATCACATGAGTTCACCACTTGTCCACATACATAAAGGCCCACATCTGGCCATCAGCAGGATATACAAACATGATCGATTGTTCATTGTGAAACAACATCTAAACACTGCCAAGGACCTGAGAGTACAGGGATGACTCTAGACTCTACTACAAAACATCCAAAACAGCAGCATATCCATCACTTTCCTTCTACTTCTCGTCAAGCTGCTCGTCCACAACACCACGACCACGACCACGTCTACCTCGACCACCTAAAAAGGGTGTAAACCAGCGGGGTGAGACAATTGAACAATTGTCCCAGCGGGAAACATAACTCCCCACCGCAACTACAGAACCTCAATAGGTTAAACTATAAAGGCAGATAACTATTAACAGGTATAACCAGAGCAGTCTATATAAAGCAAGATTATTCTTACCGACAAACTTACCATCTATATAAAAGCATGTAACCAGATATCTCTCAATGGAACGTGATTAACAAGATAAGATTTATCACTATGTAACATGATTACGAGAACAAGATATAATGGCACATAACCTGATTGTCAAGATAAGACATATTGCCACATAACCTTCAAGATATAACAAAGATGTTTACACAAACGAGGCCCCATCCAATGTTTCGTGTTTATCTTACGCAGTAAATGCTAATCGGCTGTATTATGTATTATTATGCCCTGAGGAATTGAACCGTACCATTCAAATTCCAACCTTCGGCTGCGAAGCCTAAATCTAGTGCCATACAAGGTCAATGGAAGAGTCGGACTCCACGACCTCCCACCTCGTGGTCAGTACACGAGTACAACACAAGAAGGACCGTAGTCACATGCTGAAGTGGTCTTAGCCACAGGGTCAGCTCCATAGGCTACCCTCACTCTAGCCCGCCTTAGTACAGGTCTCGCCGCTAGTAAAACTGAGCCACGGGCCTGTTCACCGTGCTCTGAGCCATGAACGCATTCATGCTCCTCTCATCACATGTCCTGAGCCATGGGCCTGTTCACCATGCTCTATATACATATCTGAGTCTGCAACCGAAGTTACACTCTTACCTCCTCATTTTCAGGCTAGGAGCAACCTACACATATTCAACAATATGTGCTTCCAGGTTAACCCGTAGGAGAACCCGTTTCACCATCACCAAGTCCTGACGATGATGGATCTATGGCCAGGGCAAACTACATGATATATTTCACTGTGATTAATTAGTATCTTTTAGATGGATTGCAAGATTCAACCAAGTTGTATAACATGCAAGATATAACAGAAAGTAAATAACATTATATTATTATTGTGATTACATCAACCTGATTCATCTCAAGGATCCAACATCACATGTTACCACTTAGCCTCTTTCCAACCGTCCAGATCTATCTCAAGGATCATCACATACCATACGATCTCAATCCCTCAACATGCATTGTCACTGCCTCTTCAAGGCTCATATCAACATCATGGGACAAACACATCATTTATAAAACCTCATAGAATAATTATCAAAGTGATGTTACTCATCACATATGTCTCATAGCCTTTTCATGGCTAAGCATCACATGCATGGTTAGGATATACAATAATCATAGTTTCAACATAAGGACCATACTTGCTATAACAAGATGATATTCAAGATACTATACTTATCATTCTTATACTATTTGATGATCAAGTGTATAAAGCACATCATTAACAAACTATATCCATGCTTATTATTTTCTCAAGATTATACAAGTAATCAAGGTATTCATTTTATGTAAGAAGTCATGTTGAACATACAAAACAAGCACTTATTGTTACCACTAACATTATGTCACCATACACTATCATCATTAGTATGCAAGCTACTAGTATTATCATTAACAAAATAAGTATAAGGATTACTATATGCATGTCATTACCACTAGCTTCCTCATTATCATCATCTACTACTATCATCATCATTATGCAAACTAACATTAACATTATTATTGTTGCAAGGCATCATCATCGTTTGTGCATAAACATTCACTTCCATAACATATGAGACTGTCACTATAGGATCATAACCCTCACTATAACTCCGCACAACCCTCACTAAAACCCATCAAGGCCTATCGGCCGACACACACCAATTCAAGGGTGCAATGCCCAACACACCCAGCCCTATCGGTTGTCACCACTCAAGGCTATCGCCCACCATGGCTATCGGCCACCACACTATGCATGGCCCTGTCGTCCGACACCAACAAACCACCATGCCATACTTAGTCGATCGTCCATCACAAGCACAAAGGTGTCGCTCATCACAAGGACCATATCGCCCAACATGGTTACCATATCGGCCCACACTCACACTAGCTCCACCTATCGCCCAACACAAGGGCAAGGATATCACCCAACACCAAGGACACTCACCATGTCATTCATCCCAAGACACTCATATCGTCCAACACACCAAAACAAGGAAAGGTATCGCCCAACAAGGGGTCATCATATCGGCCAACACTCATACTAGCTCAACCTATCGCCCAACACAAGGGCACCTCATGTCGTCCTTCTCAAGAACAAGGGTGTCGTACAACACACCAAAATAAGGAAAGGTATCGCCCAACAAGGGGTCATCATCAACCTCCAGCACAAGGAAACTCAAACCCTAGAGAGCAAGGTACACTAGGTCACAAGGAAACCCTAAACCCCAAGGAGGATCGGCCACTAGAGATACAAAAGCAAGGTACAAATCTAAGCTACTAACATGTGAATAAAACATATCAAGAGGTAATGGAGTTAGGGTTAGAAGCTTATGCAACCCGCCTTAAGCTCCAAGCTCCAAGGAAGAAGAAGCACTCCAAGGTCCAAGGGATATCATCCACCAAAGCTGATCCAAGAGAGGGTATCGGCCACCACTACAACTCCAGGAGAGTGTATCGGCCAACACAAGCAAGAGAGGGAAGAGTGGCGTGCACTCAAGGTGGAGGAGAGACCAAGGGATCCAAAGAAGCAAAGGAAAGGGAAAGAGCCACCTATATAGAAGGGAAGGGAGGAGAAAACAAGGTAGATCTATGCTAAGTATCGTCCACCCAAGGGACACTTGTCCTAGGGTTCAAGCCACACTCAAGAAAACCATGAGACACTTGTCAAAGATGTGCACCAAGTGTCCACCAAGCAAGACCAAGCCTCATGGTCGACACAAGCAACAACTCTACTGGGCGACACACCAAGGCATCTGGGTGACACACTCCACTCTAGGTCGACACCCTACTCACCTTGGGCGACACAAGCTTCACTTGGCCGACACAAGGCTCAAGCAAGCCCAAACAAGGCACCTCAAGGCCCAAACAAGATAAAGCAAGGCCCAAGAAACTCAAACAACAAGCCCAAGCCTTCCTCTCAACCCTAGAGGAAGCAAAGAGGGGAAAACATCTCACATGATGGCAAACTTGCACACAAAACCCTAAACTTGGGTTATTTGCAAGTAGCCCCTCCAACTCTCAACAAAGCCCAACAAAACCCTAATCACCACTTAGAGGTGATTAGCAAGCACCAAAGCACCAAGGTTAAGCAAAACAAATAGGGTAAACCCTAAACACAGGTCAGGGTCCTTACAAGCTAACCCCCTTTAAGGGATTTCGTCCCCGAAATCTGAAGAGAAAAGCGAGGGATACTTCCTCCTCATCTCTTCCTCAAGCTCCCACGTGTCTTCCTCAACGCCACGACGCTGCCAAAGGACTTTCAAAAGAGCCAGGTCCTTCCTCTTCATCTTCTTGATCCTTCTATCAAGGATTGCCACCGGACCTTCCTCGTAGGTCACATCTGCATCAAGCTCAACCTCAACTGGTTGTATCACCGTACCTGAATCCAGATGACTTTTCTTCAGCATACTGACATGAAACACTGGATGCAACCTGTGCAACTCTGGAGGCAACTCTAACTCGTAAGCTACCTTGCCAACACGTGCTATGACTGAGTAAGGCCCCATATACCTGGGAGATAATTTACCCTTCCGTCCAAACCTTAGCACACCTTTCCACGACGAGACTTTGAGATACACTTTTTCTCCTACCTGGAACTCCAAAGGTCGTCGGCGATTGTCTGCATAAGACTTATGGCTGTCCTGTGCCACTTTCAACTGTTGTTGTATCACCTTGATCTTATCTGTTGTCTGTTGAACTAACTCAGGACCCAAAAGCTGATACTCACCAGACTCATACCAACACAAAGGAGATCTGCACTTTCTTCCATACAAATCCTCATAAGGAGACATGTCAATGCTCCGCTGATAACTGTTATTGTAGGCAAACTCTATCAAACTTAGGTGTACATCCCAGTTGCCTAGAAACTGCAGAGCACAAGCTCGAAGAAGATCTTCCAAAATCTGAATAGTCCTTTCAGACTGTCCATCTGTCTGCGGGTGAAAAGTTGTACTAAACCTCAACTGCGTTCCCAACGCCCTGTGCAACTGTTCCCAAAAATGACTCATAAACTGAGGACCCCTGTCAAAAACTATCATTACCAGTACTACATGCAAACATACTATTTCATCCACATATACTCTGGCAAGTTTCTCAGCTGTATACGTCGTCTTTACTGGTAGAAAATGGGCAGACTTTGTCAATCTGTCCACTACCACCCAAATGGAATCATGATCCCTAGTTGTCCGGGGTAGACCAACTACGAAATCTATGGTTATGTGATCCCATTTCCACTGTGGTATTGGTAAAGGTTGCAACATTCCTGTCGGCTTCTGATGTTCAGCCTTCACTTGCTGACACACCGCACATCTCGCCACAAACTTAGCTACATCCTTCTTCAATCCGGGCCACCAATATAAGTCCTTCAGACTATGATACATCTTGGTGACACCTAGATGCATCACATACATCGACGTATGTGCTTCCTCAAGCACCAACTTCCTCATATTATCAGCATCTGGAACTACCATCCTATCACGATAGCAAACTAGCCCATCCTCGGACTCATGAAACCCATCACGCTTGTCGCTGCCGAACTCTGATCTGATCAACTGTACCGCATCATCTGTGTGTTGTGCATCCTTGATCTGCTATCTCAACATAGGCTTAACTTTCATCTGCATGAAAAGACCAAACAACAAAGAAACTTCCATCCGTACATTCATCTTCCGTAGAGAGACAAACATATCTCGCTTATGGCAAACCAGAGAACTCAACTGTACCTTCTTTGAAGAAAGAGAAGAAGACTTTCTGCTAAGCACATCAGCTACCACATTCATCTTACCAGGATGATACTCGATAGTGCAATCGTAATCATTGATCAGCTCCATCCATCGACGATGTCGCATGTTCAACTCTTGTTGCGTAAAGATGTACTTCAGATTCTTATGGTCCGTAAAGATCTGACACACTTCCCCATACAGATAGTGTCTCCAAAACTTTAGCACGTGAACCACTGCTGCCAACTCCAAGTCATGAGTCGGATAGTTCTTCTCATGCTTCTTGAGCTGTCGTGAGGCAAAAGAAACCACATGATCTTCCTGCATCAACACACAACCTAAACCTTTCTTGGAAGCATCACAGAAAACAACATAGCCTTTCCCATGCTCTGGCAAAATCAACACTGGAGCACTGGTTAGCTTCTCCTTCAAACTCTAGAAAGCTTGCTGACATCGATCATCCCAAACAAAATGTACATCCTTCCTGGTTAACTTCGTCATCGGCAATGCGATCACACTGAAGTCTTTGATAAACCTCTGGTAGTATCCGGCCAAACCAAGGAAACTACGAACTTCTGTCGGCGTCTTCGGTTGTTCCCAATCCGCAACAGATTCCACCTTCTTCAGATCTACTTTGACTCCTTCAGCAGATATCACATGACCCATGAAAGTCACTTCCGCCAACTAGAACTTGCACTTACTGAACTTGGCATACAACTGATTTTGACGAAGAAGAGTCAACGCTTGCCGAAGATGTTGCTCATGCTCTAGCCTGTCCCGACTATAGATCAAGATGTCATCTATAAAGACTACTACAAACTGATCTAAGAACGGACGGAACACTCTGTTCATCAGGTCCATGAAAGCAGCAGGTGCATTGGTTAACCCAAATGGCATAACCACGAACTCGAAATGACCATACCTCGTCCTGAAAGCTGACTTTGGTATGTCATCCTCCTTTATCCTCAACTGATGATATCCAGACCATAGATCGATCTTCGAAAACACTGTAGCTCCACGCAACTGGTCAAACAGATCATCTATCCTCGGCAACGGGTACTTATTCTTGATCGTGACCTTGTTCAACTACCGATAATCTATACACAACCACATCGAGCCATCCTTCTTCTTAACGAACAACACAGGAGCACCCCACAGCGACATACTCAGTCGGATAAAACCTTTCTCCAACAACTCTTGCAACTGATTCTTCAACTCTACCATCTCTGCTGGAGCCATCCTATACGGTGACTGTGCAACTGGCTGTGTTCTAGGAACCAGATTGATCTCGAAATCAATCTCTCGGGGCGGAGGAACACCAGGAATCTCCTCAGGAAATACGTCTACAAACTCTTGAACCACTGACACCTCCTCAAGACTAGGATCTTTCGCCTTGGTAACCACAACAGTATCCACCACGTGAGCTAGGAACGCCTCACATCCTTGTCTTAACAACTTATCTGCCACCACAGCTGATACCAAACACGTCGGAAGAATCTTCCTATCTCCCTGGAAGATCCACTGCTCTCCAGCAACATCAAACACTGTCTTCTTGGAACCACAGTCCCAGCCAACCTTATACTTCTCTAAGGTATCCATCCCAAGGATAACATCGAAACCATGCATATCAAGTGGTATAAGATCCACTTGAATGTGGTGTCCCGAGAAAGACAAGACACAAGATGGACACTCTTCTCGAAGCAAAGAGGAACCATCAAGAGGGGTTTCTAACAACAAGCTATCCTTCTTACAGCTAACAGGTAAACGACAGTTTTCAAGCATACAATAGGCGATAAAAGAGTGTGTATCACCCGGGTCAACCAGAACAGATATAAAGCAAGAAGAAGACATATCAGAATGAAATAACTCCATCTGACCTGTCACCACTCGCGGGTTGACTATCGCCTTTGGATGATTCATGGCATAGAACCGAGCTGTTGCTTGCTGTCCACGACCTCTGCTACCCTGAGCAGACGATCCAACTTGAGACACTTGACCGCGTCCTCGACCTCTGCTACCACTGGCCTGTAGTCTCTATGACCTCTGAAAACTCTGTCTCGGCTACTGCGTCACTTCGACATCTCTATTCGGGCAATTAAGCCTGAAATGCCTGACTTGTCCACAAAGATGACATGACTTGTCCTCAAATCGTGGCCTAGCTGGCCCTGCCACTGCCACAGAAGTTGAACTATGTGCCTTATATGGTGAAGAAACATAACCTTTCCCCTTACTTGGAGACCACAGAGATGGTACACCAGAACTTCTCATCGCTGACGGTGCTGAAAACCTAGGCTTCTTAAAGCCATCAAACCCTCATCCTTGAAACTGAGCAGGTCTTTTAAGAGACATAGACTCTCTTTTCTCCCGTACTGTCCTCTCGATTCGTCGAACGGATTCCACAAACGTAGCAAACCGCTCTCGGTTCTCCAACGCAAACACCAGGGTTTTCAACTCAACACTCAAACCCTTCTCGAAACGTCTAATCCGTTCCTCATCTGTTGCCGCCATGTGAGGACAAAACCTCAACAGATCCATAAAATTGGCTTCGTACTCGGTGATGTTCATCGTTCCTTGTCTCAGGTTCTCAAACTGACTCACCTTCTCATCCAGGTACGTCTTCAGGAAGTATCTGGTGACGAACTCGTGTCAGAACACTTCCCAGCAGATCACCTCACCCGGCCTCTTCTCTTCTTCGATGGTCCACCAGTGACCAGCACTACCCTTCAGAAGGTAGACATCGTGCTTTACCTTATCCTCTTCAGGGATGTCAAGAATCCGGAAAGCCTTCTCGAGACTTGTCAGCCGTAGATCTGCATCTGCTGGATCAGCCGTTCCAGCATAATCCGAAGCTCTAACTCGGCGAAGCCGCTTGAAGGTCTTCCCAATACCCGATGCTTCTCCATGGGGAACCTGTGCTCCCGGAGGAGGCACTGGAAATCGCTCAACCATGAGATTCATCGTAGCCATCAGTTGCCCCATAAGTTGTTGGTAGGCAGGATGTTCAAGTATGGCTGGGTTAAATTGGGGACCCTCAGGCACCCGATCTTCATGTGCATGTCCATCTGCTCCATCAACTGATGCAGCATCACTATGCTCAGGAGCATGTTCTTCATGGTTTCCAGACATCTTGGCTTTTCTTCTGCTGAGGGCAGAAGATATTGTAAGAAAATCTGGAAAACTCATAAGAACAGACTCAACCTAGTCCTAGATCCCTGTAGACTCAGCGAACCTATCTCTCTGATACCAAAACTTGTGGCAACACATCCCATTATCATATAGATAATGAGGTGTTACGCAAAAATGTGTGGAAATCACCATAACCACAGATTATGAAAACACGGGTTAATTAAAACCGATTACGGAAAACTGATAAACTGTGAAACTATTACTTTCCAGTCATCATCCTGCACAGAAACATGTCATATATATATATATATATATATATATATATATATATATATATATATATATATATATATATATATATATATATATATATATATATATATATATATACATACATGAGATCTGATTCGTGTCCACAACTTCAAAGGACAGATGTTCATCCATCACATGAGTTCACCACTTGTCCACATACATAAAGGCCCACATCCGGCCATCAGCAGGATATACAAACATGATCGATCGTTCATCGTGAAACAACGTCAAAACACTGCCAAGGACCTGAGAGTACAGGGATGACTCTAGACTCTACTACAAAACATCCAAAACAGCAGCATATCCATCGCTTGCCTTCTACTGCTCGTCAAGCTGCTCGTCCGCAACACCACGACTACGACCACGTCTACCTCGACCACCTAAAAAGGGTGTAAACCAGCGGGGTGAGACAATTGAACAATTATCCCAGCGGGAAACATAACTCCCCACCGCAACTACAGAACCTCAACAGGATAAACTATAAAGGCAGATAACTATTAACAGGTATAACTAGAGCAGTCTATATAAAGCAAGATTATTCTTATCGACAAACTTACCAGCTATACAAAAGCATGTAACCAGATATCTCTCAATGGAACGTGATTAACAAGATAAGATTTATCACTATGTAACATGATTACCAGAACAGGATATAATGTCACATAACCTGATTATCAAGATAAGACATATTGCCACATAACCTACAAGATATAATAAAGATGTTTACACAAATGAGGCCTCATCCAATGTTTCATGTTTATCTTACGCAGTAAATGCTAATCGGCTGTATTATGTATTATTATGCCCTGAGGAATTGAACCATACTGTTCAAATTCCAACCTTCGGCTGCGAAGCTTAAATCTAGTGCCATACAAGGTCAATGGAAGAGTCGGACTCCACGACCTCCCACCTCGTGGTCAGTACACGAGTACAACACAAGCAGGACCGTAGTCACATGCTGAAGTGGTCTTAGCCATAGGGTCAGCTCCATAGGCTACCCTCACTCTAGCCCGCCTTGGTACATGTCTCGGTGCTAGTAAAATTGAGCCACGGGCCTATTCACCGTGCTCTGAGCCATGAACGCATTCATGCTCCTCTCATCACATGTCCTTAGCCATGGGCCTGTTCACCATGCTCTATATATGTATCTGAGTCTGCAATCGAAGTTACACTCTTACCTCCTCATTTTCAGGCTAGGAGCAACCTACACATATTCAACAATATGCGCTTCCAGGTTAACCCGTAGGAGAACCCGTTTCACCATCACCAAGTCCTGACGATGATGGATCTATGGCCATGGCAAACTACATGATATATTTCACTGTCATTAATTAGTATCTTTTAGATGGATTGTAAGATTCAACCAAGTTGTAGAACATGCAAGATATAACAGAAAGTAAATAACAATATATTATTATTGTGATTACATCAACCTGATCCATCTCAAGGATCCAACATCACATGTTACCACTTGGCCTCTTGCCAACCGTCCAGATCTATCTCAAGGATCATCACATACCATGGGATCTCAATCCCTCAACATGCACCGTCACTGCCTCTTCAAGGCTCATATCAACATCATGGGACAAACACATCATTTATACAACCTCATAGAATAATTATCAAAGTGATGTTACTCATCACATATGTCTCATAGCCTTTTCATGGCTAAGCATCACCTACACGGTTAGGATATACAATAGTCATAGTTTCAACATAAGGACCATACTTGCTATAACAAGATGATATTCAAGATACTATACTTATCATTCTTACACTATTTGATGATCAAGTGTATAAAGCACATCATTAACAAACTATATCCATGCTTATTATTTTCTCAAGATTATACAAGTAATCAAGGTGTTCATTTTATGTAAGAAATCATGTTGGACAAACAGAACAAGCACTTATTGTTACCACTAACATTATGTCACCATACACTATCATTATTAGTATGCAAGCTACTAGTGTATCTACCACCATTCTCATTATCATTAACAAAATAAGTATAAGGATTACTATATGCATGTCATTACCACTAGCTTCCTCATTAACATCATCTACTACTATCATCATCATTATGCAAACTATCATTAACATTAATATTGTTGCAAGGCATCATCATCGTTTGTGCATAAACATTCACTTCCATAACATATGAGATCGTCACTATAGGATCATAACCCTCACTATAACTCCTCACAACCCTCACTAAAACCCATCAAGGCCTATCGGCCGCCACACACCAAGCCAAGGGTGCAACGCCCGACACACCCAACCCTATCGGCCGTCACCACTCAAGGCTATCGGCCACCATGGCTATCGGCCACCACACTATGCATGGCTCTGTCGTCCGACACCAACAAACCACCATGCCATACTTAGTCGATCGTCCATCACAAGCACAAAGGTGTCACTCATCACAAGGACCATATCGCCCAACATGGTTACCATATCGGCCCACACTCACACTAGCTCTACCTATCGCCCAACACAAGGGCAAGGATATCGCCCAACACCAAGGACACTCACCATGTCGTTCATCCCAAGACACTCATATCGTCCAACACACCAAAACAAGGAAAGGTATCGCCTAACAAGGGGTCATCATATCGGTCAACACTCATACTAGATCAACCTATCGCCCAACATAAGGGCACCTCATGTCGTCCTTCTCAAGATATATATATATATATATATATATATATATATATATATATATATATATATATATATATATATATATATATATATATATATATATATATATATATATATGGCTAAAAGAATTGTGTACCCGAGTACATGTAGCTTACATGTACCCACCTTCATTTGTGATGATTGTAAACTTCTACTGAATAATCCAACCTTATGGATGTGAAGTATACCCCTTAGATAAGATGTGTACAAAAATTCACCATAATTTGATATTCATAGGTTATCCGATGAAAGAAAATGTATATTTTCTAATCGACGGTAAGTTGCAAAAATTGTATAAATCATTGAATGATATCTTGCTATATCTCATGATCTATATGAGATATGGTTATGATTTTTTAAACACATCTAATCTATATAATGTTGAATCAATCCATATGGTTGGATCTTATGAAGATACTCCCCATGTGCTATTTTAATGGTCAGTACACATAAGTTACATGTACCGACCGATACACACTTCCTAACATATATATATATATATATATATATATATATATATATATATATATATATATATATATATATATATATATATATATATGTATATATATAATATATATGTATATATATAATATGTATATATATATATATCATTTGTCTTTAGTCCCCGCACAGGTAGCTACCTGCTCCATAACTAGTTACTTTCTCTGCAATTTTTCATTTTACATGTGTACATGGTTACATTACCTTCCAAATAGTTACATTATATGTATAGTAGTTATAGTTGGTACATAAGTATCAGAATTTTTACTGCGCAGTCTGCCACATTTTACCTTTTCAGTCCAATTGTTACTTTTTTAACAAAATAATTATATTTTTGTTTGAGTAGTTATTTTTTTGACCATATACTTACTTTTCAGGATGCACACAAGGATAGTGAAATCTTAATTACCCGTATGGGCAATGAATGAGCCCCCTATGTGTGTGTGTGTGTGTGTGCGTATATATATATATATATATATATATATATATATATATATATATATATATATATATATATATATATATATATATATATATATATATATATATATATATATATATATATATATATAGATATAGATATAAAAATACACATATATGTATATATACATAGATATGTATATGTATACTATATTTATGTATATATATTTATATTATGTACACACACAAATATATATATATATATATATATATAATATTTAGATCTGGAGTTAAAGGGTCAACTCTCTACGCTATTTGCTTGCAATGCGTTGCAACCTCTTTTCTTCCGAGGGGTTTTGATCTTCCAACCTTATTTTTCCATAAAATATTATTAAATATTATAGATATACTTTTTTTTAACAAGAAATGGATATCTCCGTATATTTCTGACTCAGCACGAATAGTTTTTTTTTTTTCCATGTCGATGTGTGTATGTGTTTACGTATACACACAATCACACACGACCAAATTTTGGATAGATTGCATCATATTTGTTTTAGAAAGCTTCTATGTAATAGGTGTTCGAAAATAGGTTTTGGGCCAAATCTTAATCAAATAAGTATTCATGTCGTTGCACAACTACCTAACACAAAATCTGACCGATGCTCGTGTGGAATTTTACAAATTGCTGAGCATTTAATCTAATACAATTGTGTAGTTTCTAACTCAAAACCAAACACATATTTTTAAAACCTGTAAATAAGTATTAGATAGATATATGTCTTGTGCAAAAATATATATACTTATGTTACCATATATAGTATCATGACTGTAGCGGGTGAAATTTGATATTCGTATCATTGTTGTTGTATGTTAAACTCTTAGTACTCAAAATACATGCCGATTTGCATTTATATCGATTTCTAATTGGCTATTGGTTTCTATTTGTACTTTAACTTCCAAAATCAAAACTTCTAAATTAATTAATTCCAAGTCTAAAAGAAAAACCAATTCTTTTAGCCAAATTGAGTAAGATTAATGATCACACTTCTAATGGTCAAGTTTTATAATGTCTTTTACTTTAGAACTTTTATACCCTTCTGTGGACTGGTTGATAACGTGGCTTCTATTACGGGCCACATTATAATTGACTCTTGTTGAGAAAAGTGCCATGTGAACTTGTGAAGGGACAGACGTTCATTCAGACTTCCACAGCTTAAAAAACAGGTGATAGTAGGCCGTGCAAGCGTACCCCAAAAGAAAAAGATAGTAGGCTTCGCCAATAAAAAAGCCCAACCATTTCCTGTGCTATTTGCCCTTCGGCCAGTAGAATATAGACACGTATAGCGGTTTTGGGGTTTCAAGGCTTCTGGTCACGGCCATCTACCCGATTGCATTGCACGCAGGGGTTGGGGAGTGAAGACCCCAACCACTAGTGTCCAACCTATCGCGTCACGAGAATAATTTCGACATAACTGTCGGGCGGATTGGTCCCCTCAGACTGAGGTTATTGTCGGTGTAAAGCCAGAAAATTTACCAAGAGGTGGGGTCTAAGTACCAATGCGTAAGTAAATCAACCACCATCTGCTCTGTACGTTCATGTTTCTACTATTCTTCCACTGTCATGTTATCTATATGAATTGTACAAGTGGAGGTGGCCAGTTGAGGATTTTTAAGATGATGATCCAGGTTTGAGCTATTCTGAAAGGCAATAATTAAATTGTTTAAGTGCGTAGTAATTGAACCTTAAGGCTTGTTTTGTTGTCTGCAATTGCTCAAATAAAAAGCAACAAAAACTGACTCCACTGCCATCTATATGGTTGGGTCGAGTTTTAAATACCTCATTCGTCATTGTCTGGTGTGCAGCAATCTGAAGTGAACCAGCTGCTGCTGTGTTTGCATTTCTGTTAAAGTGTTGACACCGGGATCCATGCAGCAATAACGCTGGCATAATACGATCGTTGGAACTTACGACAACGAAAAGCAGCTGCTCTGCAGAGGCATCAGAAATGTGAATAGTCCAGGAAGGGGCGGAGGAGTGGAAAGGACATGCGCCCAAACAGGCACAGTTGGGTCTCATTCAATTTTCTCAACAAAAGCAAGGGAAGTTGTTTATTTTCCTACCGAGTTAGTTTCAAATATCTGTAATTGAGGAATTAAATGTAATTGCAAAACACATTTTGTATTTCACCCCAACCAAATCGGCCCTAAGTGTGGAGTTCACTTCATATCGCCGAGATGTGTCATGTTTGTCTCCATACTCTGTTTGGTAGAACTACTTTGGATTCTTGATTAAAAAAAGTGTTTGCTGATACCAAAAAAATATAAAATGCTTGCGACTGTGAAAAGTGATTGGATCTCGTCTAATTTAGCCCTGGCAACATCTTCTTCCAAAACTCCAATAAGGGCTCATTAAGGACTCGTTTGGTTCTTTGTAGTTGCAACACCTTCAAGAAATGGAAAATACGTAAAAATGCTACCCCACTTTTACATCTTTTGTAAGGCGTTGTAAAAGATGTTTTGGTTTGTTTTTATTTGGTAAAGGGTGGTTTCATATTGGAATAAAAAAACTAGAAGGTTGAGAAAACGGATCAAGCCGAAAACTAGCACAATCCGTTTGTAACCATTTGCATACACAGTTGTTATCGGGGGAGCTTTGTTGTCACATGTCTTTTGCAACTCCACTCACCCCAACCCATGTTATGCTTCTTTCATGTATTTTAAACCGGAAGGCAAAATGTTTATTCTCGTATTGTTTGTGTTGGAGACTTCCCTCCTCCTTATATATGGACTCTTGTCCATAGTACAATTGAGGAATGAAAGGGGACAAGCTCTACGCACACGCATGGTGGGCATTGCCAACGGGGTTTGGGCCGGCCCGGTCCGGAAACCCTTTAATCGAGCGTGTCGGCGCACGTCGCATCCCGCGCGCAGGGGGTACAAATCCGGCCTCCCAGAGGCACTTGAGCCGTAATACAACTCTTCGTTTGGACGCTTTCAAACGGCGGCCCGATTTGCAACCGCAACGCAATTCTTCACGCGTTTGTTCGTTGTTACTTATACTTTGTTCTTCGATGTCGTTTGTTACGGTTGAACAACGTCTCTCATTCTCTTCTTCCTTGCTTCCCGCCTTCAGTCTGTCCACTGGAAGGTCGATCAGTTGTCTTTCGCTCATCGCCGTGACTGTGTGTGCGCGCTTCACGTCGGCAAACGTTGTTGGATCTTGGGAGAGTAGCCGCGTAAGAGATTATCGCACAGGCGCTCGCCGTCGAGTACCGCAGAAATACTCTTAAGGACAGTGCTCTCTGCACGCCTCAGCGTATCCCTGATAAAAGTTTTACTGATAACGGCTTACACCGCGATTTGTGCTCTATTACGAACTACAACACATACAGTTAAAAATTATTGAAAGATGAATATAATGACTTGGTTTTTATTCCAACCAAACAAGCCCTAGCAATTGTTAACTAACACAGTCCATATTCATAACGAATTTAACCCTACAGTCAGCGTGAGCGATGGGAAGAAGTTTTCTGGATAGTAGAGGTATGCAAGGAAGTGCACCTTGTTCCTAATGAAGGGAATGGGGGAGAGAAACGATCCAGTAGACACCAGACGGTTTCCTTTTTGTATCAAGGAAGACATCAGGATGAACATGTTTTAGGATGAAGGTGAACTCTAAAAGGAAAAACAATACTCTTCCAACCCACAAGGCATTGAGGCTTAATATTGGTGACGTGGGTAAACAAACAGAGTCGTGGAAGAGAGTGAAAAATGAATATTGCCATTCATATATCAACTTACCTATTCGGCGTCAATTAGCAACCGACGTCGATGGCGGTGAAACAGGAAATAGGATAGCAACAAAACTTATTGTGCTAACTATTAGTTCAAGACTGACATACTTGATTTGCTAGTAAACAGTCGAGGCTTATTTTTCTATACATAGGTGTAGACACAAACCAAATTATTCAGAAAAAAAAAAAACAAGACGTGCAAAATCGATCCACGTAAAAACCACATTGAAGATATATAACATGCACACGGTAACAATAATCAAAAGTTCAACACATTCCAGCGAATGTGTGATGCGGTGGCAATTCGTGCCATGGTAATAAGTACGAGGTTTAAGTTAAACTGTTGCCAAGGATGCGTCATTATTGGAAGTTTTAGTTAATGTTATGTTTGCATCATATTACAACATGCTAGCTCTTTATTTACTACCTCTTTTAAGGGGTGGGAGGGCTCCACTAGGCTTTGGGATCCTAGGAGGGAGTCCCCCCCCCCTAGGCTTTAAGAAAAGTTTAACACAAAACAATATATTTCCATTCCCATTGTAAATTCATGATGCAACCTACTTTTTTTTCAAATTGAAGGAAGCATATAGCTGAAACATCATTGAAATGACCCCATAAGTAAAATAAATAAGAACCAACAGAGTCATAATCCCATGAAACTTTGAATTTGGGCGGAACATAATTACACATTGTCTGGAATCCTTCCTTCCATTTTAAAGTCAAAACCTTATACATCTAAGATAATAAAAAAATACAAAATACCAATTGAAAGCATCATATGCTATAGTCGAACCGTTTACCCTAATTACTGTAAATAAATAAATAAATTCCATAAAAGTTTTGTGAATGATCATATTGAGATCAATATGGATTTAAATTACATGAAGGATTATATACATAGTTGATTGACCTCGTATTGAAGATTCTACAACAAAACCATTATAACACCCACACATAGAGCCAAAGTGTTTTTAACATGATTTGAGCGAGATAGATCTCACTGGATCTTAATTGAAGAAAAAAAATTGTAGTTAAATTAGATAAGTGGTCATTAAATTGAAAAAATGAAAGGTTGATTGCTTCAATTAAATTCGAAGGTTGGAATATATTGAATATACTTGAAATTGGATACATAAACTGCTTGTAAGCATACGAGGTTATTTTTGAAATCCAGTAGTTGATAATAACCAAGATCAATTTAGCATTTGAAAGATGTCTTAAATGTGATTACATATATATGTATGTGTATATATATACATATATATGTATATATATGTATATATATATGTATATATAGATATATATATATGTATATATATGTATATATAGATATATATGCATATCTATGTATATATATATATATATATATATATATATATATATATATATATATATATATTTGTTATGTAGCTTATCCTTTAGACCTTTTTGAAGAAGGTTCTGTTACCAACATATTGGAAATCATCTTTGTTTCATAATTGGGATTTCCCTATTTAGCCAGGGCATTTTGGGGCAAGCGAATCTTTTATCCTTGTAGTATTTTTGGGATTAGTTGTTATATTAGGGGGGTATAGGAGTAGTTTTATTTACCTATCCCATTTTTTCTGCCTTTTCGTTGGGATTGGTTCTAATTCATGATCTGGCATGTATAGAATGAAAACTTCATTCTCGATTCTACAAGAATTTTTATGAAAGCATTTCATTTGCTTCTCTTCAATGGAAGTTTCATTTTCCCAGAATGTATCCTAATTCACACACACACACACTGTAAACATGATTGGAAATTACCCCATTAGGTAGAGGATGTCAAAAGGAGTCAATGGACTTTTTCTTGGATGTGATTGAAATTTCAAGAATCAAGGCAAATTTCAAATTCTATTTCTAATAGCAAATAAAAAACAATCGTCTCTACCAATGGTAGACCTCCACCAATTAAATTTTGATGAAATATGTGCTCCACTAGGATGCAACAAGGTAGGATCTAATCCACACAAGTTTTTCTACAAATATTCATGATTAACTCATGAACCAATAAATTTATGTTGTATATTCGAGATACAATATTCCTAATCCTTCTCCTTTTTGTAGTCCTAATCATTGTTATGAAAAGCGGTAATCGGTGTACGGGCGGAGAGGGTACCGAATAGAGTATATATGGTATGCGGGAGTATAAGCGGGAGAATATTCGGTTTTAATCGATTTTGATTTTTTTTAATATTAACCATAAAGATATGTAAATTATATATTGACCATATAATAATGACAATGATAAGTAATTAGAAACATTTATAATTAATAGACTAATATTGCATTCATACGTAGTTAGAAACATTGATGAAATTAGAGAATAAAACTTTGATAAGTAATTACAAACATTGATAAGTCATAGACTAATATCACATTAATAAGTAATTAGAAACATTGATAAGTAATAGTCTAATATTGCATTAATAAGTAATTAGAAACATTGATAATTCATAGACTAATATTGCATTAATAAGTAATTAGAAACATTGATAAGTGATAAGACTAATATTGCATTAATAAGTAACTTGAAACATTGATAAAATTAGGGAAAAAAACATTGATAAGTAATTAGAAACATTAATAAGTCATAGACTAATATTGCATTAAGAAGTAATTAGAAACATTGATGAAATTAAAGAAGAAAACATCAACAGTAAGGATCAGTTCAATAAACACTAACTATAAACTTATAGAGAAAACATGAGGAGAAGACCAAATATGTAAATTGGAAGAAGAGAATGTAATTGTAATGACCAATAGTAGTATTAGAAAAAATTAATGTAAAAAAATTTATTACTTGCATTTGAGTTTGAAAATCACCGATTATTCCCCCGATCGGCCGATTAATCGGTCCTGGACCGATTATAGGCCGATTATTCATAATCGGAGCGGTAGACCCCCAAAAAGGAATATTCGGCTGATTATTCGGCCTAAGCGGCCAATTTTCTGAACAGTGGTCCTAATAGGACATTAGCACGAGGATCGGGAAGGAGAAAATAGGTTTACATGAATTAGTGTGCCAACAATTCATCCCACTAACCTTGTTGTGATTAGGAACAAAATTTACCATAGAGTTGATGAGATTGGAAAGAAACATGAAACTATAAAATCATATTAGAAATAAATTGGGAAAAGTTCAAATAGGATAAAAGATGGATCGAGACGGTGAAAACATTACCTTCATTGAGTTTTTGGGCTTCTAAATATGTGCTCCTAGCAAATGAGAATCAGAGTCAAAAGTGAAATGAGAGGGATACAATTTTACACACTACTTCCAAACCTCTATTTACTATGATTTCATAGAGATAAAGCCTATGAATCCATAAGAGTTGAATAGGGATAAATAGAATGATGAGATGAGTATGGATGTATCAAAATCCCTTATTCATGACAAGAACTTATAACCAAGCCACATATAATTTAAGGATCCACCCACCATGGTTGTGGTATTGCAATGCTGGGAAGAACAAATACTATAGAGAATACCACACCATCCATGTGCATCAAGCAAAAGAAGCCACACTACCTACACTTTCTTACTAGAGTATGTGCTACTCATAGAGTAAGACATGAATTTGTACAATATGAAAATCATCTAAAACCCTAGCTATTATGATAAAAGGTAGAATTTCTAACTCCAACAATAGTTATTATATAGCCCATATTTAAAAAAAAGGATGCTAGAGTTTAAAGTTATAATAATATTTTCCTATTAGATCCCTAGTTATAGGGTTATAATATTAATCCTATATATCTATAAAGTATTCAAAAACTAAATAAATGATGACAAAATATCGTTAACATTATTGACTTGAGAGTTCTACATTGTCCATATTTTGATAATGACTTAACCATTCCATTCCTATGTATCTAATATGTTTGTTCAAGATTAATTTCAGGCTTTAGGTACATGAAAAGGATCAAATTACACAAGCCCTAGCTTGTTCAAGTTCAAGTCAAAAGCAATGCAAGTATGCAATTTGGGAAATCACTCCAAATGACCATAGATGATATTTGTAATCACTTGTATTGATGATACGACTTGTAATTAAGATGAGAAAAAATTAGGGACACGTAATTCCAATGTTTGATCACTCTAATGTTAATTTAGAAAATTTGTCACAGACTATTTATCGATCGAGTTAGAAACTCGACCGATCCAGTGATGGATTTTCTTAAGAGACCAATCGGCTGAGTTGCACACTCACAAAACTCGAACGATTGACTCACTGAGCAAAAATGATTATAGCTCCTCGGTCGAGTTTCCCACAACAAACTCGACCGATAGTTTGAAAATTGGCTTTGTCTCTTAGTGGTTCGGTGAGTTATCTTTATTGAAACTCGACCGAACGAATGTACTGTAACTATTGGTGAGTTATTTTGAGCAAGAATAGATCTGTTGTAACTTGGAAAACAACTATATTTCACACTTAAGTGATCCCACACTCAAGGGAACACCCCCAACTATACATAGGACCCCTTGGAGTTCATTCCAAGTTTGCTCATTCATGCTATTCTAAGTCCTTGCTATAGTTGAGTGTGTTGCAAATCCTTGAGCCCCTTTCTCTCTCATTTACATAGCATTTCATTATTATGAGTTAGTTAGGCCAGTTGTAAGAGAACTACTTCCTTGTGCTTGTAAAGCTCTCATTCCATTCCATCTACCATACCCCCTTTCTCAAAGAAGCAAAGGTGAATCAAGCTACTCCAAGTGAAGGTGAAGTTGTTGTTCTTCTTCTTCAAGGTTGAAGAAGAGGTGAATATCTTCTCCATGTGAAGGAGAAGGGCAAGGCCAAGATTTAAGAAGAGTGGGAAAATTCCTTCAAGGCCAAAGACTTGATGTAAGTGTGGGTAAGTCCTTGTTGAAGGATGAATACATCTTGATAAAGTGGGTAAATCCTTGTGTAGGTGGAAGACTCTTATCTTGTATGGGTAAGTCCTTGGATGTATGGTGGTCTCCCTGTATCTCTTATGAATGGAATATAAGTATACATGGATTGCGAAGTCCTAGAGGTTGACCTCTCTAGGTAATGGATTGACTCTCTCCTAGATTGGACTGTGTAACCACTTTAAACCACCTTATCCAAGTGCTTTTTCTCTCATCCTTGTTATGCTTATTAGTTAGAACTTCAAATTGAACTTAAGCTATTGGTTTTGGTTGATATAATTTGAAGGTCTAACTTATCTTGTGAGAATTTTAAAGCTCTATTCACCCCCCTCTAGAGCCCTAGATCCAACAAGTGGTATCAGAGCCAAAGATCTTCTCCAACAATCTCCCACGAAATGAGAAGATGGGTGACAACCTACTTGGTTCACTCAACCTAGAGGGAGGCTTCTCCATGCATCCTCCGGTCTTTGACAACACCAACTTCCTCTATTGGAAGAGGCATATGCAATTCTACATTCAAGGAATGAACTTTGATATGTGGAAGGTGATGGTCACACCATACAAGGAGCCAACTGGAGCTATTTCAACATGGAGTGAAGCTTCACTTAAAGAAGCCCATCTCAATGCCAAATCCATAAGCATTCTCTATGCAGCCCTTACCCCAACGGAGTTCAACCGTATCTCATCTTAGGACACCGTCAATGAGATTTGGGATAAATTGTGCATTACCTATGAGGGCACAAAGAAATTCAAGGAGGATAAGATATACATGTTGAACAACCTTCTATAAAACTTCAAGATAGGCAAGAAAGAAGGGATTGTGGAGATGTACTCTACGCTTAATGTGATCATCAATGGCCTATCTGCTTTGGGAAACACTTTAGATAGAGGTGTAATTAAATCCAAGATCTTTAGGACTCTACCAAAGAGATGGGAGTCAAAGGTGACCTCCATTGAAGAAGTGAGGAGCCTTGGTGACATCCCAACCGAAGAACTCATTGGAAACTCCAAGCTCATGATCCAAGGCTTGACAAGCAAGAAGAATAAGCCAAGCAAGAAAAGAAAGAAGCTAAGAAGATCTAAGATAGTGCATTCAAGGAACAAGTGGGGGTGGTCATCCTTCAACAACAACTTGCTTGTCTGACATCTCCCTCCTCCTCAAGTGAAGATTATGGCCCTAGTGAGCATAAAGCCAACTACACCAAGGGCAAACACTTTAAGGGAAAGTAGTCTTCCTCCTCTACTCCTAGATGCTACAAGTGTGGACAAAATGGACCTACAAGAGTGAATGTCCCAAGTCAAGAAAGTCACATCACAAGGGAAACTCTAAGAGGGAGGAAGAGTACAAGAAGAAGAGAAAGTACAAGAGGAAGGATACAAAGGAGAAAAGACACAAGAATGCAGCTCATGCAGCTCGGGAGGAATCATCCTCAAGTGGCTCTAGCTTCGAAGAAGATGGAGAGTGCCACCTTGCACTCATGGCCTCTACTAGTGAAGAAATTGGTGTGATAAGTGAGGTAAGTTAGGTAAGCTTGCATGAGTTATCTAAGGAAACTCTTATTGATATGCTTGTTTCTACCCATTCTTATTTTGCTAAATGTAAATCTAAAAGAAAAAGGTTAGAAAAAATTACTGATGATTTGTATGCTAAACTTTAAATTATTGGGCTTAATGAAAAAACTCATCTTGAGAGCCTTGATAGCTTGCAAGGCCAATATCTTGATCTTAAGCTCCAATACAATGGATTTGAAGTAGAAAATGGTGTCTACCTTAGGAACATTGAAATTCTGAAGGAAGAAAACCAAAAGTGCCTAAATGAGCTTATAACTCTCAAAAATGAAAATGATGAATTTAATATTATTGTTAATGCTCGTAGGGATGAGTGGGATGTTTATCTTAAGGAAATTCAAGTGCTTAAATCTAAAAATGTTAGGTTTCTTGGTCAAGTTAATGATTTATCTTCTAGACCTATCTTGTCTAGTAATGACATTGCTTCTATTTCTGTTGAGAAAGATTCGTATTTGACTAGAGCCCTCTATCTAGAGGTCGACCTTATTCATGCTAGAGATGATATTTCTAGTTTGTCTTCGACTATATATCTCTTAATGATGACAATCATAGACTTAGGGCCTCTCTGTAGAAATTCCTCAAAGGGAAATAACTACCTAAATGAAATCCTTGGCCATTCTACCAAACAAAGTGGTACTAGTGGTTTTAGATTTGTAGGGGGGTCATCTAAGGGCAGAACAAAACCAAAGATAAGAAAAAGAGCAAGGATACCTCCTTTTTAACTGAAGAGTCCTCCGGCACTAAGAATACTATGATTTGTTCTCATTGCAAGTATGATGATCATTACTCTACTTATTGTCCTTACAAGCCTAAGGGGACAAACCCAAAGATGAAATGGGTCCCCAAGCTAACTCCAGATCCTAAAGTTTGAGTTCGGAACCGACACTATCCTTTCTTATAGTAAAAAAGTAGATGGATTATTGATAGTTGATGCACTAAGCATTTGAAAAGTGATATAAGCCATTGCAACAACTTCACCAAAAAGAAAGGAGGTTCAGTTACCTTTGGGGAATACAAGAAAGGTAAGGTCAAAGGTGAGGGTGATGTAGCTAAATTCTTATGTATAAAGAATGTTCTTTTTTTGGATGGCCTACATCACAATTTGATTAGTGTAAGTCAATTATGTGATAGTGGTTACCTTGTGTTATTTACTTCTTTTGAATGTTTGATTCTAGATTTCCTCACCTATCAAGTCATATATAAAGGAACTAGAAGTGGTAATCTTTATGTAATTGTTCTTGGCTCTATTGAGCCTATTGTTGGTAGGTGCTACCTTGTAGTCAATTCAAATGATATTTCTCTATGGAATCATCGACTTGGTCATGTAAATATGCATCAGTTAAAGAAGTTGAGAAAAAAGGACTTAGTCAAGGGATTTCCCAAATTGTAATTTGAAAAGGATGAGGAATGCCAACCTTGTACCCAAGAAAAGTAAACCAAGTCCTCCTTCAAATCCAAATGAGTCCTTAGTACCAAGAGATATCTTTAACTTCTTCACATTGATCTATTTGGACCAATGAGAACTTAATCGCTTTGTGGTTACAAGTATTACCTTATTATTATCAATGATTTCTCTAGATATAATTGGACCTTCTTTCTTGTTTATACGCTTGATGTTTTCTCGAGTTTTTATAAATGAGTTGAGTATGAAGTTTCTTGCTGGATCATTTCCATCCATAGTGATCATGGGGGAGGATTTGAAAATGATCTTATTGAACATTTTTGTCAAGGATCTGGGTATGCACATCACTTCTCTTCACCTCAAACACCTTGACAAAATGGGGTTGTAGAGAGGAAGAATAGGTCGCTACAGGAGATGGCTAGGACAATGCTTTTAGTATATGACACTCCTAAGAAATTTTGGGCTGAAGCCGTCAGTACCTCATGTTTTGTACAAAATCGGGTTTTTAGACATCCTTCTTTAAAGAAAATCTCCTATGAGCTATGGCATGGTAGGAAGCCGGCCGTCAAGTATTTTTATGTTTTCGGATTTCCTTGTTTTGTGTTGCATAAAAAAGATTCTCTCGACAAGTTTGATTTGAAATCTTACAAGGCTTTCTTTCTTGGCTATAGCACTACTAGCAAGGCTTATAGAGTGTTTAATATTGATCTTGCTAAAAGTAGAAGAATCCATAAATGTTAAGTTTATTGAAACTAACCCCTCTATTCCCAAAGATATTGTTCCAAATGATGATGTTGCAGATGAGGTAATTCCCGTTATAAAAGAACTCAACATCACCCAAAAGGGAAAATAGGAGGGCATTCAAGAAGAAGAGAAAAATGAAGAGAAGAAGGATCCAACTCCCTGATTTGCAAAGAATCATCCAAAAGAGCTGATTTTAGGTGATCCGTTTGAAAGAGTGAAGATGCAGGCTGCGTTCAACAAAGAACAAGCCAGTTGTGCCTTCATCTCACAACTAAAGCCAAATAACGTCAAGGAAGCTCTTGGGGATGATGAGTGGATCCTAGCTATGTAAGAAGAGTTAGAGCAATTTAATAAGAACAAAGTATGGACCATAGTGTCAAGACCAAGTGGTAGAAAGATCATTGGCACTAGGTGGGTCTACCACAACAAGCTTGATGAAAGCGGCAAAGTGGTAAGGAACAAATCAAGGTTAGTGGATTTGGCTATAATTAGCAGGAAGGTATACATTTTGATGAAGTATATGCGCTTGTAGCTAGACTTGAGTCCATTCGTATGTTGCTTGCCTTTGCTAGTTATAAAAAATTTCCTATTTATCAAATGGATGTTAAAAGTGCATTTTTGAATAGTACAACCCCCGGGCTTTGAACATGATAGTTTACCTAACTATGTTTATTTGTTGCAAAAGGCTCTCTATGGACTCAAACAAGCACCTCGAGCTTGGTATGAGAAATTAAAGAACTTTTTATTTGATCATGGGTATATCATGGGCAAAGTAGATTCTACCTTATTTCTAAAGCACACTTCTAACAATTTTCTTATCATTCGAATCTATGTTTATGATATCATTTTTGGTAGAAATAGCCTTAATCTTTGCAAATAATTTAGTGATCTTTTGCAGAGTGAATTTGAGATGAGTATGATGGGTGAGCTCACATTCTTTCTCGTCTTTCAAATCAAGCAAACTAATGATGATAGCTTCATCAACCATGGCAAGTACACAAGTGGGTTACTCAAGTACTTTGGGATGGAGAACACCAAGCCAATGGACACACCCATGTCAAACACCGCCAAACTTGACAAAGATGAAGAATGTGAGAAGGTAGATGAGAAGATCTATAGAGATATGATTGGAAGTTTACTTTACTTAACTGCCTCTAGACCTGATATAATGTTTAGTGTCGGCTTGTGTGCTCACTTTCAATCAAGCCCTAAGAAATCACATCTTATAGTTGTTAAGAGGATTTTAAGGTACTTAGCCAAAACTCCAAATTTTGGTATATGGTATCCCAAGTCAAGGGACTTTACTCTTACAACTTATAGTGATGTGAATTACGTAGGATGCTTGATTGATAGAAAGTGTGGAAGTGGCACTTGCTTTCTCCTAGGATCATGCTTGGTGTCTTGGTTCTCCAAGAAACAGAGCACAATGACATTATCAACCACCGAGGCTAAATACATTGTAGCCAAAAGTTGTTGTGCCCAGGTCCTATGGATGAAGAAAATGCTCCAAGACTTTAACATTCATTTTGATGCTTCTCCTATCTATTGTGATAATACTAGTGCAGTTAAATTGTCATATAATCCTATCTTTCATAATAGAGCTAAGCATATAGAGGTTCGCCATCATTTTCTTCGTGGTCACATTGCCAAAAAGGATATCTATATAGCACATGTGGATGGAAAATCAGTTGGTGGACATTTTCACTAAACCTCTAGCTAGAGAGCAATTTAACTTTATTAGATCTAAACTGCTCATAACTAATTTAAATGAATCTTATATGCCTTCTATCTAGTTGTTATCTATCCTATATGCTTTTCCTGTGTTTTGATCACCATTGCTTGCTAATATGCTAAAAATCAATTTTCATGTTCTGTTTGCCTTGTTTCTCTTGTTTTTGGGTATTTTTTGCAAATACTTGTTTATCACAAAATAGTACCCAATGATGAGTGATATGTGCTTAAGTATGATTAAAACTCAAAATTAACTTGAAAAATAAATTTAATTAGCACTCTAATGGCTAGAAATTTGATTTTCTAATGTTGGTTCAGGTGGACTATCGGTCGAATTTCCAACTCAACTGATCGGATGCCGAGAGCTTTTTTAAAGAGTCGAACGGTCGAGCTTTTAGGTCACAGAACTCGACCAATTGCCAATCTAGAGAAAACATAAGTTATGTTTGGCCGACATTTCTCCCTCTAATATAGAAAAAAATCAATCGATCCAACCTCTAGCTCCCTCAAGATCTCAACCCTAGCCCTGACCTTCCTCTCCCTAGCCCTAGTTCGACCTAGATTGACCTCCATTGACCTCTCTCTTATCAACCCTAGGTCTGTGGATGAGTTTTGATGGTGTTTCTCTAGCTTTCTCTCTCTCCATCCTCTCCAGTTTGTCTCCATTGTGTCCAACCGGAGAAAGAGGGCCGCCCCAGCTGGTGCACCATCATTGTCTACCAACTCACATCTCATTTCCTTTGATGACACCTTCTTTGTCTCCAATGAGGCTCTTAATAGGTACAAGGAGCTCCTTCCTAGGAACCCCTTTCTGTTTCATGCCTTGTTTGAGCCACACCCACGAAGACAAGAGGTCATTGATCAAGTAGCTGAGTTGTTGTACGATCACCATATCTCTACCTTGTGTGTCAAAGTCTTGTGCTACAACAATTCGATAACTAGCACAAAAGTTGTTCATGAATTCTATGCTAACTTGCAATGGAATTATGGCACACTCGTACCACCATCCAATACTCAAGTAGTCCTCACTTCCATGATTGTTGGGAAGGAATTCCAAGTCTCTGAGGATACCCTGAACATATTTTTTTTTCGGGTACTGAAGTGACTGACACCTGGCGAAAGAACTATCCCGAGTATTTTGACCTAGTCATGCCTGAGACCTTCTACAAGTAGTACGATCTTACTCCCCTGATATTCATAAGTTCTTGAAGAAAAATCAATTCCCATATAGGAAGAAGTGTACCATTCCCTCCTCCGCCTTAGATCTCAAGAACCACATACTTTCTTTAGTTGTTAACTACAATATTCATCTTAAGAAAAATTAGACTGAAATTGTAGTTACAATAATTATGTACTATATCTTGAAGAACATCAGATTCAAGTGGGCAAGATATGTTCATTACCATATGATCTGCGCTGACTCAGGAAAGAACGCCTGCATAACCCACCCACCCTACCCAGCCCTGATCTGTGGTCTTTTCTAGCTTGCCACTGGCAAATCTCTTTTCCATGACTTGCACTACAAACCTTCCTAGAAAGGAGTTTGCATCAGTAAGACCACACTTCAACAGTCTGTGCCTATCCCATCCTCTACCACATATGTTGCCTCTACCTCTACCTCTACCCGAGCATATCCACCACCTCAGCCTACCCGACCTGCCTGCGCCTCGTTCCATGTATCAAATGAAACCCTTATGGGCTACATGTTGCATTAATAGGCATACAACCTTTAGGTTCAGGAGCACATGCATTAGGATCTTTTTGCCATCATGCCAAAGATGAACATATCCTGTGCACATCCTTATCATGCTATCATCCCTACCCAGGAGGTGACCATGCATCCTATGCATATGATCACTTTTACCCGGCTCCTCCACCTGCTTCTTCCACTGCTGTACCCTCTACTGTTGGTGGAATTACCCCTGAAGTGCTTCCTCTGACAGCTATCCCCTTGGCCACTCTGCTTTCTAGTCTTTGTAGTTCTGCTCCTTCCTTCCCATAGACCAATGAGCTTCATGCTCTTGGCATGTCTTGGGCTGAGTAGAATCCCCGCTAGCCCGGTCATGGTTTTGGTTATCTTAGTGATTTGAGGAGATGCTAGACCAGGTTGATGAGGAGGTTGTTGCTACTAATGAGGAGGCTGATGAGGATGATGGCAGTGCTTCTGATGATGGCTCTACTGGTGACTCTGGTGATGAGGACATTACTGTCTCTATTGCACCTTTAGACGGAGATGATGACTATGAGCCAGAGGCCTCGAATGCTGATGTTGATGACATTGTTCATGATGTGGACATAGATGACCTAGATGTTTAGATTTTCTAGTTTCTAGTCTAGATGTTGATCATATATATCTTTCTAGGATATTTTGTATCAAAAAAATCTGGCCACATTTTCTGAGTTTTACTATTTTATCATCTAGTTTTTCATCAGTTTGGCTTGTAGTTGCTTTTGAGAACATGCTTTCTGGGTTGTAATCTTAATCCTTTATACATCTACTTTTGATTTACTATATCTTATGAGTTGGTGCCATGACTACGTTATTTTGATTATGATTTGGATTGTTTGTTTCTCTCATCTCTATTTGGTGTATGCTTTGAGATTGCATGATGCGGATGTATGTTTGGTTGTACTTGGAGAATACCTAATTCTATGCTCTTCTAAACCCCCTTCATTTTTTATAATGTCAAAAGGGGGAGAGAAGTTCAAGGTTTTGAAGCTCAACCATATTGCTTTTATTGCCTATGTGATCCTTTTCTTGTTCATTATATGCTTTATCATGTGAGTTGCTAAAGGACCATATATTATATATGTCATGTTGCTTTGTGTATATAGACTGACTATGCAGGTAAGAGTAAGTATAGGTTGGGGGGAGCAATTACATTGTTCAAATCATGAACCCCCCTACAATTCACAAGGCAACGGTATAACTTTACATATCCTTTTTAATATGATTGAGGAATAGTTTATCATTGTCAAAAAGGGGGAGAATGTTGATTTGAGAGTTCTACATTGTCCATATTTTGATATTGACTTAACCATTCCATTCCTATGTATCTAATATGTTTGTTCAAGATTGATTTTAGGCTTTAGGTACATGAAAAGGATCAAATTAAACAAGCCCTAGCTTGATCAAGTTCAATTCAAAAGCAATGCAAGTGTGCAATTTGGGAAATCACTCGAAATGACCTTAGATGATTTTTGTAATCACTTGTATTGATTATATGACTTGTAACTACGATGGAAAAAAATCATGGAGACTTAATTCCAATGTTTGATCACTCTAGTGTCCATTTAGAAAATTTGTCACATGCTTTTTATTGGTCGAGGTGGAAACTCGACCGATCTAGTGATGGATTTTGTGAAGAGACCAATCGGTCAAGTTGCACACTCATAGAACTCTACCGACCGAATCACTGAGCAAAACTGATTCTAGCTCATCGGTTGAGTTTCCCAGAACAAACTCAACTGATAGTTTAAAAATTGTCTTTGCCTCTTAGTGGATCGGTCGAGTTATCTTTATTGAAACTCGACCGAATGTACTTTACGAAAAACACAAAAAAAGTAATTATAACCGTTGGTGAGTTGCTTTGAGTGAGAATAGATTTGGTATAACTTGGAAAACTGCTACATTTCACCCTTAAGTGATCCCACACTCAACGGAATACCCCTTATAGGACCCCTTGGAGTTCATTCCAAATTTGCTCATTCATGCTATTCTAAGTCCTTGCTATAGGTGAGTGTGTTGCAACTCCTTGAGCCCCTTTCTCTCTCTCATTTATATAGCATTTCATGATTATGAGTGAGTTAGGCCAGTTGTAAGAGAGCTACTTCCTTGTGCTTGTAAAGATCTCATTCTATTCCATCTTCCCAACCCCCTTTCTCAAAGAAGTAAAGGTGAAGAAAGCTACTCCGAGTGAAAATGAAGTTGTTGTTGTTCTTCTTCAAGGTTGAAGAAGAGGAGAAGATCTTCTCCAGGTGAAGGAGAAGGAAAAGGCCAAGATTCAAGAAGAGTGGGAAAATTCCTTCAAGGCCAAAGACTTGATGCAACTGCGATTAAGTCCTTGTTGAAGAATGAAGACATATTGATCAAGTGGGTAAGTCCTTGTGTAGGTGGAAGACTCTTGTCTTGAATAGTTAAGTCCTTGGATGTATGGTGGTCTCCTTGTATCTCTTAGGAATGGAATATAAGTATACAAAAATTGCAAAGTCCTAGAGGTTGACCTCTCTAGGTAGTGGATTGACTCTCTCCTAGTTTGGAGAGTGGAACCACTCTAAACCACCTTGTCCAAGTGCTTGTTTCATTTTCTCTCATCCTTGGTATGCTTGTTAGTTAGGACTTCAAATTTCACTTAAGCTATTGGTTTTGATTGATATAATTTGAAGGTCTAACTTATCTTGCAAGAATTTTGAAGCTCTATTCACCCCCCTCTAACAAACATAAGGTGGATGTACTAGGACTACATTAGATATGGTTATGATTGTCAATGAAAACTGAACTAACAATGATATCAATTTGTTATAAAATCATATAGGAATCATGAAGAAAAATTATTGCAATGGCAAGATATAATCAATGTACTATTGGATTATGCTTCTAATAAGATTCAATCCAAATTTCATGATATTTGGATATAAAGGGAAAATCATGTAGAAAGGGAGCCATTGGTGAAACCTAGTTTGTTTTAATAGCATCCTCAAAATTTGGTTATTTCATACTAACTTTGATGATATGAGGTGACTATCAAAGTATAATAGTGATGGAAATATTATGACTCTAGTTGATAGTGTGAGCTCTAGACCTAAATTAGGCCTTCCTATTAAGACAACAATGTAATATTGATAAAATGTATCATAGGAAGCTTCAAATGAGGAATTATTCCAGATCAAACATTTTTCTAATTAAGAATGTTATTAAGATTATGGTCACTTTCGAAGACCCGGGAACGGGCCATTTGCCCCAAAACCCAATTAAAGCCCATTTGGGCCAATCATAGTTTACATATGGGTCCTTGGTGTATAATATTGGGAATGAAATATTTCATGTTCATAATATATACTCAAAATACTTTAGTAGATGGATAATTGGAATATAAGATTATAGGATAAATTTTAGATAATTAGGATTTATCTAGTGATTCAAGTAACTAAATTTGTAATTATCCAATATTTACTTAATAGATAAATTTGAAATGTCTATCCTATTAATTTTGACCTAGTATCTTGCCCATGAAAAGATAATAACAATATATTGACGATCCCAAAATTTGGGATCAAACAAAGTCATTATATGGTCTATATGAAGACTTATTTAAACCTGACTTTTATCAAAAAGAAAAATAAAATAAAATAAAGGATGGCGACTCTAGTCCAACGCAAACACGAAAGATGCCACCCAAACAAAGTAGGACACAAACATAGTCCTATGGAGGGGGAATATCTACCATGTTTGTAGAGATGTAAAGGCTATAAAAGACTTAAATTCCAATGGATGATGGGCTACCAAGTTCAGTCCTAGGGTTCTTCGTGAAATTGAGGTAAGGAGAGGAAGAATTAGAAATGAGGAGTGGTCGATAGTTGTGAGGGGTATCCCATGGAGATCCTTGATCCCAACCACCTAAGCTAGGGTGATAGGCCACCATTTATGAGGAGGACAGATCGAAGTGAGAGGCAATGTTTTCATCCCAAGCTCGTTGCTAGTGAGGTGAGTCTACCTCGTCAGAGTGGAGCCGCAACAACTGGATTGGAGAAGAGCTACACACATATGAGAAAGGGATACATGCTCAGGGCTAGTGGGTCAAGAATAAATGGATTCAAGAAAGGATATGTGAGGATTCAAGCCTTGAAACGGCTGGGCACCACATGGTCAAATTTGTATGGTCAAATTCAAAATCGATGGCCTAGATCTCCCAAAAATAGGTATTATCTTAAAATTCATACTTGAGATAGGAGTTTCCTTTTTTAATAGAAAAGGTGTCTATAGAGAGCTCATGATATTTTTTTGTTCTGTATAAATTGATTAGAAGGTTGCTTTTGATATCTGATATTTATTAAATTTGATTCCTAAAATCTATAAGATTTTAATGTTTTGGACATTAAAAATAGCAAACGGCTTTCAAAATTGATAAATATTTTACAATAAGTATATTTTGATATGTTGAATAACATTCAAAAGTATGATCACTCTGATTTTAAGTTTTACTAAGGTTTTTTTATGTAAACTCTAAAAAGGGTATTTTGGATATTTCACCCATTGATTGACAATGAAATTATCTGATATTTCTTTCTGCTTCTAAATTTTTAATAGAACTTCATGCAATATTATATTAGTATTTGATTTTGGGCCTAAGTGGCCTTTAGACAAGATAATTGATGATTATTTATTAAGTAACATGGGATATGTATGGATATTTTGTTTGGAAAATGATTTGTATTGTATTTTTCTCTGATTCCATGACTATGTTATTAAGTTTAGTATATGTGATTATGTTCAAGATTTATTCTCATTGTATGATGTATATGCTCATATTAATGCATAAAATGTTTTTATAAAGATTATAGTAGCTATATAATGTATGTTTTGACATACAATCAACACTAAGATTTTGTCATAATTTTATAGAACACTCATGTTTAGTCTAAACAAGAACCTTGTTTTGGGTTATAAGGTCAGGGTGATGGGGGGTTTGAGATTTATAAATGAATGAGGGAATATACATAAAAAAGTATTAGGTTATAAAAAAGAAATCAGAAACACATTAAAGAAACCAAAAATATCAAAGGTAAGTGGGCCATCTCCATTAAATTTTCATTATTGTTATGATTCAACTAAAAGTTCTTATGCAGTAACTTAGAGATTAAGTTGCTTTCATATATTTAGTGTTCCATGTTTATATATTGAATGAGTTATCTTGTTAGAACATCATATTTCAGATAGTTGCTTTCTTATACTTAGCATTTCTACATGCAATTCAATTGATTTTCTCAAGCCTTTAGACTCAGATGTCATATATCTGATGTCAGAATTTAGTAAGACAATCTATTAAACAATATTTTAGATTAAGAATTATTCAGATAACAAGAATATCATATATTTAAATTTAATTCAGATTTTAAGAGTAGAGATTCAATTTATATTAAAAAATCAGGACATGTTCAATTTATTGTATTCAATTTCAGTACAAGATAAGTTTAGATTCAGAATTCAGTAAGTTTAGATTAAGATAATTGTGGTAGAACCTTCACATAAGAGATTGTAGGATAAGTCGTCATTCAGTTAGTCCTAGGAAGTATTCAGAGGCATGTAGTGCCAATACATAGGAGTGTTTACTCCAATTCAAAGGCACTTCATTACTAATTCAAAGACACATTAGTGTCATTCAAAGACATGTAGTGTTGATTTAGAGGTAGTTTGTTAACAACTCAAAGGCATAGTCATGCAAATTTAGGAGAACTTATCATATAATGGCAGCCACAAACAAATAAAAGGCATAAATAAAAGAGACATTGATTCATTATGAGTTACAACTTTCAGATCTTAGTTCACCTTTCAATTATAGTATATTCATGTTTTGTCCTATTAGAAAATTAATGCCACTTACTCTAACGGTAATTTTCTATTTGTGCATGGATGGATATGAGATATTTGTAGGTATTAATATTTAGGAGAGAGGATACAAAAATAATTTTAAGAGGTTTTGCTTAGTGTGGTGCCATCTACACGACCCAAGATATTATAGCAAAGTGGAGGATTTTGCATCGTGCATTCACTGTTTCTTATTAATTTGATGTAACCAAGTTTATTTTATGCAAATATGATGAAAATTTTATTCATACACACTTTGTAATGGTTATTTTCTATCAATATTGTAGTGCATATCATGTATATGACACTCCCAAGATGAAAAAAGTTAGCTTCCTCTCAAGTGATATGAAAATTGGGGCGTTACAATATATGATAAAGTAAATTATTTTAGGTTCAATGGGTTTTCATATTGATTGTATTCACATAACATGAACAGTTGTTTTAATGATCAAGATACCAATAATAAGACCATAACTTCTCTGAGGTACATAGGCTATGCCTATTTAGAAATAATAAGACTATGTTGTGTTGATGCCTCTTCTATAGTGGGAGATTGCTTTGTAATTTTTATATACTAGAATGTATATGTTCATTCTCCATATGACTCAAATTAAGAATAAGTAAGAATGTTCATACATGCTTCTATCAGAATGAGAAACATTAGGTAAATTTTTGCAAACAAATATGTTATAATATATTAAAATTTATGCCATACATACTTGTGTTTCATAGAGTTAATCCCATGCATCTGATTTCAACTCATGCATATCACATGTCCATTGCAATGGAATGTATAAAGGCTATAGGTATATGGTTTTTCTCCATTTTAATATGAAACACGTCTCCATTTATATTGTGAATATTGTTTTGAAGCAATTGAAAGACTTTGGTTGCAAATCAATGTGTTGAAAATAATCCATGGTTGTAATTTCATATATAATACATGTGGTATAATTGGGATGGTTATAATCATTCAAGTGATAACAAAATTTTAAGTATGTGTAAAACTAAAAAGGAATTGTATTTGACTTGCGCATGGATTTTATTCTACTTTCTAGATATCATGTAATATCAAGTGGACAAGTCACCAAACATAACCAATAACCCATCATTAAACCTAAGAAAGCTTTTATAACTAGTAAAATATATTTCTAAAACTTCTTGACTAAAATACACAAATTGAATATTTTTTTTGCATTTAATTGATCAAATTATAGCTCGACCTAACTTGGTTTCGTCAAGTAAAATCATATGTTAGCTAGTCATTGATCAGATTTTAAATTTGACCACCATCTGGTTAAAATATAAGTTTGAACATGACCATATATGACTAAACTAGAAGTTCAACCTAATGGTCTATGTCAAAAAATGACTAACACACATTAATGTTATTCTCACACTAAAAACATATTTGGCAGCACATTGGGATCTAAAGCCTTCTCAACACCCCTGATAGTCATCCATCTATTCATTAATTTTATTTGTAAATACAGAGCCTGTAGAACCCTCAAAACATAACATGGAGATGCACTTATTATATCCTTCATAAAATGTTTTCAAGAACCACTCTAAAAGAGTTTTCTAGTCTTGAAGAGCTATTCGAGTAAAATAATTTTGCAAACCCCACATATTGCAACAACCATGACATAGGTCCATGCTAATTTGAATCCATAGAGAGCCATTTGTATGGACAACACAAGCATGTGAAGACTTATCATATTGTTAGCAAGGTTAGGAAGGGACTTCAAGGAAGAATTTTGTAAGATGTGAAATAGTAGGGAGGATTTTAGATAGGGCAAGGTCAGTTACCATAGTTAGGGTTGTCTGCACTATAAACCATATTTTTAGGAAAAAGCTTCCCAATTGCAACTAGTTGAGTCTATGATATGACTCATCTTAAGGAGTCATCTATGCACACGTCCTAATATATTATTTGGAACTCTTTCATTTTGAATAAGTTGTTCTATATTTCATATTAATTTTCATTGACCCAGGCACAACACCCTTATTTATCACTGTAGAGGTGATGTCTTTGAATATTCACATGTTATATATATATATATATACTTATTTTGATAGTTTATTGGAAACTCTAGTTTTTGGGTTAGATGTGTTGATTGAGGTGTGTCCATAATGTGCCCTATGTTTCTTTGGATACATAATCCAAGTTGATATTTACCGATTGATACACATTTGTATGATATGATCCTATGGAGGGATAGCCTAGATAAGTATAAGTCAATGTTGGAAATTTGGGTCCAAGGTAGTGATTTGTGAAATGATGATATCTCTTGGACTTCTTGACAAGAATAGAAGATTATTCTAATGTGTTTGATGTCTAGTACTATAGAAAATAATATGTTAAGGAAGGTGGCACATGTTGTGGATCCTATAGGAAAGTCCTATGATTGAGGATTTTGCATCAGTTCCAATACGTGTACCATAAGATTTTCAAGGTCTTCCTACACCTAGAGATATTGATATTGATATTAACTAGGTGTTGGTACTCATACAATATCTCAACTACTATATAGGATGACTCCAAAACAATGAGGGAATCAAAGAAACTTGAGAAGTTTTTGACCAAAGGGTTTATGCACCTGAGTATGTCACCTTTTATGTGCACATGTTCTATTTGTGATGAAGAAGGATGGATCTATGAGGTGGTGTTTAGATTATGGACAATTGAAAAGAGTTATAATGAAGAATGTCTACCATTTTCCTAGTAGATGTAACATCTTGTTTTTTTGTGTATATAATCAAATGGATTCCAAATGCATTAATAGGCTTCAAGGTAATGAAAAACCTAGATGAAATCCAATCAACGATATATTCTAGTATCATTATGTTTGAATGAAATGATGTTACAAGGAACCCTTAAGACTTAAAGGTACCTAAGTGGATCCTATAGGAAAGTCCTATGATTGAGGATTTTGCATCAGTTCCAATACGTGTACCATAAGATTTTCAAGGTCTTCCTACACCTAGAGATATTGATATTGATATTAACTAGGTGTTGGTACTCATACAATATCTCAACTACTATATAGGATGACTCCAAAACAATGAGGGAATCAAAGAAACTTGAGAAGTTGTTGACCAAAGGGTTTATGCACCTGAGTATGTCACCTTTTATGTGCACATGTTCTATTTGTGATGAAGAAGGATGGATCTATGAGGCGGTGTTTAGATTATGGACAATTGAAAAGAGTTATAATGAAGAATTTCTACCATTTTCCTAGTAGATGTAACATATTGTTTTTTTGTGTATATATTCAAGGTAATGAAAAACCTAGATGAGATCCAATCAACGATATATTCTAGTATCATTATGTTTGAATGAAATGATGTTACAAGGAACCCTTAAGACTTAAAGGTACCTAAGGATATATTTTGAAAACATGATCCATAATATAATGACTCGAGGAAACATCCAATTTTGGAGTAATAGTTTTATGTTTGTGAATTGCGTTACAAATATTTCTAACTGTGTGGTCAAACAATGAAGTAGATTTATTGTCACATTATTATGGGTATAAAATATGTATTAACATACAATATGATAATATCTAATTGAAAGCAAATTATGAGCGATTGACATGAAATATATTGATCTGGTTGCTTCATATCACAAAACTATGATGGTTAAATATAATGTATATCATAATAAGTCATTAGTAGGTCTTTCTTGATCCAATGTGATTCTTACTTTTAAATTTAACATTATTTGTGAACATATATAATTACAATTTATATGAGGAGTTGAAGGTTTTTGGTGAGAAATAAATCTAAGAAATCATCCATTTAACACCATTTGGGATGTTATATTGAACGGAAATATGTGTGTTGTCCCATTTTTGTCCTATGATTATATAATTATGTTACTAGGACTTCTACAAATGTTTAGGTCTCTCAGAATTTGTTACTATATTTTAAATATTATAGGGAGATAATGATTCAAACTCTATGACCAAGTCTAGTCTAGATATTATATGTTTATAGTGAGATATTGTAGTCGGTCATATGTATCACATGTGCCTTGGCTTTGGATGTGTCATGCATAAAAGGAAACCCTAATATGAGGATACAACATAGATGCATCATATTGTAGTCCTAAAATGAGTGTAATAGATAGTATATATTTAATATTCCATAGTAGATATGATTCATGAAACATGGGGTGTTTGAAACTGGCCAATCATTTTGAAAGTCAAGGGCTTTCCACACAATCAAAACCTTTGAATCATGATGAATACTACAGGAAGAACTAGAACTGATTCCTAATTTTCTCTATCATTTTTTAGAATAAGACACTAGAAGAATTTCATCGCATTGGAGTACCGGGGGAAGAGGCACATCCAAAAAAGAGCACCCCGATATTATGCAAATATGGGAAGGGTTTGATTGTACTAATGAAAGGTGTACTTTGCTTGTATATCTAGTTTGTCTGATAAGGAAGAAGAATACATAAGGAGGTGTTTGTCCCTTGACACCAATTTTTTTGGGTATCTTCCATATCATAATGGAAGTGTAGAGATATGGCAAACTTTTAAAGGGAATGCGAGTCCATATTGAAGGAATTTCCATTATGTATGGTGCCTTCAAATACTGCTATTCATTTCCAAGTATGGCGCCACTTTCATTACCATCTTGAGCTCATGAAGTGGCCTGTAAGGTTATAAATCCATTTCCAAAGCTGAAGGGAGTCTCAAAACAAGAAGAAACCCACATGTATGACCTACTAAACATCATCATAAATTTCACCCAAAATGACACTCTTTGGAAATTTGGGAACATTTCACAAATTTAAGAAAGAAAGGGGTTGGAGTGGCATTCCATACTGGTCTACAATATCTAACCTTCTTTGGATCTTGGGCATAACACATTTGAATACAAAAGAAAGAAGGTAGATATGTAATAATTTTGGATAAACAACTTGACCTTATAAAATTAATAAAAAGACCATTACTCAAGAAAGTACCAACCATTAATTCATTGGACTCAAAAAATTATGATCTATTCTAGTGGGATCTAACATCTTGGTTTTAATGCCCAAAATGTTATGACGTTATAGGATAATGTGTAAATAATGCTTTTCTAATGAAAAATGACAACGAATATCATGTAAGGGTTATAAAACATTGAAAATGGATTTATAATCTTGTCATTGTCTAGAAATTACAAATACTTTTGATAATTATGTTTAATTTAATAAATCATGATTTCATGTCATAAACTAGGATTTGGATTGTAAAACAATAAAAATTAGAAAATAGCACAATCTCCACTAAATTCCTAGAATATTTTCATAAGCTTGATTTGAGCCATGTAACAATTTTGGGACCACCAAATTAATTGATAACTGACACATGTTATGAGTCATACATGACATTAGCATTTGATAAAGACTCAAGATATCAATATTGTCATTCCTTAGGATCATGGGAGTGGACATGCACATATGTAATAGTTAAGTTTGTTAAGATAAAGTTCAATGATTCTATTGTTCATTATGTGACCTATGAAAATCATGTTTACGCCAACATCTAAGTTTTGTACTATTTTTCAGTAAATACACTCTCAAAACAAGTATTGTGTATCATGACTATGTTAATCCACTAAGAACCGTGAATATGTGTAACATACCAAAACCTACCATCTTGACTCTCAAAACCCTAATCCCATGATTAGGAGGTTAGTATGTTTGGTTCTTTAGATTTGACCAAATTGGGATCGGGTGATACTCTAATACAATTTTTGTAGCCCTTATGAATATAGATAATGCACATACCATGAATAACTCAAAGTAACCCTAACCTATATAGGCTTGAAAAAATATATAATAAATTAAGTGCCACTAGGTTCTATAATCAACATCACCTATCATCATATATTAACATAAAAACCTAAATATGTGCTAACATTTAAGTGGGTTTTATGAAATAATCCACATATGTTTCCTTTTCTAACTAATGCACACATAATGACTTAGATATGTCTAGTGAGAGGTATAATGTTCTTAATTCATGGAATGGAATTAAAATTGGAGCTTTCAAGTAAATTATTAGGAATAATGTGCCATCATCTAATTTAGCTTTGAATTGATAGACTTAATGGGTTAAATATGTAAAATATGAAAACTCATGCAGTATAATACACATAACACTTTTTATTAATGATATGATGAAAATAAGATTCAAACTAATAATTTTTTTTATAATTGTGTAACACAATAATCCATATTAATATAATGAGGCCAAACCTTAATTTTAGTGTAACTCATAAAAGGAACTCATAAAAGTTATATATAACTACATAATCAGATTCCTCATGTTTAACTTTCCTTATGGATCAAGTTTCACATTAAACAAGTAATCGTAATTGTCTTAATTTCACCGAGGGTAAAAATTATAAGATAAACTAAAAAAAATCAAATAACATACTTGATGCCTTAGAAGTGGAAACTAATGGTAAATTTGAAATTTTGCGTACTTTCAATTTGCCTAGATGTAAATTTTCATTAAGATTGTATGCTTCTAGATACCTAAACTAATTTGCGAAACAAAAGAGACAATAAGCTAGAAATAGATTAATATTTGATTTATTGAAATAGTTCCATATACTTTTTGGGTTTATTGTCTTGACACAACTAATTTATAAAATCCCCAAATACCTATCATTAATCGGCTTTGCATGAATGGACCAGAATCTGCATCGGATGGCTAATAGTGTGTCTAATACCTCAAGTTAGAGTCCCAATTATAAGTATTCCCTTCTTGGTAGGCTATCTCTTTACCCTTTTGATGATTTTTAAAAATTATTACACCTATGGATTCCTCTTATAATTCCAACTATCTTGATTTTTAACTCAAACAAATAATCCAATCAAAACAGGAATCCCCAAAATTTTCTTCCCCACGTTTAAACTAGATATCTCGTGACCCTTCATTCCAGATCTTCCTATATATACCCAACACTTCAAATACCATATTGAAACTCCAATGTGATTTCATCTTGTCTCAATTTCTAGTAACAAGACATTTGTCAATTGCTGACAAGAAATTGGGGGAAAACCCAGTTACGACTCCTCCTTGCAATCAATCATGTATAAACCTTCCCTACGGTACATTAAGATGTCACCACATTAGTTCTCCACTCACCTTTGATGTAGTGTGTTTCCCCAACCTCCTTTTCCCTCATCCTTGGTGGGTTGTAGACCTCCCTGGGGCACTAGGACTCTGGAATTGGGTTTTGAAGGGATCCCTTGAAGCTAATCGCCTCATTGATTTGGTGAAACTATAGTCAATCTGTGTCTCCTTCTTTCAGTGCTCTGTTCACTCTGTCACCAACCTCTAGTGCTTTTGGTTGCTACTGTCATCATTCTCGCTTGGTTGATCCAAGGATTTCAATGTCGTGAAGTTACAAGTATACTTATATACTTGTTCCTCACTACTTCTTCAGTTTATTTGGTTTCTGAGTTTTCTACTTCTGGAGAGTCATGTTGGACAACTCCTATGGAGTTTTTATCTATTCCACTTCTACTGTCGTAGCCCGGTAAGATTGAAAGAAGATGGTCATCTTTGTAATATTTATATCCAAATCTATTTCATAATGTTTTCATGATTAAGATTTTTTCCCCTAGATTCATGTATTGTATAATCATGTAAAGTAAGAATCGAGGATGATGATAGCTTGTAATATTACCTTCCTAGACCTTAAATGATTTGATCTTTTGTCACACGATAAAGGGGCAATCTTGTTTTTTCACTCTCTATATTTATCTATGAGCTATGTGTATCAAGGACCAAAATCTAGGTGGGAAACTCCTATTGGTCCATTTCAGAAGGACACATTTAGTATTTCAACTTTATTTATCAACATGGCTTTTTCCAAATTATTCATTGGTCAGAAATTATAAAAATCATATTAAATCGATACAAAGTAAAAAAAACTGTTTTGGAATCACGGAGTTATTATCTATCCAATGATGTATGTTTCATTGTCCAACTCTAATTACAAAAATGCAAATTTAAGGATTTTCCTTATTGGTTGGAATTTCTAAAATTCATAATATACTAATCTATAAATCCAAAAATAAAGTTAAATTTTTTAATGTAATCAGGAACATATAATCTACATAATGGAGTGATTTTGACATCCTAATTCATAATAATAAAAAAAATTAGGGTATAAATAATTAATGATATAATGACCCTAATTATATATATGTTCTTAATAGGTTGCTCGAAGCCCTGATGTAGATCTAGGGTTTAGCTTGGATATTGGTAGATTGGAAAAGAGGTATGTTTCATATCCTAAGTTCTATATTAATTGATCTAAATTTTCTCTCTCTAGGGCCTCTTTGAGGTATTTTGGTAATGAATTTTATCATTCTTTTCTTGATGACCTATTTGGGTCTAATCTTAATGAATTTGAGTCCTTGATATACTTAGACTGTCTATAATTCATGTTGAAATCGAAATTTGTAATTTGTTTCATCATGAAACCATAATTGTGGAATTGAATGAAATTGTTCCTCATTGTGAGACGGAATCTTACTTTTCCCACTTTTGTGGTAGACGTTTCATATTATCCATTTGTGTGATGGAAATCTCATTAATTCAATTTGTGAGATTATACTTTCACATGCCTCTACATTAATTCATGCTCACTAATTCAATATCTCTAGAGTTTATAAGTTCTTTGGTTTTTGGGTTATGTACCCATGTCATATTTTGGTATGGAGGTTATCACCATACCCAATTTTTGTTCCCACTTTTATGTATTGGAGAGTTTGGTTATGTGGCATTCTCTATCATTTTTGGGTTATGTGTCCTAATTGCCATTGTTTATTTATATTTCACTTACATTATGTTTATCTCACCTGGATGCATATAGATTACTATTGATGATGGGTTGCATGTCCTAATTTATCTAATTATGCTTATGTGGCACATGATGACATTTTTCTACATGGTAAGTGCATATTTTATATACCTTTTATGTTTTTCTTTTTTATATACATTTGGATGTTCTAATTTTGTATTTTTTGGATGTCTGGTTAAGTATATTGTTGTCCTTGTTACTTAATATGGCTCAATCCCTATTAATATGCACATATTGACTTTTTTGTGCTAACAATTTCCACTTTGTATTCTCTTGTAGGTTATGCTTCCAACCCCTTAGGTGAAGTACATGGAGGATATGACATGATGACCTGGACTTGGCTCAGTGGAGCAGACTCTTGGGAGATAGACCTAAAATTAGGTTGGATATCCCTTTGCTTATATCTTGATGTTGTTGCTTCCATGTAAGCCCCTAGTGGGAGATTATCATGTAATCTTGTGATTTGAAAATACTCAATACATTTACTTATGCTTATATACTTTGATCTTTATGATATCTGTAACGACCTCACCTCCTGATAACCCGCAATTAAGGGAGACCCGAAGGTCGGAGCCGTTATTCAATTAACAGGATCAAAGGTTCGACAAATAATCAATAACAATTATGAAATTCTACTAACTAACTGAAATTTGGTATAAAATTAAAACTTCACTTACCTTTGAAAACCTTGGGAATCTATCTATCCAAGCTTGAATCCACTCTAACTAATCCTCCTTGCACTTTATGTTTTACTTTCACAATGTGTCACTTTACTGTTTGTTCTTTCAATTGTTGTTCCTAAAACGCCGACAAACAAAACTTCGGTCAGTATATCGAAATATACTGGTATGTGGGAACATCCAAAAACTTGCAAATATGGCTAACAATTTAATAATCACAATCAAATTAATTAACAAGCCAATTTACATTTTTCAATATAACATTCTCCACCGCTTTTGCCCTAACCCTGGCATACCCACCTTAGGGTGCCCTTAGCCAATGACTTAAGGCCACCTTCTCAATCCCGAGCTTGGTGCCTGGGGGTCACCACTCATGGTGCCCACTAGTCATGCAATATCATAGGCCACCTTCTTCGTGCCTGGGGTCACCACTCAAGGCGTCCATTGGTCTACCCATCTGAGCCTGACCGTTGGCATCATCCATCAGGGTGGCATGTAGGTGCGAGAATCCATACTTCTATTTTTAATGTGATAATCATAGTGACTTTATGATTTGCAAATTTGAACATCCAACAGATAATTTTGCATTCAATGCGATTAACCATCTGGAAAACCTTCGGGAAACTAAGGCGGTTATCCATAATTAACCACATACCTGATCCAGGGCAACTTGATTGTCCAAGCAATAAGGATAAAGAATAAATCAACAAGCAATCAACAATATCCTGAAATTAATGCATGCAATCCAAGTGTCATAGTTTATCCAAAACATTCTAAAGCTAGACTTGGATTCCACCTTAGGCTTTCTAGATCACATTAGGGTTTTTGCCTCCATAACGCTTTAAATGCTCTCTTAGTTCATAACCCTAATTTCAACATCATAAGCCCAATTAAAGTCGATTATTTCTCTTTAATACCAAAACTACCTTCTTTATCCTTTTAAGTTATTTCAAGGTCATTATACGCATGTATCATCAATTCATAGTCCATTATGATCCAAAAACATAAGAACTCGATTTGCCATTAATTCCACCTTTTATTCATGAGAAAACCCTAATTTCTATATTAAGGTTATTTATCCACAAATTAGGGACTTTAATGCTCAAAATAGCATATTCCAACTTTAATCATGAAATTAATCAATTAAAGCCATTAATAGTCGAATTAATCAACATTAGGGTTTCAAGGCCCATTAAAGTATATTCATTTATATAAAACTCCAAATTAACTAATTATATGCAAAGTTCATCTTTTTTCTTCCTAATGTTCCTTTTTTATCATTAACAGGCTAATATCAAGTTTAAACATTAATTAAACCCTACTAATCACTTTAATCATATCAAAATAGGGTTCTTTAAACATTTAATACATCTAAAGTTAATAACTTTCATTTCTTTTCAAATTGCAAACAAAATTAGGCTTCAAATATATTTTTATTAGATTCCCCTCATTATTCTGAGCAAGTTTCATATTTTATGCATACTCATCCAAGCTACTATTAGGGAGATATGAATTTAATAAAAATAACTTATTGTGGCCAATCTGGGAGCGCCACGTCACCCTTGTTTCTATGCAAGCTCGCTGGTTTGAAAACATAACCAATTGTCGGAATTGCCCTCCGTAAGTGGTTTGTTTCTACAGCCCGCAGAGGGGCAAACTCATCCAACGGCTGCATTGTCTTGCCCATGGCCGCCCTGGCCTCGCAGCACCCTACCGCACGCGAGAAGCCCCCTAGGTCACGACTACTATGCTCAGACTCAAGTGAAACCAAGCAACGGTGGCTGCTGTGTTTGCAGCAGTCTGCAGACCTACAGAGGGTGCTGCTCGAAGATGTCAGTGTAACCTTGCTGGCCGGTTCTTCGTAGTTGGCCGCGGATGTCTCCTACCTCAGACAAGACCATGAACATCCCCCTCGTCGCTCCAAGGATAGGGTCTACCCCCTCGCTAGGGTTTACACGTAAGGAAACTATGGGAGAGAGAGAAGAACCTTGGGATTCTCTGGAGCTCGATCCAGGGGGTCTACCCCTTTTTATAGGGGAGGAATCCTCGCCCTAAGAGGGGAACAAGTCCCTCCTACTAGGAATCCTAATCCTCCAAAGAGAAGCAAGTCTCTTCTCCCTCCTAAATTTCCTCTTGATATTCATTATCCTTGGGATATTAGGATTATGAAAAACTCTTCTTTTATCTTCTTAGTACTTGCCTCTTAATTATTAGTCACGAAATTCTCTTTTTAGAAAATGCCTCCCTTTTTATTAATATCACAAAATTCCTTAATAATGTATCACATTATCCTTTCATTTGCAAATTTAGTATTTTCTCTTTACTCTTTCTTTATTGGGACTCCTTGGATCCCAAGAAACTCTAATAATTCGAAATTTCTTTTTAAGGAATACTCATTATCTTTAAATGCATCAATATGCATTATTTCACATTATCTTGCTTATTTCTTCATTAAAATATATCTTGTTGAGGTTTTCTCTTTATTCCTCTTTTATTTTTCTCATTGATATTCCTTTTATTATTAGGAATCCTTGGGATACGAAATTCCACCAAGGATAACTCAATTATACTTCTTTTCACTTATTTTCCACATTTCATCAATATTTTCAATTTCTTTCTTAATAAAGAAATACTTAATTGATCTTTTCTTTTCTTATTGCACTCTTTATGCAACTTTGGACTCCTTGGAACCCAAGGAACCCAAGAGGCACGAAATTCATTCTTGGATTACATTCCTTTGCCTTCTAGAGGTTTCTACCTCATCTCTCTTTTCTCAACAACTCAATTATTCATTAATTAACTGAATTTCCTTGTTATTGGGCCCAATAGCCAATAAAGCTCACAAATCAAACAACAAGGCTATTTTAAACGAAATCCATTTATTCACAACAATTATATCATTATTTGTCCAAATATCTTTAATATGAGAAATTACATTTCTCACCAAAGGAACCCAAAATTTGGGGTTGTAACATCCTTCCCCTCTTATGAGAATTTTGCCCCCAAAATTCTATCAAGCAAGCAAACAAATAGGATAAGCCTTTCATGTGTCCATCATGGCTCTTATGTGGCTTCACCCTTTCCATGGTGCTTCCCAAGAACTTTCATCATCTCATTTTCTTCCATCTGAGTTCTTTCTTACCTTGGTATATTGTACCCTCATAGGTGACTCAGGACATTCCAGCCTCAAAAGCTGAATAGGTTCAGGGCTCAACACATGGCTTGGGTACCTCACATAGTGCTCTAGATCACACTCATGCAACACATCATTTTATCCTGAGGGGTAAGGTTAAACACAACCATATCCACCGATCCATCTCAAATGGACCCCTATATCGGGGACTCAGCTTTCTCAGCTATAGCTTAGAGGGGTCAGATTTTCACATCACAAATTCTCCCACTGTGAACTGCATATCAGTCTGCTTTGCATCAGTTCGTGACTCATGTCACCATGGGCTCTCTCTCAGCCATTGCATGATCAAAGCGACTTCATCTGCACACACTTGTGATTCTTTTCTGACCTTCGAGAGGCCTCCTTCACCAACATCATCATAATGAAGTGGTGACCGACACAACCTCCCTATAAAACTTCTTGCATCCCGATAAAGGCTATGGTGGTTAACATCACATCTTAAGAACTGTCTCTATGTATCACCCTAAATGAGCACACATGCTCTCATCATACCTTCTAGTCCGGATCATACGGTCCATTAGTATGGGGTGATAAACTGTACAAACACTGAGCTCTTCATGTATCTACTTCCACCTCATGGAAGTGAACCTTTAGGTCACATCAAGAACTTTTGAATTCGCATCATGGTGTAGTTGAACCATATCCTTTCATATGTAGTTCAACCAGATCTGTCCCTTGACAGAACTCTCCCTTTCTCATGCATCTAGGTAAGGCGATCTACGATAACCCATATTGTATCTTGACCTTCTTGGTCTAGGAGAAACTCACAACATCCATAATGATGAACTCCCATTCCCTCTCGGGAACTCTTTATACTTTATATCCATGCATTGGGTTAATGGTGTTCGTCCTTCACATCCTGGCTTGCATGGCCACATGCTACATGCAACTTTGTTTTAAGCATCCAGAATGCTACCATCACTTACCATCTTTGTAGTACCAAGGTATATCATGTCCTCCTGTATTGTTATGATTCCTCAAGCTTGATACCTCGGAAACCGTAAACCACTCTCAAAAGGGTTTTATTACCTTCCTATCCAAAGAAGTGTATCTGATTTCTATCACCATCCTTTCACTACATCAAGGACTAAACTGGCTACCCAAATAACCATTAACTTGGTCAACATATCTTATTACATCCGAGTGTTAGCCAAAACACATCTTCTTTCCAAACATAGGGTTAGTCGAACAACCTCAACTTCTTCTAGCTTCCAGCTTAACTAGGTAGCTATATCTCAACCAGAGCATTCATTACCACTTCTTATCCTTCGGTGTTAGGTAACATACACCTCCATGTATTATACTTATCGTCTCATCCCAAACTGTAAGTTTGTCTTCAACAAGAAACTCTGAGCTCATCCTCATGGTGATCAAACTCAACTTTGCATAACTTGCAAATTCCACATAGCTCATGATAAAACATCCTCACAAGATGATCTCCTTAATACTCTTAGTGTTTGTAAACCATCCATGTATCATTCACTCCACCAGGGAATGTTATCATCTCTATCCTCATTCCTTGTTGCAAAGTTCCAACTCACATCATCTTTTATCCTTAGTGTATGGCATGCGTACGGTCCTATCTCTCACTCCCATAACAAGAGGAAATAAGAATTTGGTTGTAGTCCAAATACAAAGTTCCTCCTATTCCAGGAATAGAGATGGTACAACCCACCTTGCCTGTACACTTTCAAATCTAAGTTGAAACGTGCCACATATGTCTCTTCATCACAACCATCATGATATCAAAATTACTTCCATGGAAAACTGATCTCGAACTTACTTGGTCCAAGCACAAGCCTTAGTCATCTCCTCTAGGTCTATAGGGTGCTGACACTTTTAGGGTCATCCCTTTTCCCTTATGCATCCAGAGAGTGACCTACTCATCCGCCCTTTGGGTCCCATGAGTCCATGAAGGTGATCAATCTCCTAACCCATGGCCCTCAGACAATGATAGTTGTTACCTCCCGACCCTATGGTCATGTGCAACTAGGGAATTAGGCAACTCCGTCTTTCATCGGTCTTATCCCTACCTGACCCTTGGATAGACTTAGGATTCTATTATTGTACATGTCCAACATAGAACCTTACCCAAACATTCATCATCTCTCTTCTTGCATTCATGGGCTGACTTTCATCCTTTCATAAGGGTCATGGCGACCCGTCTACCTTGGTCGAGCCCCATACCGGTTACCTCCATGGTAACACATCCACATGCACATAGAGATGGTTATCTATGGGTCTATAGGTTCATTCTCATGCCATGTACTCTTCACTTAGCTTCTCAAGATCCTACGAAACCTCCTTAGGTTACCCCAAAACTAACCAAACTGGTAAACTCCCTACCAAAGGGTCGCTCTCCCAGGATGGGAGGAAACTACACCTTTATAACCAAGGTCACAATCATCCTTAGGGTTTACATCCATACGAGCATGCTTAAACCATCAACTACTAAGGCACAAGCGTACCTACAAAACCATGCTAGGTCGCACTTGTTCTCATCCTCAACATTACAACAAATTAGTTGTGAGGGGTTCATCAAACATACCCTTAACGTAAGGGATTTCCTTTACCTCTACACATGAGGAGTACCATGCTTGAAACTATAGACTCAAATCTCATCATGAGCATCGGATACACTACTTCCTCTCTTAGGCCTAGGAACCCTAGGTTCACTTTTGGGTATTCAACTACATACTCAACCTCTTAACCACGAATCAAGCATGTCCAAGGTACGTCATGTACTTCCATGATCTTTCTACTCGAGCAACACTTCAGAATTGAGTCCTCTTCCAGGGCAACCAACTAGGTATAAAGCCTCACAACTGGTTTCTTAAACCTCCTCAGGGTCTAAAGCACTATTTATCTCATCTAACAGGTAACCACTTATACCATGGGTACTAGAAGCATCGTCTTCTTTCTAGGGATTGGTTCCTCTAAAGGCAACTAAGATATCATCAACCTCCAGGGATCAAGCATAAGGCAACCACGATCATCCACGTAGGTCGCATCATCCTCAACTCCCCACTATTCCTCAAGTTCGGGGTTTTAGACTTCCAACCTCTTTGTTGGGGTCCTGCTTCCTCTCTCTAGAGCTAAAACCACCTCCAACCATACCTACTAGAGGTCCCTTTTCCATGAAGGCTCATGCTCTCAAGCAAACCCCTATGTGGTTGAAGCCTATGCTCAACTCATGTTTGGCTCAAGATTATTCATATCTCTTTATGCTTATCTCATAAGCCATCCATCATGCCCTTCTGGACAGGGTTTCAACCTACTACCGTACCACTGACGTACTCTGGGTGCATGCCATACTCTACTTGCACAAGCCCATAGGGCAACTATAGGTTCTCCTCTGACCTCAACCATGAAGGAGCTATCCTTCGCTATGGTATGCACGACCCTCTCCAGGGTTGGGTCGCCAAAGGTACTAGGTCATCTACCCTCTCATGGATCGTGTGGCAATCCAAGGCATATCTATCCAAACACCCAGTCTACCATGACATCTAACTCATCATGTCATCTCTCTCTCTAACCTTCACTTAGGGTTAGGGTTAACATCATCCTCAAAGGATGTGCTAGGTCTCTACTTTAATGGAGATCTCTACCTCCAAGACTCACTTTCTCTACTCATCCTCCTGACAAGGAGGTCTAGCCTCAGGTCTCTCCTGAGAGAAATGACAACTTATGTCATACGACCTAAGCATGTATCTATTCTTTAGTTTGCACTTAATCTATTAAGTTTATGTCCATGCCATCTTATTTACATGCTTTTCATTACTTTGGTGGAGGACTCCTTAATCATTATCAACCTTACCCAGACCTCAAGGGGGTGCAGAGAAGAGAGAAAACCCTAATCCTTAAGGTCCTTAACAGAATTTGAGTTGAGAAGGGATGAACAAGATGTGAGAATCCTAAAGGTATCTTATTTCGAGTCATATCCTAAGACATCAGCCAAGCAGTCACACAATCCAGGAGTCCTCGTATTCTGACTAGCGATGCGGAGGAAAATATTGCCAGCCCCTGGAAGTGATCCTTTTCTAGACACCTCAATCTCTTGGAAACTCCTCTAATAACTCCCCTGGTACTATGGAATTTGTAAAATTTAATAATTATTAATGATCAGATGAGGAACCTATGCTCTTATACCAATTGTAACGACCCTGCCTCCCGGTAACCCCCAATTAAAGGAGACCCGAAGGTCGGAGCCGTTATTCAATTAACAGGATCAAAGGTTCGACAAATAATCAATAACAATTATGAAATTCTACTAACTAACTGAAATTTGGTATAAAATTAAAACTTCACTTACCTTTGAAAACTTTGGGAATCTATCTATCCAAGCTTGAATCCACTCTAACTAATCCTCCTTGCACTTTATGTTTTACTTTCACAATGTGTCACTTTACTGTTTGTTCTTTCAATTGTTGTTCCTAAAATGCTGACAAACAAAACTTCGGTCAGTATATCGAATTATACTGGTATGTGGGAACAACCAAAAACTTGCAAATATGGCTAACAATTTAATAATCACAATCAAATTAATTAACAAGCCAATTTACATTTTTCAGTATAACATTCTCCACCGCTTTTGCCCTAACTCTGGCATACCCACCTTAGGGTGCCCTTTGCCAATGACTTAAGGCCACCTTCTCAATCCCGAGCTTGGTGCTTGGGGGTCATCACTCATGGTGCCCACTAGTCATGCAATATCATAGGCCACCTTCTTGGTGCCTGGGGTCACCACTCAAGGCGTCCATTGGTCTACCCATCTGAGCCTGACCTTTGGCATCATCTATCGGGGTGGCATGTAGGTGCGAGAATCCATACTTCTATTTTTAATGTGATAATCATAGTGACTTTATGATTTGCAAATATGAACATCCAACAGATAATTTTTCATTAAATGTGATTAACCATCCGGAAAATCTTTGGGAAACTAAGGTGGTTATCCATAATTAACCACATACGTGATCCAGGGGAACTTCATTGTCCAAGCAATAAGGATAAAGAATAAATCAACAAGCAATCAACAATATCCCGAAATTAATGCATGTGATCCAAGTGTTATAGTTTATCCAAAACATTCGAAAGCTAGACTTGGATTCCACCTTAGGCTTTCTAGATCACATTAGGGTTTTATTAGGGTTTTTGCCTCCATAACGCTTTAAATGCTCTCTTAGTTCATAACCCTAATTTCAACATCATAAGCCCAATTAAAGTCGATTATTTCCCTTTAATACCAAAACTACCTTCTTTATCCTTTTAAGTTATTTCAAGGTCATTATTCGCATTTATCATCAATTCATAGTCCATTATGATCCAAAACACATAAGAACTCGATTTGCCATTAATTCCACCTTTTATTCATGAGAAAACCATAATTTCTATATTAAGGTTTTTTATCCACAAATTAGGGACTTTAATGCTCGAAATAGCATATTCCAACTTTAATCATGAAATTAATCAATTAAAGCCATTAATAGTCGAATTAATCAACATTAGGGTTTCAAGGCCCATTAAAGTATATTCATTTATATAAAACTCCAAATTAACTAATTATATGCAAAGTTCATCCTTTTTCTTCCTAATGTTCCTTTTTATCATTAACAGGCTAATATCAAGTTTAAACATCAATTAAACCCTACTAATCACTTTAATCATATCAAAATAGGGTTCTTTAAACATCATTACATCTAAAGTTAATAACTTTCATTTCTTTTCAAATTGCAAACAGAATTAGGCTTCAAATATATTTTTATTAGATTCCCCTCATTTTTCTGAGCAAGTTTCATATTTTATGCATACTCATCCGAGCTACTATTAGGGAGATATGAATTTAATAAAAATAGCTTACTGTGGCCAATCTGGGAGCGCCACGTCACCCTAGTTTCCATGCAAGCTTGCTGGTTTGAAAACATAACCAATTGTCAGAATTTCCCTCCGTAAGTGGTTTGTTTCTACAGCCCGCAGAGGGGCAAACTCGTCCAACGAGCGCATCGTCTTCAAGATTGCGCCAAGCCTACCTGTGCGTCGTCCTTCTGCACTCCGGGGCCCGCCTCTTCCATCCTAGGGCTCGAGAGCCGCCACCCAAGGCCTCCCTGGCCTCGCAGCACCCTGCCGCACGCGAGAAGCCCCCTAGGTCACGACTACTATGCTCAGACTCGAGTGAAACCAAGCAACGGTGGTTGCTGTGTTTGCAGCAGTCTGGAGACCTATAGAGGGTGCTGCTCGAAGATGTCAGTGTAATCTTGCTGGCCGGTTCTTCATAGTTGGTCGTGGATGTCTCCTACCTCAGACAAGACCATGAACATCCCCCCCCCCCCGTCGCTCCAATGATAGGGTCTACACCCTCGCTAGGGTTTACACGTAAGGAAAACTATGGGAGAGAGAGAAGAACCTTGGGATTCTCTGGAGCTCGATCCAGGGGGTCTACCCCTTTTTATAGGGGAGGAATCCTCACCCTAAGAGGCCCATCTAAGAGGGAACAAGTCCCCTCCTATTAGGAATCCTAATCCTCCAAATAGAAGCAAGTCTCTTCTCTCTCCTAAATTTCCTCTTGATATTCATTATCCTTGGGATATTAGGATTACGAAAAACTCTTCTTTTATCTTCTTAGTACTTGCCTCTTAATTATTAGTCACAAAATTCTCTTTTTATTTAATAGAAAATACCTCCCTTTTTATTAATATCACAAAATTCCTTAATAATGTATCACATTATCCTTTCATTTGCAAATTTAGTATTTTCTCTTTCCTCTTTCTTTATTGGGACTCCTTAGATCCCAAGAAACTCTAATAATTCGAAATTTCTTTTTAAGGAATACTCATTATCCTTAAATGCATCAATATGCATTATTTCACATTATCTTGCTTATTTCTTCATTAAAATATATCTTTTTGAGGTTTTCTCTTTATTTCTCTTTTATTTTTCTCATTGATATTCCTTTTATTATTAGGAATCCTTGGGATACGAAATTCCACCAAGGCTAACTCAATTATACTTCTTTTTACTTATTTTCCACATTTCATCAATATTTTCAATTTCTTTCTTAATAAAGAAGTACTTAATTGATCTTTTCTTTTCTTATTGCACTCTTTATGCACTTTGGACTCCTTGGAACCCAAGGAACCCAAGAGGCACGAAATTCATTCTTGGATTACATTCCTTTGCCTTCTAGAGGTTTCTACCTCATCTCTCTTTTCTCAACAACTCAATTATTAATTAATTAATTGAATTTCCTTGTTATTGGGCCCAATAGCCAATAAAGCCCACAAATCAAACAACAAGGCTATTTTAAACGAAATCCATTTATTCACAATAATTATATCATTATTTGTCCAAATATCTTTAATATGAGAAATTACATTTATCACCAAAGGAACCCAAAATTTGGGGTTGTAACGATATCCATCTTTGAAGGATTAAATATTAGCTATTCATCCTTTGAAAAAAATTGTACATATTTGTTTTGGATGATGATTATTATTTAATTCAATGAGTACTAGATCCTGTTTTAGATTCCACTCCTTACAATACCACTTTCAAGTCCAAAAGGTAAATGTTTAGTTCTCTACTCATGTTATGTAAGCATTAACCAACCTTCTATTCTCTACGGTCATAGTCTGTGAGCCTTTGTGGCCTTATGCGCTTTGTGGAAACATCTATGTGAGATTTTACTAGCCTTATGAGATTCATGGGTGCAATTTATTTGAAACTTAATGTCCTTGTGAAGACTACATGTGCAATGACAAGAGAAACTATACCAAATTCATTAAAACCTTTGTAATAGTGATAATCATGTTAATATACTTAGTTTTGAATGTTATATTGCTAGTCGTGTTAATTACTTTGGTTTTCCTAGTTATTTCAAGTTATTGCAAAGATTATATATTAGTTTCCCATAAATACTCAATTTGACTCACAATATATGTTTCTTTGTATGGTTGTGGACAATTTTTCCATAGGTGGTGAGCATAAGAGTATTAAGGATTTAGTCTTAGGACAAAGAGGAGCCAATAAAGGACTAAAAGTGCCATAGTGGGATTCCAATCTCCACGATATTGTCCTTCAATATATCAAGACTAGTTTTTATTATTCTTAGGTTCATAATTAATGTTACTAGTTTGATTAATTTTCTCTTATTCCAATTATTAAGAATTAGAAATGCAAACTATTACTATGATGGTTAAAATCTAGTATTTTTCAGATGTCCATGATATATGTGGAGGTAATTTCATAGTTTTAAAGACTTATTATGTATATATTCTCCTCTTACTAGTGTGTGTGGTATGTCACATGTGAGATATAAGGTTGGTGGAGAGTTTCATGATAAGATCTCAATTATCTAGGTATGTTCTTGATCACACATATCTAAGGATGTTAAAAAGATGGTTAATACTAATACATATAGTGTATAGTCACCTAAACCTAATGCAATGAGGGTAGAGAGTCACTAACCATACCTACATTGATGCCCAAGATCCTACTAAATAAGTAATGAGAACAATGCTACTATGACAAAGGAGCTATTGTGTAGGTTTAGCATCAATAATGTTCTTGAGAAATTTGATACTATGTGAGATATTTATTTCAAAGAGTAATAAAGGAAAATGATCCAAGGTGTAATTTAGGAGCATATTAAAATTATCAAAGTTTTAAGGATGCATATGTTCATAACTATGAACCTTTATGAGAAAATAAGGATGGAGAAGTTCACAAAGTAGGAATTTTATATCGCTACGGTGGCTAGCTCCATCATGGATCAATCAAATTTTGCGAATGAAATCCCTAAAAGTTTGTAGAATTATAATATCTTTGTTTTTATGGTTTTATATCCCAATGGAGTTCAAATGCATAAATATCTCAAGATAACAAAAATCATAGTAGACATCCACTCAAGGGTATATTCAAAACTCAGAACACCATAAACAAAAGAAATTATGTCTTAAGGAACCGTAGAATGGTGATTTTAGGTCATACTCTCAATACATGATCCAAAGTATAATAAGTGAAGGAGATTTTTGAATTTTAATTGAGTATTTTATGAATGTGAGTTTAGTTTATGAATATTTCTAGTAGTTTGATAAAATAACCAAGTTGATTTACCAACACATCAATATTTCCCCTATATATATGTATCTATGTATTCATCCTAGGTTTGAGTTAGTCTAAGAGGCGGGTAAGTAATGAGTGTTTTTTGTGAAGTATATTCATGTTATCATATCACATAATGACATTATGATTGTCAAATTTTAGATTTAGTGATTATTTGGACTTTTTCTACCTTACTATGACTCTGAATTTCTAAGTAAGGTTTATTATGAATTTTTCATACATTATAATTTATTTTAAGACCTTTTAAAGACTTTTGGTGACAATGAAATTCAAGTAGCAACACGTTTTATCTTACTTTAAAAATTGTATTGGATGGACAAATATACGTATTTTGTTGGTTTAGTTTTTTTTTTCCAAGACTAGATGACTACTAGATGACTAAGTTATTAGGCCATCTAAACTTTTACTTCATTTTGCATTTTCTATATGAAGTTATTGGACTGAAAAGATAGAAATAATTTCTTATTTAGATTATGTAAATAAGGTGTTATCTAGATAATAGATATCGATAAAGAGATATTGTTGTTTTCCCTATGTATGACTTCATTGAGGATATTTCAAACATTAGATGATGCCCTTCACTACTACGTATATGACATATTGTGTCGGTTATTAGTAGACAACCGTTGTGCTTTGACCAGCTGAGAAAACACGGTTTGCGCTTTGTTTTTTTTGTTGGTTTCTTTGCAAAGCAACCAATGATATATATCACCTGCGAAAATAGAATTTTAGTGCAAAATTTTTGTGAGCATTTCATTTTCTTAAAAAAAATACATCGTTAGTTGTTTTCTAGAAAATTGATGGGATAAAGAGGTGCACACACCATATGTCCCATGAAAATTTTCCCACCACCACTTGATGTTTCTTGTCAGTTGTACCTACAACGACTGATGACAAAGATGTTTGTGACAATGTGTTCAATGAAAATTTTTCCATCCCCACTTGATGTCAGTTTTTCTAACCATAGTAGACGGTGTAGGTGTCACTGGGTTGTGAGGTTAGACCATGGTTTTTCAGAGATAACTGATGAGACAATTGTATTTTCATTAGTGGTTTTTAGAATCTAGAACAGACAACCTAATTTCTAGATCATTGGTTTTTTAATAACCGATGGTATATGTCTTACTTAACCACATGAGAAACCCTTTCCCTCCTCTTTCCCCTACCCGCATTTCTCTAGAATAGGCTCTCTGGTGATTTGTTCTACCATTTCTCCAACCCCGACACTGTTGGTGGTGGTACTCGTCTCCCCACCACTGCTCTGACCACTCCTCTACCTCTGTTGTCCCCTGATGTTGTTCCAACACTTCCCGACACTGCTCTTCCTCCTCCACTAATGACGTTGTTGCTCCTCCTACTCCACTTCTATCTGCTCCTCCTCTTCTGTAGGTTTCCTCTCCTACTTCTTCTTCTCTTCTTTGCTCCTCTGTCTCCACGATGTCTCTATCTCCCTTCCCCCTTCCCCCTTCCTCCTCTCCTATCCTTCGCCTTCCCTTATATGATTTATTCTCATATTTGAGAATAAATCATACTAGGGCAGGGGAAGGAGAGGAGAGGAGAAAGGAGGATATGGGGAAGGGATATGGAGATAATTAGGTACCCTATTTTGATGAAATTAAAAAAACCTAGTGAATTGTGATGAAAATTAATTAGATTGTGAGAATTGTATGATTTTGATGAAAATGTATATATGTAACTATGTTCTTAATGATGATTCATGCTATATTATGTAATCAAATCAATATATTTATGATGTGTGTAGAACCTAACTTTAATTACATGAGTAATCTATGCTGTAATGATTACACTCCTATGAAAAATGACTCTAAATTAACTTGAATTGACAATGTTGATGTTTATGTTGACTATCTTGCTCGAATCATATGATCTCCCATTTCTATGTAGATATCCTAATGATTGGATCATTGATTCAACTTTGATGTATCACATTAAGTCTAAATGAATTAGTGTTATATGATGTAACATGGTAATGAACATGCATGACCTAGTTTGAGATATTGAAACTAATATGTGAATAAACCCTAATTTGTGAATTTGAATATGTAAAGAAACCATAATTTTTGAATAAATCCTAATATTTAAACACTAAATGTAATATGTAAAACCTATATTCAAATCCCTAATTTCTAAACCGTGTCATTGGCCTAGAAACTCGTCTGAGATTTACTCATTTAGAGTAAACCTTGCATAGTCCCCTATTTAGGATTGTTCTTGAGAACTTCATCTCACTTAGGATGTAAGTGTATGATGTGTGTTCGATTTCAATAAATTTTGACAATATTTCCCCTTTTGTTCTCTAGGTACATACGTTGGTGGGTATTTGCCCATCTACATCAGTGTACTTGGAGAACTGTGGGGAAATGCTGCCGAAATTTATTGAAATTGAACATGTATTATACACTTACTAGTGAGATGAAGTTCTCAAGAATAGGAGAGGTGGTACACATTCATGAATGTGAATAATATTAGATGATTAGGGCTCAATTATCCAAACATATTTTTTCCTAAAATTAATTTACAAGCTAGAACCTGATGAGCTACTTATCTTCCACCTGATCATGTAGAAGTGGATCGATCATGGATGTTTAAACTAAATTGTTGCACTCCGTAGTTTATTGATGGTCTCGATGAATTTATAGATTTTCAAAGGAACATAGAAAATAACCTGGAGATAGGTTCTATTGCCCCTATAAGAATTGTAACAACAACCTAAAAGTTGATACTATTGACACAATCAAAGATCTTGTCATGTGCAATGGGATTGTGCATGGCTATAAAAATGGTACTAGAATGGAGAGATTCTTAGTGCGAGATCAGAAAATGTTGGTAGTGGTAGTTGTGTCCAAGAAGAAATGACTGAAAATGTTGATGAGAACAAACCAATTCCAATAGAAATGGTTGATGCGAGGCTAGATAGTTGCGGGCTAAATCTTACAGACTCACCTCCCTTATTTAGAAACGTTGTTCACAATGCTGAAAAACCCTTATACTTAAGTTGTAATAAGTTTATGAAGTTGAGAGTTGCATTGACATTGTATATTCTGAAGGCTAACAATAAATGGAGCTACAAAAGCTCCACTTCTCTGTTGTCTTTGTTGAAAGAATTCTCCCCGAAGGCAATGAGCTTCCAATCTCAACATATGAAATGAAAAAAAGTTCTTGTGACCAATGGGAATGAAGGATAAGAATATACATGTATGACTAAATGAATGTGTGCTATTTCAAAAGGACTATATTGATATGAAATAATGTCCAAAATGTGGGGCATCTAGGTGCAAAAGAATGACATTGGGTAAGACCAAAATTGGGTCTCCTGCCAAGGTCATGTTGTATCTAACTATAATGCCCCGATTTCAACACTTGTTTTTTAATGTCGTAGATACATAAAATTTATCTTGGCATGTAGAGGTAATGAAAAACAATGATGGTATGCTAGGACATGCGTCTGATTCTCTACAATGGAAGAAGACTGGTTTATTGTATCCTAAATTTTCCAAAGAAGCCAGAAATTTAAGAGTTGGAATTTGTACTGATGAGATGAGTCCATATGGAACATTAAGAAGCCAACATAGTACTTGGCCTGTCATGATTGTTGTATACAATCTTCCTCTGTGGTTGCGTATGAAGAATATGTATGTCATGCTCTCATCACTGATATTGGGCCCTAAACAACCTATCAATTATATTGATGTTTACCTTGAACCTTTGATTGATGACCTAAAGAAACTGTGAGGAGAAGGTGTGATGACTTATGATGCTTTGCAAGGAGAGATATTTAATTTATGTATTATGTTGTTTTGCACTATTAATGACTTTCTTGCTTATGTGAACTTGTCTTGCTGCATCATTAAAGGAACCAAGGCATGTCATCTATGTGAGAGAAATATAGATTCTACCACACTAAAACTTGGTGGTAAGATAGTAAATCTTGGTCATCGAAGACTTTTGCCAAAAGTGCATCCTTACCAAAAGTTGCACAAAACATTCAATGGATCAACTAAGGAATAGAGTGCCCCTAAATATATGTTAGGAGAGGATGTTTATGCAAGAGTAAACAACATTGTAAATCATTTTGGTAAGAGATCATGTATTACTCCCACAAGTGAAAAGTATTTATTTAAAAATAGATTGATATTCTAGGATCTTCCTTATTGGTGTTCTTTGACAACTTGACATTATATCAATGCCATGCATGTTGAGAAAAATGTTTTTGATAGCATTATAAGCACTATGTTGAATGTACTCAATAAGACTAAAGATGGCATCAAATCTAGAATGGACCTACATGAAATTGGTGTAAGAAAATAATTAACAAAAGAAGTTACCAAATGTCTTCACACATATCTACCTCCTACTTGTTACACCTTGTCTACAAAGGAGAAGAGAACTTTTGGTGAGTGCTTATATAATGTTAAGTTGTTACATCAGACAATATATGTAGATTGGTATCAATGAAGGATATGAAGATGATAGATCTTACATCTCATGATTTTCATACTCTAATGCAACATATATTTCCCGTAGCGATTCGATCTATCCTTCCAAAGAATGTAAGGTTTGCAATCACTAGGTTTTACTTCTTCTTCAACATTCAATGTAGAAAACTAATTGATTATGAGATTCTTGATAAGTTTCAAAGAGAAGTGGTCATTATCAAGTATCAACTTGAGCAATATTTCCCCCTTCATTCTTTGATATCATGGTCCATCTAATTGTCCATTTGACTAGGGAAGTGAAAATGTTGGGTCTAGTTTTCTTGCATTGGTTGTATCCTTTTGAGTGGTACATGAGTGTTTTTAAAGGTGATGTTCGGAACCATTATCCCTCTAAAGGGAGTACCATTGAGGGAAATATTTCTAGGGAGGTTATGGACTTTTACAATGACTTTTTGTGTTGTAACGAAACTCCTGCTAATGTTGTGAACTCTGATGTTTATTTCAACAAAGGTATTTTGGGAGAACGACAGATAAATATCAGTCATGAGCAGTAAGAACAAGCAGACTTGTATATTTTACGTAGCATTGATGATGCGGGTATTTATAACACTGAACATACCAATGAGCTCAAGAGAAGTTATCCTCAAGCAATATCAATGTGGCTTGCTAGAGAGCATAATTAGACATTTATTAGGTGGTTTGAATAGAAAATATTCAATCAACTATCTCAAAAACTAAATAATGTTATAGAAACTATCAAGATGCTCACATATAAGCCAAAAACCCACATTACATCTTACAAAGGGTTTGACCTAAATGGTTTTTCATACTACACAAAATGTCAAGATGATAAAAGTGTCATCAAATATAGTGGGGTCACCCTTCAGGTGCCTTCATTGTATTTTTGTAGTGCCAAGGATAAGAGTACACGTGAAGGAAAGATGTCTTATTACAGTGTCATTAAAGACATGAGAAAATGACTACACAGAGTTTAGAGTTCCATTATTTAGGTGTAAATGGGTTGATAACAAGAAAGGAGTTGTAGTTGACGATCTTGATTTCACAATAGAGAAATTTTAGTGGACAAGCTAGAAGAATGGACCCTTCATCATGGCAGAATACTGATGATCCTGCAAAATACATTACTCTGTCATTTTACATGGGAAAAGACGGTTCAATTTAGATCCTATTGATGAAGAAGAGAACTATGCTAATTATGATGACTCTAGTTCATTTTCTGTAGGTTTACCAAATTTAAATGTTGAATCCAACACTGATGACTATACATGTGAAGATCACACAGAAGAGTATTAGTTTATGGCATACTACTCATATGTGGCCTGGATTTTTTGGATTATATAACATGTTTGTTAGCTATTGTAGGGTCCTTGTTCGAATCAAAGTGCCTCTCATCATCGAGGATTGAAGACAAGTGAGTACGGTCCATAAAGACCTCATTGGAGGGAGTTAGAGGTGAGATAATTTTAGTTACATTTTTATAGTATTTTTCCTATTCTTTCTCTTAACATTTCTAAATAGTTATTGATATTGAATGATTTTAGGGACAGTATGAACTTGATGTAGAGTTGCATCTCAAGTCTTTTATGCAGCTCGTCAGGAGAAGATATAGAGATTGACAGACAATCCTCACTAGATACTATGTCTTTGGAGATAAGAAGGATCATGATCCCTCTCTTAAATAGAACTACATTGATAAAGATGATTGGAAGGAGTTTGTTCATCAGAGAAAAATAGATGTGTTTAAGGTATTGAATTAATTGCATTTTTATTATTTCTTATGGTTACTTAACAATATCACTTGTATGAATTAATCAGGTTCTTCACGATGCTAAAAAGGATAGACATGACAAGAATATGCACAACCACCTATTGAGTTCATGTGGTTATTGCAAGCGCCGCCTGATGAGAGAGCTACAATGAGGGGAAGAGAAAGGGAAAGACAAAGAGCAAGGGAAAGAGCATTGGGAATGTCAAGGGAAAGATCAAGGGCCTTCTACTTCCACTCTTCACTCTCGATCCTTCTAGTTCTTCTATACAATTGCCTCACTATATTGAGTGAATAGATGCAAAGAAAAACAAAGTCAGAGAAATCTTTGTCCAAACAACACATGAGGTAGCTTTAGAAATGATAAATTTCTTGGTCTCACAATAATCTCCATGTTAATTTTGTTTTGGATTGTGAAGTTTTACTGATTAGTCAATTTATGATGATAATTAGTTAAAGTTGTCTTCCCAAGAAAAGGAGGGCAAGTTCACCCCTCAGGGCACATGATAAATTGACGGTTGCTCTAAGGACAAAAGAGTATCGTGGAAATGGTAGGGATGCTAGAGATGGATATGGGATAAAATATTTTTTATCTCATCTAAACAAAAGTGCAAACAAGCTAAGGAAGGGGAAGTGGACCATGAGTATGTGTAGAGATTGGTAGATGACCCCTTGGAGCAATATATAGCTTCTTAGGATGTGCAAGATTCTCCATTAGTCACAAAACTTGTTCATCACTCACCCACTGAGTGCATTAGGAGTAGTCGTTTAGACCCGTATGGCACGACCGGGGTAGGATTCAATTCAAGTCAATTTGTATATACATTGTGATAAAATAATCCTTCAAGTCAATGTTTATATTTGTCAAATTAAATTTTGTGTTTCATAAAATTATAGGTGGCTAGAAAATATCATCTTCTTGTCGATGTTCCAATAGGAAATGTCATAGCAGATGTCAAGGCTTCTATCGCTGATGTGGTTCATGGTAATCCCCTTCCGTTGATCACTATCATGTGAGATTCATACGTGTTTTTCCAGCAATTAGGGACATACCTCTCCCATACGAGCACCCAAATGCCACCATAGTCGGAGAGGTAGAAGGTGGCTTTACTTGGTGGTCCAAACGATTGGTTATATTTCTTCAAGTATGGAAAATGTATATTGAAACTCTTATATAAAGGAATCAAAAGCTAATATTAGCATACATGAATGCAGCCTACAACAACTTAAAATCCCCCTAGGATTCTGAAGCCTCCTCCCCTCATTCTATTATACATGAGTTGTTCGACTCCTTAAGCCCTAACTGCAAGACGTTGACAATATGGTTAGATACTATAGACTAAACAAATACTATTGTGATCAACCTTGGGGAGGAGATCGTAGGCATATAACGGGACAATGTTATAGTGTTGACGTATGGTTGAGCTATTTAAGTATAATTGTCTGAACAGATCAGTGACAGAACATTGCATACAGTGAGTGTATACCTCATTATATGTGAAAAATTGTTTAATTCTTTCCTACATATAAACTGAGTATTGGTTATAGTATATATTTTAGTTATTTGTATTATGCAGCTCATGACTTTGAAATAGCAAATGTGGGATTTCTAATGACATCGTTGATTAGGGATGTATTTAAAGATCCATGTGGTGTCAAAGAATATGTGACTAATTTGATATAGTTTTTTGGTGCTTCCAAGATAGTGATCTTAGCTCCCTTCAACATTAGGTAAGTTTTTGTCTTGTTGTTTGTATGTCTAACCTATGAATACAATTTGTTGTGGGATTTCATTTTTATTTATTTGCCTTCTATTCACTTGAAAATAAACATTGGTAGTTGTTAGTGATTGTTTTTGAGACTTGGCCTATTATTTCTTTGATCCTTCGAGTGAAAAAATGCCACCAAATGAGAGACACCCAATGAAATTGGAAATTGATGCATAAGTATAGTTTTTCGGTGCCCAATATATTTGTTAGTATTTTCATCATATGATAGTTTAACAATGCAACCTATATGTTAATTTAACTTATATGGGTGTGAAAGCATTCCATGCCGGCGGAGGGAAAGTAGATAAGAAAAAGAAATCACTAACTTCAAATAGTGTTGATGTATATAGTATTCTCATTCCAATTGCATAATATATGATCAATTATTCTTAATTTACATTTATTGGCATAATTGCAAATCTACAAGGCCCTATACAAGACAGTGGTTGGGCATGCACATATTACATGATGGTGTCCATGTAGATGATCATCACTCATGCAGAACAGATCAAATGTATAGATAATGTAAGTTATTATTCTTGGATCATATTAATGAAGTAGACTCTTTGATAATACAGACAATCAAATCTAATTAGAAGTCTCATTCTCTTTGTAGTTTTTTTTAAACACTAAACCATATACATTGGAGTAGCTAAATGACCTATGTGAATAGTGGAGAGACTGCTTCATCGTAAATGTAGAATTGAATGAGAAATTTGATGGTTGATTGATAATTATTTGGTAGTTCAAACTTTGTTGTCAAAATTTTGATATGTCTTTGTGAGTGTGAGTTGCATGTTGATATTTATTTGTTATATAATTTATGATAACATTGTCACTTAATATCTGAGATGGCAACTGGTGTTGGTATGTGTTTGTGAGTGTAAATTGAATGTGTGTGTATGCATATGTATGTGTGACTCTGAATGTGAAGGCATGAAGAAGAGAATGATACTTATTTGTACATATATAATGTATGAAACTGAAGTGTGGTTGAGAAATGAATCAACTGAGCTGTGAATTCATGAATTTATGTGCATTTGAAGTGAAAAAAATGATAGAATGTGGCATGTTTGTGCCTACTTTGTATAGTATCTTTTCCTACAGGTGTGATGGCCTGTTGTTAAGCCATGATGCTTGTAGAGAGCGTGCTATTTTTGAGAACTTTCAATTCTAAAGAACAGTAGTCTCCAGATAGGCTAGCAGGTTGGACAATATATCTACATACCTTCTATATAAAAAATACATTTCTTGCCAGTTATTTGTAAATAACCGACTAGATAAGAATTCTACATAGGTTATTTATTAAACATTGACGAGATTTACTTAAAATTTTAACTTTTCAATCACCGATAAAACTAACATCAAGTTATTCAACATCATATATTTGTCATTAAAAACTGACTGGAAATGTCAAAGAAACACTCATTGTGAGTTAAGTCGTCACTTCCCCTATATCAAAGAACCGACGACAAAAACTTTTATCGGCATTTTTTTTAATCGATGAAGAATGATTTTGTTTTAGCGTCACCCACTCATTCATTAGTTAGAAACTGACGTTGAACGCCTAAAGTAACTGACACCATATCCCCATTTTGTTATAGTGCTTAGATGAAGATTGACATGCCATTACCTCCTATCTCCAAAAGGAGAAGAATAGTCAAGTGAACTTTGAGATTCCATATTGAGTATTTATCATAAAACATGTGGTATTTGAAACTGACCAATCAGTTATGAGAGCCAAGGGTCTTCCAAAAAAAATCTTGTATGTCATGGATAAGGTTATAGAAATAAAAATACCCACGCTGTAAAGTTTCTCCAATAACTCATTGTAGATTTAGAGACTAAAAGAAGTTTAGGAATTGTAGATCTCAAGAAGTCGGTACAAGAAATAATGAGTTCATTGCTTGTTCTATGCAAATGTGGGAAGGGTTTGATTGTGGTTATGAATATGATAATAGAAAGGATGTCTAGTTTTTTTAGTGAGAAAAATTGCTATGGAATGAGGTATTTGGCCCTCACCACCACCTTCTTTGGGTGGATTTTATCTCACAATGAAATTTCAAAGCTTGACATACCTTTAGAGGGCATACAAGGCTATGTAGAAGAAATACTCATTTTGGGCAGTTCCTTCAAACAAAGTTATAGAGCTATAGGTTTAGTGATATTTTCTAAATTACCATGATATCCTAATTGTGACTAATAACATCCAATTTTGTGTATAGTTTATGTTGTATCTTACCTCTTATTTCTCACCTTTTATGCGTAGACATACCCACTTTTACTACTTTTACATTTAAAACTTGTTTACCATGGCCTCCATGATAATCTTGTACCCTTTGCGCAGATAACCAATGTACCTATGCAAGAACAAGATGACCATCGGTCACCACAACCAATGAACACCTTTTCCTAAGTGTCAAGATGAGCATCGATCTTCCCCTTTGGTGGTTTCATGGCATAAGAAGCTAAACTGTGTAACCGTTGGGCCTGAGACCGATGCTCATCCTGGTCATCAACCACCAATGGTCATTCTGATTCACCACCGATGGCTACCCTGATTGTCCCCCGATGGTCATTCTGACTCAACCCCAATGGTTCTCTTGAGTCATCAACCAAAGGTTCCACTGTAGGACAAGTCGCTCGATGGCTAGCGACTGGTCGCAACCCTACGAGAACAACATTCAGAACTATTACTCGTGTGCCCCAAGGCAAGGACTTCAAATACTCACAACACAAGAAAAAGAGCACCTCTAGGACGACGCACCAAATCCTATAAATAGAGGACCCTTGCAGACGAAAGAAGGGTCAGACCATCATGCTCCCACGGAGGACGATGAAGTGCATTGGAGAAGAGAACAACCATCGGTCCCTATCACTAGCCATCAGTCTGTGGACAGCTAAGACAAAAGTCCTGACAGTCTACCACCACCTCCACTCCATCTACTCACCTGACATACCTCAACGAAGGAGGAGGACAGACAACCAACTTTAACCATCACCACACAGAACCCAACGAGGGGCCACTGACCATCAGTTGTGGACATTTAGTGGTTGTAGTTGTATCATCTTCTCCTCTTATTCAATTCATCTTGCTTCATCTCACTCACCTACTTCTCCTTTCCAACAACACTCCATTTCCTCATCCATTTGTAAATTCGTAATGCTACTCATGAAAATGAGTGGCTAAACTCATTAGTTGGGTTGGGAGTAGCTACTAAGGCTCTCCCAATATGTATCTACTTACATCTGTTTGAATACATATGCTCTTAGCAATGATTATCTCCATTCACCTGGTCTTAATGCTTCACTCGTATGTTTCACTACCATCTTGTGATGTTTGATTGTTAGTGTCTTGAAAGAGTAACATTAACCTTATCTAAGTGTTTTGGAGTTGCATGAATGCATGAGAATGTTGGAATGCTAAATCTAACGATCATATAGTTGTTATTGTGATTATTTGTTTGCCATATCGAGAGAGAGAGACAACCTTATAGTCTAGAACTATGCTAAGCTTGATAGAGGAGGGATTAGACATATATGATGATTTCTTGTAATCTTGCCAAGGGTATATAAAGGGTGTGAGTATCGCATGTTGGTGAGAGATCTTAGCAGGTGAAACCCAATCCAAGTTCCCATCCATATTTTGTTATTGTTTGCTTGTTTACCTTTATTCTTTTTTTTTATTTCTCTATCTTCCTTTTGTTTGTTTGATTGTTTGGAGTAACATTGTTCCATAAGGAACATTGTTCTAATCTACCCCTTCTTGGTTGGTGAAACTGAGATAATACTTTATGTTCTGAGCACTCACCACCCTTGTCCATGTGGTTTGACCCCAATTACTACTTCAAACGTCGTATAATAGTTCTAGGGGGCTGAGACTCGGGTTATAAATTCAAGAGTCTGGCTACTATAGATATGCTCCATTTGTGGACGTGTGATTTAGTCCAGTCAACTTTTTTGCACTGTTGTCAGTGATAAGGTAAATGATATTGTTAAGAACACGAGTTTACTCACCATACACCCGTGCCTCCAGTTTAACAGTAGACTTGACTGCATAAATTTTAATCCACAATAGAGGAAATATGTTCTGGATCTTTTGTCGAAAATAGGCATGCTTGGAGAAACACCTACTACTACTCCCTTAGATCCTAATACCAATTGGCATGATGATTCTTCTCCTGAAAAACCAACCACCCATCTTACTGTCATCATGTGCCTCATAGGAGAGGTCATAAAGTCAGAGGCAATCATAATGCAATAGTTTTTATTCCTCCACATGACCAAGAATCTGGATGGGAGAATTACCATCTAGAATATCCAAGAGGTGAAATTCTTCTTGGTGACCCACCACCACAACCACCACCTAGCGACAAGGAGCTTGAAGAACAATGACGTGACGAGGGTCAAAGTTGGAGGGTAAGGAGTAATGGAAGGAACGACATAAATGACGGCAATCATAACAACAATAATGATGATAACGATGAATATGAGGAGGAAGAGGAAGAAGAAGGTTGTTCCCTCATAGACTTAGATGCAGCTAGAGCTAATGAGTCTGGATGCCCCATCATTATTCCACAGTTCAATGCTGCAAACTTTGAGATACCTGCAGTGATCTCCATGATCTAAAACAAGACTTTTAGGGGTAACTCAAGGGATGGGAATCCTTATCATCATCTTGACACCTTTAAGAATATATGTGACACAATTAAGATGAAGAGGGTACCACAGGAGGTTATATACTACACAAATCTATTACTGGAAGACAAGGCATTGTCTTGGTATCTTAGTGTACCTCACAGATCTATTATTGGATGGGGACCCCTAATCGATGCTTTTGTCACCAAGTTATACCCAATTGAGAACACCATTAGAAATAGATACAAGATTACTATATTCTTATAGAAGCCTAGAGAGAACCTTCATGAGGCCTAGAACCATTCTAAGAATATTAAATATATTGTCCTCATCACAATTGTGATAAATGTTTTCTTGTTACTACTTTCTACAATGGGTTAACATCTGCAGAACTTACATCACTGAATGTTGCAACCAGTAGTGATTTTCTTGGCAAGAAACCAAAGAATATCGTGATGATCATTGAAAATATGATTGCACTGCAAGCGGGCATGGATTATGAGAGAAGGGATAGAGGTTTGGCAAAAAGGGATAAATTTGAAGGGCCATCCTTTAAGGCCAAGGCTCGAGAAAATATAACATCCCAAAATCCAAAAGATTGCCTTGGATGTCAAACAATTGAAGGATACTGGGGGAAATTTTAAGGACAAGATTGAGAAGATTATGAAATGTGTCACTTGTGGTGAAGGATGATATGGTGTAGATAACTATATCTGCACTTAGCCTGAGGATGAAGACAAAAGAAAGGAAGAGGAAGAGATGAAGAATGTCTCTCATGTAAATTTTAAAGGCTAGATCACCCTAGTTTTAGTTATGGAAACAAAGAGGCTATAGAATACTCTCATCAGCTATGTGGAACATTCAAGCCACCACCAGGATTCAGGCTAGGATGAGGACATGCTCAGTATACCAAGACCATGACTTACTAGTAGAATTTGAATAACTACCAAAACCAAGGGCAAGGTCAAATCCAGTACAAGAACACGAGCCGACAAAACCAAGATCTAGGCATAACTAAAAACAACAATCAGACAGACATGATGGTGCAACTATTTAATTTTTCAAAGAGATAGTTTTCAGTGAATGACCAGCTGACTCGAAGTGCCATCACCAATTCTGGTGTTTTAACAACAAGGCAGTTCCATATGGCAGACATGCAAACTCATCAAAAGTAGATTGGACAACAACCGACACCTTTGTCCGAACTGATAGAAAATCCACAAGGGAAGATCCCCTCTAACATAAAATGACAAATATGATTACCCTCTAATCAGATATGGTTGTAGAGAAATCGTGTCACGAAATTGGAATCCCAGTCCCATGAACCAAATGTATACCAAAGGTGAAATGTGGAAGCGTAAAGCTTAGCACACATGAACAGATAACAAGATACAAGCACCAACATAATCTCAACAATCAACAAGATATATTAAGCAACAATATTATATTACACAATTTGAATTACATATTCAAGAGTCACTTTGTACAAGTCTGCTCATGTATACTATATCTAGATCTCACAACAAGTACACCTAGCATAGCTCACCAAGCCCATCAACCTTCTAGCCATCTCTGAACCTAAAAACAACATACGAGAAATGGGTCAAAACACGAGGTGTTGAGTATGGGGTTGAAAGATACACACACACACATATATATATATATATAAGCTTTGCATAATTTTGAAAAGATTTCAAGACTAAACGAACAAGAATAAACAAGTTCATTGTTTAAAAAATGTGAAACTATATTTTATGTCATTCACTCCATTATATCAACAATATCAAGCATATTTAAGGCCTTTGACCATCTTCCTGTCGGAAGGGTCCGTAAGGGTGCTCAAGCTTAGCTAACCCTTTTATATGAGAGGGACCTAATGGACATAACCAAGAGTTAACCCTTTATCACCAATATTATAATGGAGTTCTATCTATATATGTGTTCAAGTTATAAAACTGACAAGGCAAACATCGAGTAAGACATAACAATAGTAAATGGCAATATTTGAGCAAATAGACAAACAAGCATACAATATATGTCTTTTCAAGCAAGAAAGTGGTAGTCATTTAACTAGATAAGGCCCATACCTGATTCAGAGATTCTTAACTTAATACTTCCATTACCATCTAGATCATAAGCCAACATGATTAAGAACAAGATTACATATATGCATTAGATTATCATCATTAACCCTAATTAGATGCATTTTACGGTTTTGGCCAAGATGGGTTCCAAGCTTCTTATTAGTTCATTATATGATCTTGTACTGATCTAGAGGTCATCATGATGGTGTGGTTCAAGTTCCATATCATTATGATGTTCCATGCACTTTCTATGATCATATCAAGGTTTAAAGCATTTACATGCATTCTAAGGTCGAAGGACTCACAATAGAGTAATCAAGGTCAAATATTATCAAAGAAATAGAACCAAGCATAAGGGATGGCTTAGATCAGCAAGAAAAGAACATAGGAAATACATTTAAAGTAGGGTGATTTCCACTAGGGTCTGAGCATCAAACCACCAACATGGGGTACTGATATTCAATGCAATTATCAAATTACCATGCTTATGCCACCAAGGGTACAAGGAATATTATAAGGTTTCCCAAGGGTTTCAATGGCATAAAAAATATTGATCTCATGATTATTAGGTAGAAAGGTTAGCGTCAAAAGAGCAATGTGCATCATTATAGTCCAATATGGTCACATATGTACAAAAAGGAGTCATTCATGATCAATAGGGGAATTAGGGCCTTTGTTAGGTTTACATAGACATTAGAGGTATTGATTTGATGCTTAGGTGGGTATATATGTATCAAAGTTCCAAAATTCATCATAACATCAGATGAAATATGTTAAGATAATCAAAAGATTGCATTTTTTCGAAAACCAGGAGAACCATGATCATATTCAGGTCCAGAAATTATGCCCAAGTTGTAGATCTTTTTGAAAGGATCTATTTGGTATATAATATTATATACTTTGGGTGTGGGAGCTAGGAGTTATGCATTTTACAAGGTAAACATTGAAAACTTTGGAGAAGAGGGGGGCTTACCATATCATTTGGTGCATGATCTCAGATGTCTGAGATTAATCCAGTGATCCTTCGATGGCATTTGTGTGCTGGGCCACTGGGGTGCTCCTAAAGCAAGCGGCTCTCCTTGATAGGGCCATAAGCCCAAGCCCGGTAGGCAGCGTCCGTGGGTCAACAGGGGAAGTCACCCTTAACTCGTGATTGGCCTCTCGCGATTCCACTTATCGTGATCCATGTTTCTCCTTTGTGAGAACAGAGCATCAACAGGGGAAGTCACCCCTTGCCCTTCGGCAGCTGGAGAGACTAGGAAAACCAGCGGTGCGGCGTCGAGGCACCCGGTGGCGTTGGGCGGCGTCGGAAATGAACCAAGAGGGTTGCGGGATTACCTCAGTTCCAGGCACCTGTTCGGTTTCTATCCCGCCCTCACAGGGTCGTGCCATAGTGGGATGAGGCTTGTCCATGGAACCGCGGCTGCTGCACCTGAGCAGCATAGCCGGTGAGGGAGGAGAAGGGCTCGGGGATAAGGGGAGCACGAGGGGTCGAAGATGAATGTGAGAGGTGGCACCAGGACTACCTTCTGGACTTCAAAGTTACTGCTCCATTCCCCTTTTACAGAACAAGAAGCACGGAGGAAGAAGAAAAGGAGAAGATGGCTGACGGCTCGAGCAAACAAGGGGAAAAAGAAGACAAGGGGGACTAGGGTTAGACCAGAGGGGTTTATAACCGAAGTAAAACTGCTAGGGTTTAGATTCCAAGCATTTAAGAGCTTCCCCCATTGCTCGATTGGGCTAAAGGCGGCAGACATGCTTCCCAGATCTTGCGATTTTTCCTAAAACAGAAGAGGAATAAGGGGCAAGAAATTGGGCCTCAATTTGTATTTGGGCCCAATAAGATTGTAAAACCCAAATGAAATTGATCAAAACATGTGCAAAAATAAGTTAGTTTCAAATTATCATATCTTGGGCTAGGAGCCTTCGATTGAGGTGATTTTTGTGTCGTTGAATTTATATTGAGTCCCCTACAATGTGGTGTATATCAGATTGACAAAAGATCGTGGAGTTGAGGTACAAAATAAGATGCAAGAAGGTGACGTGATATGGCAAGATACTTAGTTTAAAAGTACAAATTAAAATCACAACCTACAAAATTGACCAGTGTAGTCGCCAAACTGGAACATCATAACTATCCAATTATGAAATTAATATCAAATTGAGTAAGGGACACTTGATGAGAGAAAAGGAGTATAATAGAGGAGAGAGAGAAAGGTCAAGTTATCACATCCTTCCCTCCTTAAAAAAAATTCCTCCTCGAAATTAGTCCAAGATCATAGTCGAAAGTCAAAGTTCATACTCATCATGCCTAGGTATCCTACCATGGATGTCACGAAATTCCCCACAATGGGATGCATGCTTGGTTACCATATTGAGGTGTGTACTCGTCTCGATTGTATACATATTACTTAGTGTTCCATCATAATGTGACATCATCATGGCATTAGGGTTTACCCATCCCTTAGTATCCCTACATTAGGGTTCTGTTCACATCTTCAGATGAGACCAAAGTATATTATCAAAATATATGTTATCAATTTACAAATGAACATGTCCTCAATCATGACTTCTAAAATTTGGTCATCATTGAGATGTCATGCATGTTTAACTTTTCTCCCCAAAATTTTACCAATCTTCCCAAATTATTCACATTTTGGATTTGAAATTAAGTAATGTATTCATCTTATTTATTTGAGTTATCACCCCAAGGGTAACATCATATCGAGTTGATTTATTTTCATTTGATTATGATATTAGGCATGTTACCCCTAATTATTCAAGGTAAAAACTCTAAACATCATCGTATGAATTTCATGATTTCAAAGCTACATATTTTATGTATAATATGATTTTGTATTAGGTCTAGCTTACAAAAGTGACTATTGCATATCTACCAAAATTTTAACTTAAATGAGATTTGTTCATGTATCGAGCATCATTCGAGGAACAACATTATCAACAATGTCAAGGTTTTGAAACTTTCACTTGTATCCAGAAAGAGCTCCACATGCTCAAGCCATTCAAGCTAAGACATATATGTTTCTAACAAGACATGTTAACCACAACCTTATACGTGTAACAAAATATCTACCCATCTTTCGAAAAACAAGGATAACCTCTAGATTCCTTTATATACAACTACTAACCCAAGTATGAGGCTCATCATGGATATCACACATCATATACATCATCTTGGGTCTTGGGACATCTCCCTCACCTATATATATGAAGCATCAAATTTTCAGTTGCCTCTTTCTCTAGGGTTAGATATTTTCATAGGAAATCTAGGGTTCGACACTTTCAAGGAAACCACATGCTAGGTCACTCAACTCATATACTTAGAAGTATTCTAGTCGGGGACTCATCATCAAGTATTTCATCATTCATATTACTCAACATTTCAAATATTTTGGAGTTTAGGTACTCTAACCTTCTCCCGATACGGGTTAACTCATATCAACATGTCACCCTATTCATATGTCCCATTCTAGAGGTCTTCTTTTGTAAAGAGATTGAGGCCCGTGTTGGTCTCGAACCATATATCATATCTCTATACATTTAAGACTAGGTACAAGCAAGCATGTCAACCCACTAGCTATGTTTAACACATCAAACAAGTAGTATGTATCATATAAGGTGTTAGGTTTAGCTAGGGTTGCATGGTCAAACACATTCCATATCGTTAAACATACTCGACCTTCCTCAGAAACCTTGGGTCTTATCAACATCGACATCATCATCATTATCATCAACTTAGGTTTCTAGGTTACTCAATTGCCTAACCTATATCATGGCTCTAGACAACTATAGAGACTATCACTATCATCTGAACTCTCTCATCCAGACTTGATGTTACATCTCTTTCTCCTAGGTTGCATGGAAACTCACTACCTTTCTGTGTGTGGTAACATTTTTCATATGTACATATAATAATACTTGAAATATGTTTTATCCAACGTTTAAATAGGCGATGAAAGACACCATACTCCTTTCGAATAAAATCAAAACCAAATGAGTTACCACACTCATTAGGCAGTCTAGTATCATGACACCTAGAGAACTAGAAAGAACACGGTGCACACTTGTGTAGACATCCGAAGCACATGTCGTGAATCATGTCTAGGGAGGTAACTTACACAAGTCTACACCTAGTTCTAGAACATCTAGGTTCTAACCTAGAGGCTAAGTCAACCTAGTCCACAAAGGACACCTTATTAAGTTTCTAGGGTTGAGATGTAGGGTGAGTTTAGTTTGTGTTTCGTGTGAGCAATGTTCGGTGTAGTTATTGTTCATGCTCTGATACCATCTATCACGAAACTGGAATCCCAGTCCTATGAACCAAACGTATACCAAAGGCGAAATGTGGAAGCATAAAGTTTAGCACACATGAACAGATAACAAGATATAAGCACCAACATAATCTCAACAATCAACAAGATATATTAAGCAACATTATTATATTACACAATTTGAATTACATATTCAAGAGTCACTTTGTACAATTCTTCTCATGTATACTATATCTGGATCTCACAACAAGTACACATAGCATAGCTCACCAAGCTCATCAACCTTCTAGCCATCTTTGAACCTAAAAACAACATACGAGAAATGGGTCAACACACGAGGTGTTGAGTATGGGGCTGAAAGATACACATATATATAAGCTTTGCATAATTTTGAAAAGATTTCAAGACTAAACAAACAATAATAAACAAGTTAATTGTTTAACAAATGTGAAAGTATATTTTATGTCATTCACTCCAATATATCAACAATATCAAGCATATTTAAGGCCTTTGACCATCTTCCCGTCGGAAGGGTCTGTAAGGGTGCTCAAGCTTAGCTAACCCTTTTATACGAGAGGGACCTAATGGACATAACCAAGAGTTAACCATTTATCACCAATATTATAATGGAGTTCTATCTATATATGTGTTCAAGTTATAAAACTGACGAGGCAAACATCGAGTAAGACATAACAATAGTAAATCGCAATATTTGAGCAAATAGACAAACAAGCATACAATATATGTCTTTTCAAGCAAGAAAGTGGTAGTCATATAACTAGATAAGGCCCATACCTGATTCAGAGATTCTTAACTTAATACTTCCATTACCATCTAGATCATAAGCCAACATGATTAAGAACAAGATTACATATATGCATTAGATTATCATCATTAACCCTAATTAGATGCATTTTACGGTTTTGGCCAAGATGGGTTCCAAGCTTCTTATTAGTTCATTATATGATCTTGTACTGATCTAGAGGTCATCATGATGGTGTGGTTCAAGTTCCATATCATTATGATGTTCCATGCACTTTCTATGATCATATCAAGGTTTAAAGCATTTACATGCATTCTAAGGTCGAAGGACTCACAATAGAGTAATCAAGGTCAAAGATTATCAAAGAAATAGAACCAAGCATAAGGGATGGCTTAGTTCAGCAAGAAAAGAACATAGGAAATACATTTAAATTAGGGTGATGTCCACTAGGGTCTGAGCATCAAACCACCAACATGGGGTACTTATATTCAATGCAATTATCAAATTACCATGCTTATGCCACCAAGGGTACAAGGAATATTATAAAGTTTCCCAAGGGTTTCAATGGCATAAAAAATACTGATCTCATGATTATTAGGTAGCAAGGTTAGCGTCAAAAGAGCAATGTGCATCATTATAGTCCAATATGGTCACATATGTACAAAAAGGAGTCATTCATGATCAATAGGGGAATTAGGGCCTTTGTTAGGTTTACATAGACATTAGAGGTATTGATTTGATGCTTAGGTGGGTATATATGTATCAAAGTTCCAAAATTCATCATAACATCAGATGAAATATGTTAAGAAAATCAAAAGATTTCATTTTTCGAAACACAGGAGAACCATGATCATATTCAGGTCCAGAAATTATGCCCAAGTTGTAGATCTTTTTGAGAGGATCGATTTGGTATATAATATTATATACTTTGGGTGTGGGAGCTAGGAATTATGCATTTTACAAGGTAAACATTGAAAACTTTGGAGAAGAGGGGGTTACCATATCATTTGGCGCATGATCTCAGATGTCTGAGATCAATCCAGTGATCCTTCAATGGCGTTTGTGTGCTGGGCCACTGGGGTGCTCCTAAACCATGTGGAGCTCCTTGATAGGGCCATAAGCCCAAGCCCGGTAGGAAGCGTCTGTGGGTCAACAGGGGAAGTCACCCTTAACTCGTTATTAGCCTCTCACGATTCCACTTATCGTGATCCCTGTTTCTCCTCCGTGAGAATAGAGCATCAACAGGGGAAGTCACCCCTTGCCCTCCGGCGACTGGAGAGACTAGGAAAACCAGCAGTGCGGCGTCGAGGCACCTGGTGGCGTTGGGCGGCGCCTGAAACGAACCAAGAGGGCTGCGGGATTACCTCAGCTCCAGGCACCTGTTAGGTTGCTATCCCACCCTCACAGGGTCGTGCCAAAGTGGGACGAGGTCTGTCCATGGAACCGCGGCTGCTGCACCTGAGCAGCATAGCCGGTGAGGGAGGAGAAGGGCTCAGGGATGAGGGGAGCACGAGGGGTCGAAGATGAATGTGAGAGGTTGCACCAGGACTACCTTCTGGACTTCAAAGTTACTGCCCCATTCCCCTATAACAGAACAAGAAGCACGGAGGAAGAAGAAAGGGAGAAGATGGCTGACGGCTCGAGCAAACAAGGGGAAAAAGAAGACAATGGGGCTAGGGTTAGACCAGAGGGGTTTATAACCGAAGTAAAACTGCTAGGGTTTAGATTCCAAGCATTTAAGAGCTTTTCCCCATTGCCCGATTTGGCTAAAGGCGGAAGACATGCTTCCCAGATCTTGCAATTTTTCCAAAAACAGAAGAGGAAGAAGGGGCAAGAAATTGGGCCTTGATTTGTATTTGGGCCTAATAAGATTGCGAAACCCAAATGAAATTGATCAAAACATGTGCAAAAATAAGTTAGTTTCGAATTATCATATCTTGGGCTAGGAGCCTTCGATTGAGGTGGTTTTTGTGTCGTTGAATTTATAATTGTCCCCTACAATGTGGTGTATATCAGATTGACAAAAGATCCTGGAGTTGAGGTCCAAAATAAGATGCAAGAAGGTGACGTGATATGGCAAGATACTTAGTTTAAAAGTACAAATTAAAATCACAACCTGCAAAATTGACCAGTGTAGTCGCCAAATTGGAACATCATAACTATCCAATTATGAAATTAATATCAAATTGAGTAAGGGACACTTGATGAGTGAAAAGGAGTATAATAGAGGAGAGAGAGTGTGACGTCCCCCAATTTCTATATACTTTCCATAGTGACATTCATAGATATGTGTGCACTCATATCTATAGATGTCAAAAGGGAAAATATAAGAGATTAAGGTAGTCAACTAAAATAGAGATTAAGCCAAGATCTAGTCCACATCATCATGTAATGCCACACAAACATTCATTCATAAAGATAATAAAAGTCATTAAATTTGGAGAGAAAATATTGTTCTAGAGAAAATTAACTTTATTACATAGGATTTCAATCATCCTCAATATCACTAAGAAAAGAAATAAACTAACATCTAGCAAGAAATGAGATAAGAGGAAAAGATCTATCTAATACATCCTCCATGTTCATTATTTTATGCCTTCAGGTACTTTGAGCATGCAATTCATTTTGTTGTCAATTGTTCCTTGCACCTAGAAAATACGAGAAACAAAACATCAGCAAAGCTGGTACGTGGTAAAAGTTACATTAATAAGGTTGCATAAAGGAAAATATTTGAAAAAGAAGGAAAGAGATATAAAACCATTTCTTAAGGCAAAAATCAAGTAAACACCCTTTTATTACATTCATTTTGATGTGGTTGTACTACACATATTGCACTTGACCTACATCTAGTGTGGGCAATAGAATATCATCATACATCTAACATGGGCCAAGGAATCATACATCCATGTTAGGCAACATACATCCACACCAGGCTATGTGCTCTAGTAGCTACAACCCATCATAGTCATTTATGTTTCTCTTAAATTTGGCGAAGTATAACTCATACTAGCTCATCCAACAATCATATCCAAATACGTACATTCAAGATATTATATAGCATAGGCAACCAGAAAACTAGTCTTATACTTATAAGACCACGTACCTGCTTGTTCAAATCAGATGTCCACAGATATAGAATCAATCAAGAATTTAGTCACCCTGTAAAGAAAGCAAGGGTACAACATCACTATTGGTCCATATGACCAAGACTAAGATATGTTCTTAGTTATTATTCCTTTTATCAATGAATGAATAGTGGTGTGGCTAATACTGATGATGTGGAAAAAACCTTGGCTTATCTCTGATTTTAGATGACTATCTTGATTTCCTATATTTTCCCTTTTGACATTCATAGATATGAGTGCACGTATATTTGTGCATGTCACTAAGGAACGTATATGGAAATTGGGGTCGTCACAGAGAGAAAGGTCAAGTTATCACAAATCGCTAAATGAGAGCCACAATGAAGAGGATGCTACTGCTAAACCACCACCTGAGCCCATTGTAGTGGAGGAAGAAAATTGGAGGGAAGAGTCCACAAAGAAGGACAAGAGTAGATAAAAAGGCAAGGATAAGAATGGTGTGAAGACAAAGAAACTAGATTTAGTTGATAAAGTCTTCACCCAAAGAGATCCTTATTCTCCAAGAGTCACATTCCCATTCAAATTAAGTAATGCCCATATGAAGAAAAGATATGAGAAGTTTATCGAAGCAGTAAAGAAGCTACAACTGGATGTACCATTCTTGGATGCTATAGAAGAAATGCCTACTTATGCTAAGTTCTTCAAGGAACTAATCACAAAAAGAAGGAAAAGAGACCATGTTGAGATAATACATCTAGCAAAAATGTCAAGTTCCTTTGTTCAAGCCAAGATGCCAACAAAAAAAAGAGACTCGAGGGCATTTATTATTCCTTTTAATGTTGGGGATAATGTGGAAAGGAATGGGCTGGCATATCTGGGAGTGAGCATTAACTCTATGCCGCTAGCTCTGGTTCAAATACTTGGACTCACATACATGGTAAAGACTGGCATGAGGACACAATTAGTGGATCACACTTTCACAAAACCGATAGGAGCAGTGGAGGATGTTTCAATTCACGTTGGGTGATTCTTTATACACTGTGACATAGTAGTAATTGACGTCTTTGAGAACTCGAAGTGTCCAATGATGTTTGGTAGACCCTTCCTTGCCACCGGTAGATCCCTGATTGATGTGGCTGAAGGAATTATTGCTTTGTGTCAGAAATGACCATTTCAATTTTCATGTCCAGGATACTATGAGAGGACCCCCTATGTTTGACTCGGTCTATTTCATGGATCGCTATGCCCAATATTGTGAAGAAGTACAAGAAGACAATGACATTCTTGATCCGCTCATGAGAGATATGAATAGTCAGCACCCCAGTTTGGAAGATCCCGAGGTGGTGGAGATTTTATACTATCTAAACCAACCGGATGAAGACTATAGTTGTGAAGAAAACAATATAGAGATAATAAAATATGCCCCATTGGAACATGCGCCAGAAGAAAAAGCAACACCAAAGCCAAAGCTAGAATTAAAACAATTACCTGAAGGACTAAAGTATGAGTTTATAGATGAAGAAGAAAGGAATCCTGTTATAATAAACTCGACCTTGACAGGTGACCAAAAAGAGAAACCACTAAGTGAACTCAAGCTTCATAGAAAAGCGATAGACTGTTCGGTGGAGGATATCAAGGGTTCAGCCTGGTTCTCTGCATGCACCACATAAATCTAGAAGACACTATCAAGCCTTTAGCTCAACCACTAAGGAAGTTAAATCAAATGCTCAAGGAGGTTTTCAAGAAGGAAGAAATCAAATTATAAGACGTTGGAATCATATATCCTATAAGCGATAGAAATTGGGTCAGTCTGATTCATGTTGTACCCAAGGAAGGGGGAATGACTGTTGTAAATGGGAGAATGGAGATGAAGTGGCAATGTGAACCATGACAGGTTGATGTATGTGCATAGATTACCAGAAATTGAATGCATGTATGAGGAAAGACCACTTCCCTTTACCCTTTATTTACAAGGTGCTGGAAAGGTTAGCCCATCATTCACATTTTTATTTCTTAGATAGATATTAGGGATTTAACCAAGTGCCGATTCACCCAGACGGTTAGGAGAAAAATACCTTCACAAGTATCTATGGGCACATATGCTTTTGGAGAATGTCGTTTGGATTATGCAATGCACCAACAACCTTCCAGAGATGCATGATTTCCATGTTCTCAGATTTCCTAGAAGATATAATGGAAGTGTAACGATCCCGCCTCCCGATAACCCCCAATTAAGGGAGACCCGAAGGTCAGAGCTTTTATTCAATTAACAGGTCCAAAGGTTCGACAAATAATCAATAATAATTATGAAATTCTACTAACTAACTGGAATTTGGTATAAAATTAAAACTTTACTTACCTTTGAAAACTTTGGAAATCTATCTATCCAGAACTTGAATTATTCTATCCAATCCTCCTTGTACTTTATTTCTTATTTCCACAATGTGTCACTTTACAGTTTGTTCTTTCAATTGTTGTTCCTAAAATTCCGACAAACAAAACGTCGATCAGTATATCGAAATATACTGGTATGTGGGAACAACCAAAATCTTGCAAATATGGCTAACAATTTAATAATCACAATCAAATTATTTAACAAGCCACTTTACATTTTCAATGTGTCATTCTCCACCGCTTTTTCCCTAACCCTGGCATACCCCTCTAGGGTTTCTCTTTTGCCATTGACTTATGGCCACCTTCTCAATCCTGAGCTTGGTGCCTGGGAGTCAGCTCTCATGGTGCTCCATAGTCATGCATCATAGACCACCATCTCATTCCCGAGCTTGGTGTCTGGGGTCACCTCTCATAGTTCCCATTGGTCTACCCTCTTGGGCCTGACCTTCATGGCATCTTCCATCAGGGTGGCATGTAGGTGCGAGAATTCACATGTATATATAACTGTGATAGCCATAGTGACTTTATAATTGCAGTATGAACATCCAAACTATTTATATTACATTCAATGCGAGGAAACATTCGGAAAACCCTTGAGAAACTTATGTGATTAATCATAATTAACCACATACCTGATCTGACGATTTGAACAGAAATATCCATGCAAATAAGAATCCAAGCAAGCAAGCATTTTCAACAAGATCCTGAAATATCCACGTAATTCCCTTTTAATTATTCATGTCATCAAGATCCATTAAACCTGTCTTGCTTCCTAGGGTTTCTATTGCAATTAGGGTTTCCCTTCATCTTTTACTATTTTAAACCCTAATTTAATGCAATTGATCACCAACACTAATTATTTCCACATCTAATCCTCAATTTCATATTAAAGGCATAATTAACCATTAATTAAGTTCATTAAGCCTCTTTTACATTAAAGCTACTATTTTTATCCTTTTAATCCATGACAAGATCATTATACTCATTTATCATCAATTCGAAGTTCATTATAGTCTAATTCGCATATGAACTTGATTTAGCATTAATTCTACCTTGATTCATGAGAAAACCCTAATTACTACATTCAAGGTATTTATCCACAAATTAGGAATCTTAATGCTCGAAATAGCTTAGAATCATAATATCTCATCTTTATTCATCACTTTGAATAATTAAAGCTATGAATAGTCAAATTTGCCAACATTAGGGATTTAAGGCCCATTGAAGTATATTCACGCACAAAAACTCTAAGTTAAATGGATTACATGCAAAGATTCACCCTTTTTGTTCCTAATGTTCCCTTTTATCATTAATAGACTAATATCAACTTTAACCATCAATTAAACCCTACTAATCACATTAATCATATCCAAATAGGGTTTCTTAATCATCATTACACTAAAGTTAATAACTTCTATTACTTTTCGAATTGTAAAAATAACCAGGCTCCAATTATATTTTTAATGGATTCCTCTCATTTTTCTGAGAAAAATTAATGTATTATACGTTCTCATCGAAGCTACCAATTAGGATTTATGATTTTTGCATTAATACACTTACTTGAGCCAATCGGAGAGCGCCACATGTCTATTTCCATGCAACTTTGATTGCAGATTTGGAAACATGACGAATTGTCATTCATACCCTCGGTAATTTAGTTGGGTCTTAAGCCCACGGAGGGGCAAACCCGTCCAACCGGTCTTTGCCTTCTTCCTCCTCGTACCAGCTGCTGGCTGCCGCCCTAGCGGCCGAGGGAGCGGCTCTCCCCCCTCCTTCCTGACCTCTTCGACCACCAGGGTGGCCTCCCAAGCCTCCGACGTCCTCCCCCGCTCCTTCCCATGTCTTGGCCAGCGATCTGGACGGTTGGGTGTAGGAGAACTGGGCCTGCGACCCGCGGTCATGCTGCAGGTCCGCTGCAGACATCGTGAGAGAGTCGTGAGCTCGGAGGCGATGGATTAACGTTCAGGGTGGTCGTGAAGCTTCCTGCTTCCACTCATGACGACTCCACAACCCTTTGTTTTCTCCAGGGAAATCACAACCATGTTAGGGTTTGGACAAAGAAGATGAAGAAGGGAGAGAGGGAGTTAGGTGTGATTTCTCTGGAACTCGATCCAGAGGCACCACCCCTTTATATAGGGGAGAGTATCCACGCCCCAAGACGTTTATACAAAGGGAAACAAGCCCCTTTCTAAAAGGAATGTGATTCCTTCATGGAAAAGCTAGTTCCTTCCTCTCTCTCATATTTCTTTAATCTTATTTATTTATTAGACATTAGGAATTCGAAAATTCTCTCACTTTCTCTTTATTCTTGGCTTTTAACTTATTAGACATGAAATTATATTTTCTTTTTGTAGAAAATACCCTTTCTTCAACAATATCATGAAATTCATTAATTAAGTATCATATTATCTTCTTATTTGTGTTTTTGGTATTTTCTCTTTCCTCTTTCTTCATTTGGACTCTTTGGATCCCAAGAAACTCTATTATTTCGAAATCCTTTTTATTGGATACTCATTATCCTTCTAGATGCATCTAAATGCATTATTCTTCATTATCATGTGTATTAAAATATTTCTTTTTGAGGATTTCTCTTTATTTCTCTTTTATTTTCCTCATTAGTATTCCTTTTATCATTAGGAATCCTTGGAATATCAAATTCCACTAAGGATAACTCAATTATACCTCTTTTCACTTGTTTTCCACCTTTTACCATTATTTTCTATTTCTTTCTTAATAAAGAAATACTTAATGAATCTTTTCTTTTCTTATTGCTTTTCTTCGCAACTTTGGACTCCTTGAAACCCAAGGAACCCATGTGGCACGAAATCCACCTTTGGATTAAGTTCTTTTGCCTTCTAGAGGTTTCCACACCTTTCTTTTCTCAAAAACTCAATTATTCATTTATTAAATGGATTTCCTTGTTATTGGGCCCAATAGCCAATACACCTTCTAGAGTATCTTTTATGACTCTTGACACCAATTATAGTAAAAATAATGAAGAGGGAGATTCATTTGAATAATCAAATAAGGAGAATAACATTTGCAATTAGTTAACCAAGTTGTAAGCAGAATGACCCCTTTAATGAGTACAATTTAGTAGAATGTTTGGCTTTATTTCTTCTAGACCTTGGGTTAAGAAGAAGTTTGGTTTAAGAATAAATGGAGGGATGTGACCAAAAAGGAGAGAAGGACCTAGATGAGAAATGAAGAAACAAGTTGTCCTTATCTTGAAATTTCACCCAAAGTATGTATACACCTTTCTTTACTTAGCAAGGATCATTTCCTTCACTTCCCTTCTTATCTTCTTGCTTGGACCGACTAAGGGAGGAGCACAGGAGCAGGAGTGAACGGCTAAGTGATGTTGGGTAAGCTTTGGTTACTTTTTAGCTCGAATTCATGGAGAAAGTCATGGTACAAGGTTGGTTTGCTAGCTTTTCTTACTTAGTTCTTCTTTCTAGCCATCCTTTCGTACCAATTCTTCAAGAAACAACCTTGGACGACCTATGGAGCTCAAGATGCCATTAAATCTTGGAAGCTTGGAGCTCCAGAACTGACTCTAAGGCGGGTTTTATAACTCTAAACCCTTAAACTTTGTTATGCATCTTTCTTTCTTGCAAAAGTAGCTTGTTCTTCTTTCCCCCATCCTTCCTTGCATTCTTGCAAACAAAACCGTGAAGAACAGATCTTGATCTTGAGGTAGAAGAAGATGGGCATGAATACCAATGTAACTTTACAAAACGGTCTTGCACTTTTGGTCTAAACAGTTTGCAAAACCGTTTGGAACCAAACGGTTTCAAAACCGTTTGGATTCATGCGGTTTGCAAGACCGTTTAGATTCAAACGGTCTCCAGGACTATTTGGATGGGTTGACCAAGTGTTGACCGTTTGAGGGTCTGCTGGACACATTATGAATTAATCACCTACAAAGAATCATTAACTAATTGCAAATAAATCCCAAGTTGAAGGCACTTTAATCACCTAAACCCTAATCGGGTTCATTGCTGATTTCAATGGACCAATCATGTTGAAGTTTGGTTTGAGTGGCCCAAACGGTTTCAAAACCATTTGGGGATCACCCAAATGGTCTCAAGACCGTTTTGTGATCACCCACGACCATTAGGAGGTCTAGGGTTAAGGGAATTTGATCAATTGAAGGTCCAATCATAATAGGTTGTTGAAATAATCAAAAGTGCTGATTTGGTGACCTAATTAGAGTTCAACCCTTAACAAATTGACTTAGTTTTTTATGGGATTTTGGGCAAACGTTCTCAAGACCGTTTGGAGGATATCCAAATGATCCCAAGACCGTTTGGGGTCAGGTCAAAACCCAATTGGGTGATGGTTCAATGGGTTCAACTTCAATTAGACTCATGTTGATGGATGTTGAAGGTTGATCGATTTCAAACCCTAATCCAATCGGTCCTAACCCTAATTGGTGTCCAATTGAGGATCAATTGAGGGTCAAATTGGTTAAGGACAAACCTAATTGGCTCAATTGGTAAGTGGTTAACCTTGGCATGATCAATTGAGGGGTTCAACATTGGAAACCCTAATACAATTACAAGTGTTGATGCACTTTTGGGTCCATGCAGTTTTGAGATGTTTGGACCAAATAGTCTCAAGACCGTTTGGGGGAAAATGGTCTCAAGACCGTTTGGGACCAAACGGTTTCAAAACCGTTTGGATTCATGTGGTTTCAAAACTGTTTTGATTTATGCGGTTTCAAGGCTGATTTGCTCAAACGGTTTCAAGGTCAAACTTGGCTAAAAGGTCAACGTGACCAAACGATCTCAAGACCGTTTAAGTGCAAATGGTCTTGAGTATGAACTTGTCCATGCGATCTTGAAAGTCAAAGGTACTAAACGGTCAACCATTCCATGCGGTTTCAAAATTGTTTGGAGGTTAATAGTTCTAAACCGTTTGGGGTCTTTTAAGGTCTAGAATGCTTAATGTTCTAAAGACTTAGATGGTTCAATGGTTGTCAACCTAAACCCTAACGATACCCTAAGACATTAAGGGAACAAGTAATAAGTTGGTTGATGTATGTTATGATCAATAGGTGAACTTACTAAAGTACCCTTGAAGGGTTTAAATAGATAACACCTCTTGATTAAGAAAACCCTAATGACCATAATGGTGATGACTTGACCTATGTTAATCAAGTTGATTTGACTTAACTTAATCTAGAGTGATGTAAACATCATCTAATAGCAAGAGGAGACTCCTAATATGAATTAGAATCAAGTAAAATACTTTCAATATGTAGGAATACACATGATTAGGGTATTATCCTTTATAGTGAGATCATGGAAACCTTAATTATGGTGACTGATGAATCTTAACTTAATTTGAAGGTATTAATGGTAGTAATCCTCATACATGATGATGCTAAGACCTCAATTCACTATGAAGTATATAGTAAACCCTAATTCTAGGGTAAATCATGTAATGTGATTAGTAAACTCTAATTTTAGGGGAATGTCATGATGAGAATTAATAATAGCCCCAAATGGTGAAGTATTAATCATAAACCTAATCTAGGGGAGATGTAATATGAATAGAAACCCTAATTGGAGGTGATGTCATGATAAACCCCTATTAGGATGAATAGTAAGCTTAATTTATGGCTTATTAGTTATGAAATCCTGGAGATGGTTTACTAGATAGTACAGTAAGTGAGGTGTAGTTAAATCCATTAAATAAGATGATTAAGTCATAAGCATATAGAATAGGGTTAGTGAACCCTATTAATGATAAATGTGGTAATTTCAATAAATAAGGATTTAAAAGGTAAGATGATGCCTAGATCCAAACATCTTTAAGAATGAGTAAATACTTTTGCACCTTACAATAAGGATGGGCATGAAACTCTTAGAAATGATGTGTACCAAAGCATGATGTAGATAACATCCTGAATATGGAGATTTAAACCTATATCATTAAAGATGATTGGATAATTCTGATATATGATACATGCACCATATGAGGAAAGTAACAAGTTAGTAGATAAAGTATTAAAAGAGAAATATCTAAATACTGAGTTAATCAATTATCTCAAGTAACATGATAATGAGTAGAAAGTGATACATCAAGATATGATAGATATCACATTCGACAGTCCAAAGTATCATACCTTGATGAACCTCTAAACTATTATACTTACGCAAGAGACACAAAGAGTATGTGATAAGTAATTATCTGTGGTAGAGACATAATGAACTCAATGTACTCGATAAGTATAGATTAATACATCTTGGGAGGGGAGTAAGCCAAATCAATAAGTATGATGAAATCATACCATGATATGAATGTGAAATGAGCTAATACTTAGAATTGATAATCATTAACGATATATGATGAGCATAGTAATTGAAAGTAAACATTCATAATGTCCTTGTATGCTCCCAAGAGTGGTGGAGTAGTATGTTAGGGTTGGACTGATAACATGAACAGAAAACCCTAACTATTGAAAGGTGGGGTACGTTAACCCTAATTCTGGGTTATGCTTTCAAGCATGAAACTCTATGAACAAATTACAATATAAGGAATCCTTATGCCTTGTAAGTCAAAGGGATTTAATAACCCTAATTGAGTGGGACAAACCCTAACCCTAGAAATCAATTGTGGTAATGTAACATGTTTATGATATGTTGTTGAAAGCACGATCAAGCTATGGAGCACGGCCATGGTAGCCTCTCCTTGCACGGCCGTGCAAGGTAGCACGGTCGTGGTGTTCTATGAATAAATTGAAAATAACTGGTATTGTGCTGATACTGTTATATATGCATGTCTTCAATTATATTAGTCATGTAGGATGTTAGCAAGAAGTAATTATAACCAGGTAAGGGTTATGTTGTATTATTCATTGAAAGCATGTTATAAGCTGTGTGAATAATAATATACTGTGTTGCTTAGTTTCAGTGGCAACATATGAGATTGATGGGATATAAGAGCCATGAGCGACATTACTTTAATAATCAAGGTCATGCTGATTAGATGACTTATGAAGAAATGGTTAAGAAATGAAATCCATATGGTAACTGATGTGAGTTAAACTTGATACATTTAGTATTCTTCTTTCATAGCAGTTGTTTTAATGATTAAATGATTGAAAACATGCATGATGCTAAAAGAATGCTGAAATGTACTTAAATAATCAAGTATAATGATATCATGTAGGGCCCTGACCATAGATCCATCATTGTCAGAGACCAAATGATGGTGAAACAGGTTTTCCTAAGGGAACTCCTGGATCATATACTTTTGAGTATATGGGGGATTATAGATGCGAATATCCTTACATCCTAATGAAGGAATTGATGTAGGATGTATCTTTAACCTATCAATCCTTCATTACATGTTTATGCCGGGATGATGTACCACCAATCTCCCGAGGGAATCAACAATGTCGCATCGATGAGAGATAAACAAGAGATCCCTCGTTGACGAAGAGAGTACAGAACGCCACTGTGACTCTATAGAGAAGTTTATAGAATACCCTGGATAGCTATCACAGCGGAGACACAAGATGTCCTGCAAGTAAATCCTCTTACTTACTGAGGAAGATGAGGTCCTAAGAATCCAGCTCTTTTTATGACCTATGTATGGTACCGACGTGATTTCGTAATGGTCGGTTGGAGTATGAGCGGTATACCTCATCTTCGCAGGGCATAATAATGTTTGGAAAACATAATCAGTCGTGTAGCATAACTGCTTAGGTTGAACTACGAGAAACAACGATTAATGTTACATTGTTTATAATGTTTGAGTTAAATAACTAGTATACATGTTCTTCATATCCTTTAATAAGATATGCTCCGATATCCAATTAAGTTATAATTGAAACGTTGCTTTACTTGACATTAAACCTGTTGTTAAATGTTAATAATTATACTGCTTATTGTTATTTCTTACTGCAATAACAAAGCTTCTGGCGGAGAGCTATAACTCTCGTTGGGACAATTATTGAATTGTCTCACCCCCGTGGGATTCTACTTTTTAGGTAGACGCCGAGGACGAAGGAACCCATTTAAGAATGAGCAACAACAGCAGCAACAGCATCAGGGGCAACTGTGAATCTCAGGTGGAGATACTGACTGTCAAGTCTTGTAGATAATATGTCTTATGTCGTCTCTGTACTCTCAGTTCCTAGGAGTCAGTAGGTCTGAGGTTTTTGGCTTAATGCATCGAGATTTTGTTGTATCTTGCCTTGTACAGATAACAGGGCAATGGATGTATGTAATCACTCGAGAGATGATTCCACAGAGATGTAATGTCAAAACATGTTGTAAACAGTTTATCTCATTTTCTTATAAAAGAGTTTTATGGTTTAAAGATCTCTTTCCAAAAAGTTTTAATTTTTAGTGATTTTTCATAATTCTGCTGCTAATAAACCGCTTCCGCATTCGTTAGTCTCATTTTGGCGATTCGGTCGCCACAATTCAGTGGTATCAGATCTTTAGGTTCTCTGAGTCTATAGAGACATAGGACTAAGGTAGTAGAGTCTGTTCTAAGTGTCATTCAGTGTATATGATGGTATCTTCTGCTCACATAGGAGGAGAAGAACTTGAAGATGACTGGATCGAATGATAAGTTTGCTGCAGAGAGCAACAATGCTACACCAAGAAGAGGTGCAGAGGAGCAAGCAAGAGAGGGACAATTACCTGAGATCCCCCTAGCTAATCCAACCATGATAAGGAATCCTTCCTTAGGAATCACTGTTGGGGAATTTAGGGAAACCATGATGTATCTAGTGGATCAAGCACTAGCAATGCAACCCAGATTACCAGCTCCTAATGATGATGTTTTGGATATCAACAGAATATGTAACCCACAACAGCAGGTTGAAGCAATGGTAAATGATGAAGCTTTGAACTTAGAGCAAGTCTGTGCTCAACCTCAGCCTGTTGAATCAATATATAGTAATATAGGGGTTAGAATACAACCAGAAACCAGTACCTTCAATAGGTGTAGGAAGCCTGGACATATCAGACCTAATTGTCCAGAAGAGAAATATAAAGGAAGAATTGAGAAAAGGCCTATCCAAACCCAGGAGCAGAGACCTGGTAGTTCCAAAAGGAAGAAGTTTCTAGTGTCACCAACACAACCAGGACCTAGTACACCAAGGAAATGGTTACCCAAAAAGGGTAAGGAACCCTTTAGACCACACCAAGGACCCAGAATTTGCTATCAATGTGGACAGGTAGGGCATCTGGTAAGAGATTGCCCAGCCAGAAATGTTATGGCAAATCAATCTCTGAGGTAGAATCAGCCTGAGATAATGAATAATCCTCGAGACATGATAGGTTAGACAAAATAAATGGTATTTCTTATATGTCTTTTTATGATCTTTTAGATAAAAATTGAAAAAGCAATTGATTGAACCTTCCTTGATTAGTCCTATAAAGACTTATAATGTTGTATAAAATAGATGTTTCATGTTGCATGGTTACCTCCATAAGAAGATGAGGAATTAAAGAATTGGTCTGGATAGAAAATTCAGTAAGATTAATACTTATACTTGTGATGATAAGAAAAGAGAAGGAATATAGTAGTATACAAGTGCATATTACCTTATCTCAGTATTTATATACCCTGGCCAAGTATACAATTGCTGATGATAAAGTAAATATGGAAACTCTTAGATTGTTACCTTTTTTATTGCTCTGATCAAGCAGTCATTCTGAAACAACCTAATGAGTATCATGAAATAAGAAATATGGGAATAAGGGAGGTTAACCCGGACCAGTAAAGTTGTAAGGATAATAATAAAGATGTTTATGGGGTGATTACTTATAAAAGTATCAGTTTACCCTGAACTTGGGTTCCAAGGTGAGAATATATGTAATAAGTAATGTACCAAGGTGAAAGGAAGCACGAAAGGTAATGTGTTGATAACACATGTGATAGGTAACAAAATAAGAATGCAATAATATATCAAATGATTATATTAATTACCTAGATTGGTTAACTATGAGATTAAATTAGACATATAGACTAATATGAGCATCACATGTTAGGGGTTTATGTTTTTCATAAACATATCTTTCTCCAAGATGTCTGTCAAATAAGTCCTTGTTTGATAAGTAACTTTTCCCTATGATAAGAGAATGTACAACTAATGAGATAGTTAATGCAAATAATAAGGAAAGTTAGTATGGTGATTATCGGATGTGATGACACAATCAAGGTGTGAAAGCACTTATATAGTCTCAAATAAATAACAGAGTATGAGTGTGATCTTAAGAAAAGTTGATCAAAACTCTATAACATCTCCCTAATAATGAAATGTTATCTAAGAATGTGATAATATGATGCTTAAATAATATCCTGCTTCCCCTTTTTCTTTTCGGGATTTCGGGGGCGAAATCTTTGTTAGGGGTTTATAATTTGTAGCATCCCTGACCTGGGTTACGAACTAACCCTAGGTGTTTTACCTAATTATGTAATTATATGCTTGTGATTATCTTTTGGTATGTAATTAAGGCTTCTGATGAACATATATATTCTTTTCTGCCCTTTTTGAACAATGTTGTAATGTTGTTTTGTAATACAGGGACCTATGTGCAAATTACCCAATTAGGAGGGTTAACTTGCAATTTCACAGGTTTGGATGTTCCTCTTATGATGAGACATCATAAGCATGAATATGATGAATTATGGTGGATTCTCCAAGCTTGGGCACCAAGATGCAGCTTGTGGAGCAATCCTTGTGTTCTAAACCCTAGTTTTGGTGTAAAGTGCAATTTACCCAAAACATGGGGTGCAACGTGTAAACTACACCTTCTATAGTATCTTTTATGACTCTTGACATCAATTAAAGTAAAAATAATGAAGAGGGAGCTTCATTTGAATAATCAAATAAGGAGAATAACCTTTGCAATTAGTTAACCAAGTTGTAAGCAAAATGACCCCTTTAATGTGTACAATTTAGTAGAATGTTTGGCTTTCTTTCTTCTAGACCTTGGGTTAAGAAGAAGTTTGGTTTAAGAAGAAATGGAGGGACGTGCCCAAAAAGGAGAGAAGGACCTAAATGAGAAATGAAGAAATAAGTTGTCCTTATCTTGAAATTTCACCCAAAGTATATATACACCTTTCTTTACTTAGCAAGGATCGTTTCCTTCACTTCCCTTCAGTTCTTCTTGCTTGGACCGACTAAGGGAGGAGCACAGGAGCAGGGGTGAATGGCTAAGTGAAGTTGGGTAAGCTTTGGTTGCTTTTTAGCTCGAATTCATGGAGAAAGTCATGGTTCAAGGTTGGTTTGCTAGCTTTTCTTACTTAGTTCTTCTTTCTAGCCATCCTTTCCTACCAATTCTTGGAGAAACAACCTTGGACGACATGTGGAGCTCAAGACGCCATTAAAGCTTGGAAGCTTGGATCTCTAGAACTGACTCTAAGGCGGGTTTTATAACTCTAAACCCTTAAACTTTGTTATGCATCTTTCTTTCTTGCAAAAGTAGATTGTTCTTCTTTCCCCCATCCTTCCTTGCATTCTTGCAAGCAAAACCGTGAAGAATAGATCTTGATCTTGAGGTAGAAGAAGATGGGCGTGAATACCAATGTAACTTTACCAAATGGTCTTGCACTTTTGGTCTAAATGGTTTGCAAAACCGTTTGAAACCAAACGGTTTCAAAACCATTTGGATTCATGCGGTTTGGAAGACCGTTTAGATTCAAATGGTCTCCAAGACCGTTTGGATGGGTTGACCAAGTGTTGACTATTTGAGGGTCTGCTGGACACATTATGAATTAATCACCTACAAAGAATCATTAACTAATTGCAAATAAATCCCAAGTTGAAGGCACTTTAATCACCTAAACCCTAATCGAGTTCATTGTTGATTTCAATGGACCAATCATGTTGAAGTTTTGGTTGAGTGGCCCAAACGGTTTCAAAACCATTTGGGGATCACCCAAACGGTCACAAGACCATTTGGTGATCACCCAAGACCGTTTGGAGGTCTAGGGTTAAGGGAATTTGATCAATTGAAGGTCCAATCATAATAGGTTGTTGAAATAATCAAAAGTGTTGATTTGGTGACCTAATTAGAGTTCAACCCTTAACAAATTGACTTAGTTTTGATGGGATTTTTGGAAAACGGTCTCAAGACCATTTGGAGGATGTCCAAACGATCCCAGGACTGTTTGGGGTCAGGTCATGACCCAATTGGGTGATGGTTCAATGGGTTCAACTTCAATTAGACTCATGTTGATGGATGTTGAAGGTTGATCGATTTCAAACCCTAATCCAATTGGTCCTAACCCTAATTGGTGTCCAATTGAGGATCAATTGAGGGTCAAATTGGTTAAGGATAAACTTAATTGGCTCAATTGGTAAGTGGTTAACCTTGGCATGATCAATTGAGGGGTTCAACATTGGAAACCCTAATACAATTGCAAGTGTTGATGCACTTTTGGGTCCATGCGGTTTTGAGATGTTTGGACCAAACAGTCTCAAGACCGTTTGGGACCAAATGGTTTCAAAACCGTTTGGATTCATGCGGTTTCAAAACCGTTTGGATTTATGTGGTTTCAAGGCTGATTTGCTCAAACGGTTTCAAGGTCAAACTTGGCTAAACGGTCAACGTGACCACACGGTCTCAAGACCGTTTAAGGGCAAATGGTCTTGAGTATGAACTTGTCCATGCGGTCTTGAAAGTCAAAGGTACCAAACGGTCAACCATTCCATGCGGTTTCAAAATCGTTTGGAGGTTGATAGTTCTAAACCGTTTGGGGTCTTTTAAGGTCAAGAATGCTTAATGTTCTAAAGACTTATATGGTTCAATGGTTGTCAACCTAAACCCTAATGATACCCTAAGAAATTAAGGGAACAAGTAATATGTTGGTTGATGTATGCTATGATCAATATGTGAACTTACTAAAGTACCCTTGAAGGGTTTAAATAGACAACACCTCTTGATTAAGCAAACCCTAATGACCATAATGGTGATGACTTGACCTATGTTAATCAAGTTTATTTGACTTAACTTAATCTAGAGTGATGTAAACATCATCTAATAGAAAGAGGAGAGAGCAGACTCCTAATATGAATCAGAATCAAGTAAAATACTTTCAATATGTAGGAATACACATGATTAGGGTATGATCCTTTATAGTGAGATCATGGAAACCTTAATTATGGTGACTGATGAATCTTAACTTAATTTGAAGGTATTAATGATAGTAATCCTCATACATGATGATGCTACGACCTCAATTCACTATGAAGTGAATAATAAACCCTAATTCTAGGGTAAATCATGTAATGTGATTAGTAAACTCTAATTTTAAGGGAATGTCATGATGAGAATTAATAATAGCCCCTAATGGTGAAGTATTAATCATAAACCTAATCTAGGGGAGATGTAATATGAATAGAAACCCTAATTGGAGGTGATGTCATGAGAAACCCCTATTAGGATGAATAGTAAGCTTAATTTATGGCTTATTAGTTATGAAATCTTGGAGATGGTTTACTAGATAGTACAGTAAGTGAGGTGTAGCTAAATCCATTAAATAAGATGATTAAGTCATAAGCATATAGAATAGGGTTAGTGAACCCTGTGAATGATAAATGTGGTAATTTCAATAAATAAGGATTTAAAAGGTAAGATGATGCCTAGATCCAAACATCTTTAAGAATGAGTAAATACTTTTGCACCTTACAATAAGGATGGGCATGAAACTCTTAGAAATGATGTGTACCAAAGCATGATGTAGATAACATCCTGAATATGGAGATACCTAGAATAGTTGATGATGGTTTATCTTACATTAACAATGTTTAAACCTATACCATTAAAGATGATTGGATAATTCTGATATATGATACATGCACCATATGAGGAAAGTAACAAGTTAGTAGATAAAGTATTAAAAGAGAAATATCTAAACACTAAGTTAATCAATTATCTCAAGTAAGATGATAATGAACAGAAAGTGATACATCAAGATATGATAGATATCACATTCGACAGTCCAAAGTATCACACCTTGATGAACCTCTAAACTATTATACTTACACAAGAGACACAAAGAGTATGTGATAAGTAATTATCTATGGTAGAGACATAATGAACTCAATGTACTCGATAAGTATAGATTAGTACATCTTGGGAGGGGAGTAAGCCAAATCAATAAGTATGATGAAATCATACCATGATATGAATGTGAAATGAGCTAATACTTAGAATTGATGATCATTAACGATATATGATGAGTATAGTAATTGAATGTGAACATTCATAATGTCCTTGTATTCTCCCAAGAGTGGTGCAGTAGTATGTTAGGGTTGGATTGATAACATGAACAGGAAACCCTAACTATTGAAAGGTGGGGTACGTTAACCCTAATTTTGGGTCACGCTTTCAAGCATGAAACCCTGTGAACAAATTACAATATAAGGAATCCTTATGCCTTTTAAGTCAAAGGGATTTAATAACCCTAATTGAGTGGGACAAACCCTAACCCTAGAAATCAGTTGTGGTAATGTAACATGCTTATGATATGTTGTTGAAAGCATGACCATGCTATGGAGCACGGCCATGGTAGCCTCTCCTTGCACGACCATGCAAGGTAGCACGGCCGTGGTGTTCTATGAATAAATTGAAAAGAACTGGTATTGTGCTGATACTATTATATATGCACGTCTTCAATTATATTAGTCATGCAGGATGTTAGCAAGAAGTAATCATAACCAGGTAAGGGTTATGATGTATTATTCATTGAAATCATGTTATAAGCTGTGTGAATAATAATATATTGTGTTGCTTAGTTTCAGTGGCAACATATGAGATTGATGGGCTATAAGAGCCATGAGCGACATTACTTTAATAATCAAGGTCATCCTGATTAGATGACTTATGAAGAAATGGTTAAGAAATGAAATCCATATGGTAACTGATGTGAGTTAAACTTGATACATTTAGTATTCTTCTTTCATAGCAGTTGTTTTTATGATTAAATGATTGAAAACATGCATGATGCTAAAAGAATGCTGAAATGTACTTAAATAATCAAGTATAATGATATCATGTAGGGCCCTGACCATAGATCCATCATTGTCAGAGACAAAATGATGGTGAACTGGGTTTTCCTAAGGGAACTCCTGGATCATATACTTTTGAGTATATGGGGGATTATGGACGTGAATATCCTTACGTCCTAATGTAGGAATTGATGTAGGATGTATCTTTAACCTATCAATCCTTCATTACATGTTTATGACGGGATGATGTACCACCAATCTCTCAAGGGAATCAACAATGCCGCATCGATGAGAGATAAACAAGAGATCCCTCGATGATGAAGAGACTATAGAATGCCACTGTGACTATAGCGAAGTTTCCAAAATACCCTGGATAGCTATCACAGCAGAGACACAAGATGTCCTGCAAGTAAATCCTCTTACTAACTGAGGAAGATGAGGTCATAAGAATCTGGCTCTTTTGATGACCTATGTATGGTACCGACGCGATTTCGTAATGGTCGGTTGGAGTATGAGCAGTATACCTCATCTCCGTAGGGCATAATAATGTTTGGAAAACATAATCAGCCATGTAGCATAACTGCTTAGGTTGAACTATGAGAAACAACGATTGATGTTACATTGTTTAAAATGTTTGAGTTAAATAACTAGTATACATGTTCTTCATATCCTTTAATAAGATATGCTTCGATATCCAATTAAGTTATAATTAAAACATTGCTTTACTTGACATTAAACCTGTTGTTAAATGTTAATAATTATACTGCTTATTGTTATTCCTTATTGCAATAACAAAGCTTCTGGCGGAGAGTTATAACTCTCGTTGAGACAATTAATCAATTGTCTCACCCCCGTGGGATTCTACTTTTTAGGTAGACATCGAGGACGAAGGAATCCATTTAAGAATGAGCAACAACAGCAGCAACAGCATCAGGGGCAGCAGTGAATCTCATGTGGAGATACTGACTGTCAAGTCTTGTAGATAATATGTCTTATGTCGTCTCTGTACTCTCAGGTCCTAGGAGTCAGTAGGTCTGAGGTTTTTGGCTTAATGCCTCGAGATTTTTTTATATCTTGCCTTGTACAGATAACAGGGCAATGGATGTATGTAATCACTCGAGAGTTGATTCCACAGAGATGTAATGTCAAAACATGTCGTAAACAGTTTATCTCATTTTCTTATAAAAGATTTTTATGTTTTAAAGATCTCTTTCCAAAAAGTTTTAATTTTTAGTGATTTTCATAATTCCACTGCTAATAAACCGCTTCCGCATTCATTAATCTCGTTTTGGCGATTCGGTCACCACAATATCTCAACCAGAGCATTCATTACCACTTCTTATCCTTAGGTGTTAGGTAACATACACCTTCGTGTATTATTCTTATCATCTCATCTCAAACTCTAAGTTTATCTTCATCAAGAAACTCTGAGCTCATCCACCTGGTGTCAACTCAACCTTGTATAACTTGCAAATTCCACAAAGCTTCTACTAGAAACATCCTTACAAGGTGATTATCTTAATACTTTTATTGTTTGTACCTGTCCATGTATCATTCATTCCACCAAGGTTTGTTATCATCTCTATCCTCATACCTTGTAGCAACGTTCCAACTCGCATCATCTTTTATCCTTGGTGTATGGCATGCATACTGTCCCATCTCTCCCTCTCATAACAAGAGGAAATAAGCATTTGGCGGCCGTCCAAACAAAAAGTTCTTACTGTTCCAAGAGTAGAGATGATACATCCACATCGCCAATACACCTTCAATTCTAAGTTGAAACGTGCAACTTATGTCTCTACATCACAAACATCATGATATCAAAGTTACTTCCATGGAAAACTGGTCTCGAACCTACTTGGGTCACCACACAATCCTTGGTCATCTCCTCTAGGTCTATAGGGTGTCGGCACTTTTGGGGTCATCTCTTTTCCCTTATGCATCCAGAGAGTGTTGGGTTTTAGGGGAGGCAGAGATGGCAGCGGAAACAAAAATGTTCTCCCCAAACCCGGAACAAGGAAACGCGTCAACGTCTATATAATAGGAAAGGATGGTTTGTTGAATCATACCTTGTCCCGAGGCTTGCTCAGAGACAATACCTCGCGCCTTGTGCTTGTAGTTGAGTTGGAGGTCGATGGTGAATTAGGGTTGGACGATACCCCTTTGGTTGTGGATATGTTGGACGATATCCTTGAGGACATGGTTCCCTTTGTCTTTGTGTTGAACGATAGGGTACCTTGGTGGGCGATAGGGTGAGCTAAGCTTTGGTTGGCCGATATGGTTGTATACCTTGTTGAGCTTTTCTCTTGTTCCTTGGGCGGGTGAGCAACTTGACCCCGCTCGCCCGATGTAGCTCTGCTCGCTCAGTTGCTTTGCTCGCCTAGTAACCCCACTCGCCCGATATAGCTCTGCTCGCTCAAACGCCTTGCTCGCCCGGCTTTCCTTGGCTCACCCAGCCGTGTCGCCCGACACAATGACCTGCTCACCCGCTGACCGTGTCGCCTGAGATTTACCCTGCCCACTCAGTGTGTCTGCTCGCCCGACACACACACACCTGCTCGCCCATGCTATACCCTGCTCGCCCGTTTGCCTTGCATGCTTAGTTTCACCGTGCATGCCCAGTTAGCACCTTGTCTCGCCGATGAACCTTCTCACCCGGACAAGCTTTGCTATGCACGCTTGCTTTAGCTGCACGCCCGTTAGGGTTTAGATGAGGGTGGGTTCTGCCCGAGATGGCTTTTAGTGAGGATTCATGGTATCTCTTGTGAGGGCACGGCCTATCATGAAAAGGTGACATGTCGACTATGCTTTTATGGTGGCTCATTTCTTAATAATGATATTAATGTTCTCTTAAATGCCAAATATGATCTTGAGCATGCTTTAGGAATGCTTGATGATGTACTTACATGTGTAACCTTAAGATGAGGCATGGATATAATTATTGTTGTCACCTTGTGCTGGTAAAATACTTAACCCTAATTGTCATCTAATGGTAATAATAATAGTCCCTTGATTATTCACATGGTTATTGAATGATGCTAACCATGCCGGTAATGCATAGCCAAGTGAAGGGCTATGAGGGATGGTTATATGAGAATACTGTGATGACAGGTGTATTATGATTAATGATGATGATCATAATGATGATGGCAATAATGATAGTAATGACATGCATGAATTAACCCTTGTGCTTAATTGCTAGTGGGAATGATGATAGTTACACTAGTAGCTTGCATATTGATAAAAAATGGTAATAATGATGATCATAGTGGATGGTAATAGTAATGATATTGGTAATAATAGTAGTTGTCTTGTATACTCAACATAATTGTTATATAAAGTGAACACCTTGACTAATCCTGAGATAAGGGTAAGCATGATTATGGTATGATGTTCTTAACAAGCTTGATCATCAAATGGTGTAATATTGATAAATAGATTATCTTGAGTGATAACTCAGGATAGTGAGCATATTCCTTATGTTGAATCTATGGTTATTGTGTATTCTAACCATGCAGGTGATGTGTAGCCATGAAAGGGCTATGTGACATATGGGATGAGTAACATTACCTTGATATTTGTCCTATGAGATTATATATGTAATGTGTTGGTCCCATGATGATGATGTGAGACTGGAGAGACAGTGGCAGTACATGATGAAGGATTGATATCCTATGTTATGTGATGATCCTTGATATGGATCTGGATGGTTGGCGAGAGGCCAAGTGGTAACATGTGATGCTGGATCTTTGTGATGGATCAGGTTGATGAGGTTTCAATACTAATATAATGTTCTTTATCTGTTATATCTTGCATGATTATAACTTGGTTGAATCCTGCAATCCATCTAAAAGATACCAATTAATTATTGTGGAATCATATCATGTAGTATGCCCTGACCGTAGATTCATCATAGTCAGTAGCTGATGATGGTAAACGGGTTGCCTACGGGTTAACCCGGAATGCATATCGTTGAATGTGCGGGATTTCCTGATAGTGAGAAGGTAAGAGTGCAGATTTGGTTGTAGACTCTAGGGCGTGGGTTCGGGTTCGTAACCCAGCTATGTGATGAGCATGGTGAACAGGCCCATGGCTCAGGACAGCTATGTGATGAGCATGGTGAACAGGCCCATGACTCAGGATACGTATCATAGGAGCATGAATACGTTCATGGCTCAGAGTGTGGTTCTTTTCCTTAGGGTATTATAACCTACGTATTGTTGTTACATAATAATAATTCCTAAGACAAATACAGAACAGTGATTAATGCCTCGAATAAGTTGTTAATCTGTTATATCTACAGTTACCTCTACATTCCTCAGGAGACGTGATAGTATAACTTGTTCTGATAAGCATGACGCATAGTGACATATCTTATCTTGCTAATCATGTTCTATTGAGAAATATTTGGTTACATGCTTCTATACAGCAAGTAAGATTGTCGGTAAGAATAGCTTTGTTTTACATAAATTGCTCATGTTATATATCTTATCCGTTATCTGTTATTATAGCTTATCTTGCTGAGGTTCTGTAGTTGTGGTGGGAAGTTATGTTTCCCGCTGGGACAATGTTCAATTGTCTCACTCTATTGGTTTACCCCCTTTTTAGGTGGTTGAGCTAGTCGTGGTGGTGGTCGTGGTGTTGCGGTCGAGCAGCCTGACAAGAAGTAGAAGGCAAGTGATGGATATGCTGCTGTTTTGAATGCTTTGTCGTAGAGTCTAGAGTCATCCCTGTACTCTCAGGTCCTTGGCGGTGTTTTGACGTTGTCTTACGATGTACGACCGATGTTGTTTGTATATCCTGCTGCTGGCCGGATGTGGGCCTTTATGTATATAACAGGTGATGAACCCATGGTTATGACAGGACAGTTGTTGCCATAAGCTGTGGACATGTACTCATGATTGTGTGGATATATATATATAACATGTTTCCTTGCAGGATATGGATTGGAACGTAATATGTTTCTCAGTTTATCGGTTTTCCGCAATCGGTTTTAATTAACCCGTGATTTATAATCTGTGGTTATGGTGGTTTCCGCACATTTTCGCGTAACACCTCATTATCTGTGTGATAATGGGATGTGTTGCCACAAGTTTGGTATCAGATCTTTAGGTTCGCTGAGTCTACAGGGATCTAGGACTAGGTTGTGTTTGTTCTTATGTGTTTTCCAGATTTTCTCATAGACATCTTCTGCCCTTAGAAGAAGAAGAAAAGCCAAGATGTCTGGAAACCATGAAGAACTCGCTACTGAGCACAGCGATGCTACATCGGTTGATGGAGCAGTAGGTCAGGCACATGTAGATCGGGTGCCTGAGGTCCCCCAACCTAACCCAGCCATACTTGAACATCCATCCTGCCAACAGCTTATGGGGCAGTTAATGGCTACGATGAATCTCATGGTAGAGCGATTACCAGTGCCTCCTCCGCGAGCACCGGTTCCCCATGGAGAAGCATCGGGTATTGGGAAGACCTTCGAGCGGCTTCGCTGAGTTGGAGCTTCGGAGTATACCAGAACGGCTGACCCCGCGGATGCAGATCTGTGGCTGACAAGTCTTGAGAAGGCTTTCCGGATCCTTGACATCCCCGAAGCAGACAAAGTAAGGCACGTTGTCTACCTTTTGAAAGGTAGTGCTGGTCACTGGTGGACCATCGAGGAGGAGAAGCGGCCTGGTGAGGCAATCTGTTGGGAAGTTTTCCGGCGTGAGTTCGTCTCCAGGTACTTTCCCAGGACATATCGGGATGAAAAGATCCGTCAGTTTGAGAACCTGCGGCAGGGAACAATGAACATCACCGAGTATGAAGGCAAGTTCATGGATCTGCTGAGGTTTTGTCCTCATATTTCGGCAACATATGAGGAGCGGATCAGACGCTTTGAGAAAGGTTTGAGTGCTGAATTGACAACACCTGTTTCTGCATTAGAAAACCGGGAGCGGTTCGCTACGTTTGTGGAATCTGTTCAAAGGATTGAGGGGTCTATAAGGGAGAGAAGAGGATCTACACTTCATCAAGGATCTACTCAGTCTCAAGGGAAAAAGTCTGGAAGCTATAAGAAGCCGAGGTTTTCTGCACCACCAGCATCATCTAGATTCCACGCCCAGACGCAAAGGACGACGAGTAGGGATAGGGATCGTAGTGACATTCCAAGTAGAGCCCCCGATATAGCATCGACATCGGTAACTGGATCTCACAGACCCTATCTTGCACCCAGGATCTGTTATCAATGTAGACAACTGGGGCATCTAATAAAAGATTGTCCAAACGGGAATATGACGATGACACGACCCCAGGGGCAGAGTCAGCGAGGCTCTCAAGGAAGGCAGTTTCCTAGTAATGATCGAGGGCGTGGACGGACGTTCCAGACAAGTCAGATAAAATAGACTCATTTTGATGTTCCATTTTCTAATTCTGTGTGATAATGAGAAAGTAGATGTTTTTGAACTCCCGCTCACCAGTCCTATAAGGACACAAGGGAGGAGGAAATTTACATTTTTCTAAATATTCCTTAAAATGCTCAATAATCTCTCTTATCTGTGTGATAAAAGATGAGATATGGAAGTAATGCCTGAAGAAAATACTAGAATGAAAAACTCTGTGTGGATACTGATATTTGAAATGTGGGATATGATAGAAATAAAGTGCATACTACCTACTCTCAGTAGTTGTATACCCTGGCCAGGTGTATGATTATTGTAGACAAGGCAAGTATGGAGCTCTTAGATTGTTATCTCTCTGATTACGCTGATCAGGTAATCATTTTGAAACAATCTAGAGAGTATAACTCAATTAATAGGAAAAGCTAAGTGAACATTCCTAAATGAGAAAAGCTAAGTGAGCATTCTCAAATTATATAGGAAAAGCTAAGTGAACATTCCTAAATGAGAAAAGCTAAGTGAGCATTCTCAAATTAAATAGGAAAAGCTAAGTGAACATTCCTAAATGAGAAAAGCTAAGTGAGCATTCTCAATTAACTAAGAAAAGCTAAGTGAACATTCCTAAATGAGAAAAGCTAAGTGAGCATTCTCAAATTAAATAGGAAAAGCTAAGTGAACATTCCTAAATGAGAAAAGCTAAGTGAGCATTCTCAAATTAAATAGGAAAGGCTAAGTGAACATTCCTAAATGAGAAAAGCTAAGTGAGCATTCTCAAATTATATAGGAAAAACTAAGTGAACATTCCTAAATGAGAAAAGCTAAGTGAGCATTCTCAATTAACTAAGAAAAGCTAAGTGAACATTTCTAAATGAGAAAAGCTAAGTGAACATTCTCAATTATATAGGAAGAGCTAAGTAGACATTCTTACATGAGAAGAGCTGCGTGAACATTCCCAGTATTGAGGAGAAGCTAAGTGAACTTTTCCTAGACAAATGAAAGATGCATAGTAGACAGATGATACAATACAGTTGACCCGACCAGAGTTCGGCAGCGACAAGCGTGATGGGTAACATGAGTCCGAGAATGGGCTAGTTCGCTATCGTGATGGGATAGTGACTCCAGATGCTGATGAGCTAAGGAAGTTGGTGCTTGAGAAAGCACACACATCGATGTATGCTATGCATCCAGGTGTCACCAAGATGTACCATAATCTGAAGGACTCATATTGGTGGCACAGTTTGAAGAAGAATGTAGCTGAGTTCGTGGCACATGATAGGTAGAAGTCTTATGCAGACAATCGCCGACGACCTTTGGAATTCCAGGTAAGAGACGAAGTGTATCTTAAAGTCTCACCGTGGAAAGGTGTGCTAAGGTTTGGTCGGAAGGGTAAGTTGACACCCAGGTATATGGGGCCTTACCCAGTTACTACACGTGTAAGAAAGGTAGCCTATGAGTCAGAGTTGCCTCCAGAGTTGCACAGGTTACATCCAGTGTTCAATGCCAGTATGCTGAATAAAAGTCATCCAGATTCAAGAACAGTGATACAGCCAGTTGAGGTTGAGCTTGATGAAGAGATGACCTACGAGGAAGGTCTTGTGGCAATTCTTGATAAAAGAATCAAGAAGCTAAAGAGGAAGGATCTGGTTCTTGTGAAGGTTCTCTGGCAGCGTCGTGGCGTTGAGAAAGCCACGTGGGAGCTTGAGGAAGAGCTGAGGAGGAAGTATCCCTCACTTTTCTCTTCGTATTTTGGGGACAAAATCCCTAAAAGGGGGTTAGATTGTAAGGACCCTGACCTGCGTTTAGGGTTTACCCTGTTTGTTTTGCTTAACCTTGGTGGTTGATGCTTGCTAATCACCTTTGAGTGGTGATTAGGGTTTTGTTGTGCCTTGTTGAGAGTTCGAGGGGCTACTTGCAAATAACCCAAGTCTAGGGTTTTGTGTGCAAGTTTGCCATCTTGTGAGATGTTTTTCCCTCTTTGCTTCCTCTAGGGTTGAGAGTAAGTCTTGGGCTTGTTGGTTGAGTTCTCTGGGCCTTGGTTGAGCTTGTTTGGGCCTTGAGATGTGTTGTTTGGGCTTGTTTGAGCCTTGTATCGGCCATGGCTTGCCTTGTGTCGACCAAGGTGAGTTTGTGTCGACCTAGGGTGTGAGTGTGTCGTCCAAGATGGTCTTGTGTCGTCCAACACCTTGGTGTGTTGCCCAGTAGCTTGTTTGTGTCGCCCAACAGGAGTTCTTGCTTGTGTCGCCCATATGGCTTGACCTTGGTTGATGACACTTGGTGCCTAGCTTGGACAAGTGTCTCTTGTTGTGCTAATGTGTTAGCTTGAACCCTAGGACAAGTGTCCCTTGGGTGGACGACACTTAGCATGGTTGAACCTTGGTTTCTCCTCCCCTTCTTCCTATATATGTAGCTCTTCTCCTTGCCTTAGTCTCCTTTGCTCTTTTGGTCTCCCCTCCACCTTGAGTGCACGATATCCCTCTCCATCTTGCTTGTGTTGGCTGACACACTCCCTTGGAGCTGAAGTGGTGGCCGATACACCTTCCTGGAGAAGCTTGGTGGACGATAGCTTGGGACCTTGGAGTGCATCTTCTTCCTTGGAGCTTGGAGCTAAAGGCGGGTTGCATTGCTTCTAACCCTAACTCCTTTTCCTCTATCCATGATCTTGTTATATGTTGGTAGTGTAGCTTGTTTCCTTGCTTTCATACTTTGCTTGTGTACCTTGGGTGGCCGATTCCTCTCTCTAGGGTTTAGGGTTCCTTTATGTACCTTTGCCTTCTAAGGGTTTGGGGCTTCCATGTGTTGAAGGTTGAAGATGACCCTTGTTGAGAAACATCCTCCCTTGCCTTGGTGATGGGCAACATCCTCCCTTGGTTTGGGTGTGATGAGCGACATAGTGGTGTCTCTTGTGTTGGCCGACATGGTGACCATGTTGGGCGACATGATCCTTGTGTTGAGCAACACCTTTGTGCTTGTAGTTGAGTTGGAGGTCGATGGTGACTTAGAGTTAGATGATACCCCTTTGGTTGTGGATATGTTGGACAATATCCTTGAGGACATGGTTCCCTTTGTCTTTGTGTTGAACGATAGGGTACCTTGGTAGGCGATAGGGTGAGCTAAGCTTTGGTTGGCCGATATGGTTGTATACCTTGTTGAGATTTTCTCTTGTTCCTTGGGCGGGTGAGCAACTTGACCCCGCTCGCCCGATATAGCTCTGCTCGCTCAGTTGCTTTGCTCGCCCAGTAACCCCGCTCGCCCGATATAGCTCTGCTCGCTCAAACGCCTTGCTCGCCCGGCTTTACTTGGCTCGCCCAGTCGTGTCGCCCGACACAATGACCTGCTCACCCGCTGACCGTGTCGCCCGAGATTTACCCTACCCGCTCACTGTGTCTGCTCGCCCGACACACACACCTGCTCACCCATGCTATACCCTGCTCGCCCGTTTGCCTTGCACGCTTAGTTTCACTGTGCACGCCCAGTTAGCACCTTGTCTCTCCGATGAACCTGCTCACCCGGACAAGCTTTGCTATGCACGCTTGCTTTAGCTGCACGCCCGTTAGGGTTTAGATGAGGATGGGTTCTGCCCGAGATGGCTTTTAGTGAGGATTCATGGTATCTCTTGTGAGGGCACGGCCTATCATGAAAAGGTGACATGTCGACTATGCTTTTATGGTGGCTCATTTCTTAATAATGATATTTATGTTCTCTTAAATGCCAAATATGATCTTGAGCATGCTTTAGGAATGCTTGATGATGTACTTACATGTGTAACCTTAAGATGAGGCATGGATATAATTATTGTTGTCACCTTGTGCTGGTAAAATACTTAACCCTAATTGTCATCTAATGGTAATAATAATAGTCCCTTGATTATTCACATGGTTATTGAATGATGCTAACCATGCCGGTAATGCATAGCCAAGTGAAGGGCTATGAGGGATGGTTATATGAGAATATTGTGATGACAGGTGTATTATGATTAATGATGATGATCATAATGATGATGGCAATAATGATAGTAATGACATGCATGAATTAACCCTTGTGCTTAATTGCTAGTGGGAATGATGATAGTTACACTAGTAGCTTCCATAATGATAAAAAATGGTAATAATGATGATAGTGGATGGTAATAGTAATGATATTGGTAATAATAGTAGTTGTCTTGTATACTCAACATAATTATTATATAAAGTGAACACCTTGACTAATCCTGAGATAAGGGTAAGCATGATTATGGTATGATGTGCTTAACAAGCTTGATCATCAAATGGTGTAATATTGATAAATAGATTATCTTGAGTGATAACTCAGGATAGTGAGCATATTCCTTATGTTGAATCTATGGTTATTGTGTATTCTAACCATGCAGGTGATGTGTAGCCATGAAAGGGCTATGTGACATATGGGATGAGTAACATTACCTTGACATTTGTCCTATGAGATTATATATGTAATGTGTTGGTCCCATGATGATGATGTGAGACTGGAGAGACAGTGACAGTACATGATGAAAGATTGATATCCTATGTTATGTGATGATCCTTGATATGGATCTGGATGGTTGGCGAGAGGCCAAGTGGTAACATGTGATGCTGGATCTTTGTTGTTACACCCCAATCTCACAATTTCCACTAATCATGAGATTAGAGCATAAATTAGGATTTATATGTAATACAAAGAACACCCTTAACTTTTTTTTCTTTTCTGTTAAAACTCTTGTTTCCTCACATTGAACCACATAAATCATCTTAACAAGGGAATCTGAACATTTCTTTTACTAACCAGACTTTAATAGTAAAGATACATGTATAAACATTCATGATGTCTCTCACACCTTATGCACATAAGACCTACTAATTATCATACAATTTCAAAAGAGGAATAATATTACACATCGTAATTACAACTCTCTCTCTTATCTCTTACTGAGGACCTAGAGTGACAAGGACCGACTGACTCAACTAATCTTGTACTTAACTCTTGTGGCAGATCTACACTGATGCTCTGACCATCTTCAAGTCCACGCGGTTAACCCTAAAATGTTTGAGTAGAGGGGTGAGCCTACTCGCTCAGTGAATGAGTACTTCAAAGAAACAGTCTAAGGCACTAATGTGATTATAGATATAACTTTGAGTAAACGATGTGAAATTTAACAACAATAAATACTACACTGAGCAGTTCTAAAACAATATAATTGAAATAACAAAGAATGTAAATATTGCATCCAAAGAATAACTACTAGAAGACTATGCTCTAGTCTTCCTTAACTCTTTCATTTATAAGGAACTCTGTGAACCTATATGATCATATTTTATCTTATGCCCTGATCTTATGCAGTGTACTCTGCATATGAGACTCGCAGTGCACTACGACCACACCGTACAAGACTTAGCGACACCCCGAGAAATGCTAAGTCTGACTGCTCATCCTGGTCTACTACAGGACCTCACTGCACTCTCAAAAGAGTGTAAACTGGACCCCTCCTAACCTGAGCACACAGGCGGAGTGTCGAGTCGTGCCCGTCTGGACTATCCTCCAGGTAGGTCACATGACTACTCGACCATCTGGACTGTCCTCCAGTAGGTCACTCTCTCTCCAACCATCTGGACTGTCCTCCAGTAGGTTGCTGACCGTCTGGACTGTCCTCCAGTTAGGTCGTTTCATCCCCTTAAGATCGTAGACCGCACAAAGGGGATCCTACGGTGTTCAGGGCACCTAAGTCTAACATTAACATTATAGATACATTTAAAACAGAAATCATAACTCATTTTACATTTCTCACAAGGCTCACACGGCCTGCCATATCATATCATATAAAACATCATAGATCATGTATTCAAACATATATCATATCTGCCCAACAAGTATTCTCATTCTAACATTTCATATATATATGCATCATCTTAGTAACATCCCTTTCTAGGGCATGTCATATCTCATCACCTGCAATTCACGAGATATGTATTGTGAAAATAAGAAACCATGTAGTATATATATACCAACTCAAAGAGAACAAGCATGTAAAGTTAAATGCACAAGAAAACATACAATTCAACAGTTAAGCATCACCACGTCTCATATGGAAACCTTTCATATCACCATAACTTGATTCATTGAACACCCTATCCTTAGGGTTTCCTTTCCTTATTCACTTATCACATGGCAACACCCTGCTCTTAGGGTTTCATTTGCCTCATTCACTTATCACATGGCAACACCCTGCTCTTAGGGTTTCATTTGCCTCATTCACTTATCACATGGCAACACCCTGCTCTTAGGGTTTCATTTTCCTCATTCACTTATCACATGGCTCTCATAAGGATTTCACACGATATAAACATTCACAAATTAAAGACTGCTTTCAACAATCATATACAATCAATATATGTATGAAACCATGGAAATTGAACTAAATTTAGGTTTCCATGCTATTCACTGAGATATCATGCACCAAGAATAAAATTCAAATAAGGTAACCCATGATGTACATCCTAACCACTTATAAGATTACTAGTCCTTTTCATGAAACTTTGACCTTTAAGTATTCATTTAGGGTTTGCTTCAACACGGTCGTGGTGTCACCCCACGGCCGTGGCACAGTTACCTTACCACGGTCGTGGCGCTTCCCCACGGTCGTGGCACATTCACCTCACCATGATCGTGGCTCTTCCCCACGGTTGTGGTGTATAGAGATCATAGTTTCAAAAGCATTCAGTACGGTCGTGCTACCTAGCACGCCCATGGCACAGACCCTTCACCACGGTCGTGGTCACCCACCACGGCCGTGCCACAGCTCGATTGAGCTTCAACTTAGTGAAATCAAAAGTCATAGACTTAATGGTGAATCCAAATGGGCTTGGATATTGAAATATGTTAGACATGCGCTTTATTAGGAGCATTAAGATCTAGACTTAGTTCAAGACTAAATGTCTCTTCAATAAGGTTGAAACTCTAGTGATATCTCAATTAGGTTAAACCCTAATTACATCATATGGTATAAATCTGAAAAGCATTCTTACTAGGATGTGTTGTATATGTTTCTGATGTGAATCTACCATCGAAGAGTCATTCAAACAAAGAAGGAATCCATATCATATCAATTTGCAACAACTTAAATCAAACGGACATTTCAGGGTTTAGAATCACATACTAAGCATTTAGGGATTTGGATGCTATAATCAAATTGTGTACATTATACTGTTTAAAGGAAATACCCACTCACCCCAAGGTGTGAAAACACCTCAAAACTGCAGCTCATCCCTGAGAATTTCGAACTCATATCAAATCCCTAGCAAATTTCCCAATTCTTCTTCCATTCAACTCGGAAACCTTGAAAATGAGGGATTATGAAGAAAGAGTGAGAAAATAGGAAGTTTTGATACCATTTTGGATCAAATCAGAGCATGGAAGGAATCTTGACATGTGAGAGAAGATTCACCAATAAAGTCTATGCAAAGAAATCAAACTTACTTGATTTCACCATTCCTCGGACCGCAAAACCCTAGGTCGGCGATTCCACCTCTTTCCCCTCTCCAACCCTAACTCTCCCTCTCTCTCTAGGTTTTCATTTCTCTGGAGTGAATGACGAATAATGAGAGTTACTTGTGTGTGTGGTTGATCATATAGACCATTTGAGCTGCTTGGGTCAATTGCATATTGACCCTACACTCAACTTTTATTATATTGGCTGAATATTCAGTTATACAAAAGTTACTGTAATTCGACTAGTGAATAGCTAACAGAAGCTCCAAAAATTCTGCAAATTTTATATGTTATTCATAATGTAGATTCAGACCTCCAGTAAAAATTTCAGATCATTTCAAGTTACCAATAAATAATTAAAAATCGAACCGTTCACTGCTATATGCAGTCTGCAGCATATTCGGTTGAGTTGCAACTCGGCCGACCAACAGGTCAGAACATCCTTTCAAAATTATGATAATTTTCAGTAGTGTTCCTATTTGATATATCCAAACCATATACAAATTTGAGCTAAATCAGAGTTACACATAAAATACTAAAAATCATTTACTGAGACACTATACTTATCAAATTTTGTGTTCATGTATCATCAAAACCCTATTTTGGGCCGATTAGGGTTTATGTTTATCAAACCCTAATTCTCAAGGCAAACGAACACTTAAACTTATTATCATAGTTAAAACATTCTCATTGGATTATCATCATTCATTAGATTTCAAGAGTGATCAGTCCAATTAATCATGTAATCATCTTGGTAACCCTAGTTTACCAATTAAGCTCAGATGCGGTCATAACAACTCTTCCCCCCTTAAAATGTTTCGTCCCCGAAAAATAAACATACAAGAAAGGTACATTCAAGGTTATTTTAAGCTTCTAAAATCTTCCATGTCATTATATTCTTGTATTTCATACCTGAATGTAGTTTTCAACATTAAATCCTTTAATTCTTTACTAGCTCACAACAGATTTGAAATAGTTCTCCCTGATATCAAGCAACTCTTTATGCCACAGTCAAACATAGGATAAATAGATAAACAACTATTTGAATATTGCATACTCCTGAGATATTATCTCAACACTGATAATTTGATACAACCGTCTCAATTTATATGGCTCAATATGTTCTATTGTTCTGTATCACCTTTAAGTGACAAAAGAGAGTTCACCGTGTTGTTTTGAATTTTAATAACGTGCTACTCATATAGCAAAACAGTCTTGAGTTGAAAAACTAGGTTCAATAACAATTGTAAAGTATTACTCTTGGCATCCCCATTGGTTCATGGAAACAATTACTATCGCATTCCATACTATCCTCAGTATGAACCCCCACATAAGTCAAGGTGTAACCATCAGGTTATATCATACTAGGGTTTCAACAACAGTAACAAAGTAATCCACGATTGTATTAGTCATTCAAGCTTTGTTCATACCTAGTTACCATCACTTAGTTAGATTAAAGCTAGGTATAACAAGATATACCTCATTAGGGTTACTTATCAACACAATTTGATTAACATCCCTTCTATTAATATGAGTGAGTAGGTATAACTACCTTATTCAGGATATCCCTCCATGTCTTCCGTCATCATCCAAACTGTATCACCATATCACAAATACACAATACTAGGATGCATATCTGGTATGAATTACTAGAACTATCATACACCTTTAATTAACATATAGCTTGCACAAATACACTAAAATCATACATAGAACCAACTTACATACCTTAGTATGCCTTCAACAAAGCATACTTCTAAAAACGAGTTCACATATTACATAAAGCTAGTGTTTTCCTTTATCTCTCTCCTCATTCTTTACTACTTATGTTTTGCTACCTCTCCTTCTCATTTTGATCATATACAATAAACATCCCTAACATTAAAACATTCAAGGTAAGAATAGATTATTCATCATTCTTGCTATCACAAAAGAATTTATTTCTTATCGCACTTCATCGTAATGTATGTCACTATTACATTCACTAGATGACCCTACCAAGGTAGTTATGCATCATATATGATTCATTTTCTTATCATTTCATTCCCACCTTGCTATTGTTAAGGAATATATGAGAGAGAAGATGATTTTGAGACTTAGAATTCTTGTATTCAAACATTCCCTTAATACCTTAAATATTCTTCATTTTTAAATCAAAGGGATCATGCATGGGTCAAACACAGTTTCTCTTTCAATCAAGTTTTCCCTCTGAATATAGTCTACCCTTGTATGACTTATTTATTCGTTAAACTACACCTATGTTCTTCACTTAGGAACTAGTTTGTTGTTCTAGTCTTATGAATTATATGATCATATGATTCTCTTCACTTTTACTCTTTTGAAGACTCTTCACTTCTATGGACCTATTGAATGCTCAACTCTATTCTTCTACTTAGCCTTTGCTTTAGAGTTCATAAAAGCATTATACTCAATTATATGATCCATTCTTCATGATCGATTCTTGCTATCTAGAACCATACATACATTTCACATATCTTTTCTATATTTCATATGTATACCTCATATAATATTAATCAATAACTGATTATGAACATTATATCATGTTCCTTTATTCCCAATTAAGGGTTTCTCATATGAGGCCCCAAAATTGAACCTCAGATACCAGTTTCAACTGATTCTTAGTTGTTCTGATCTTGCCCATATGTTTCAACATCTTACTATATGTACATTCTCACTCTAATGTGGGTCTAATTATCCAGAGTCTATTCTTATTATACTATTAATAGGAGTCATTAGATCCCAGTAACACATCCTGCCATCCAGACCAGGCCAAACCTGAAGTCCTGAAGCCAAGAACTATTGAGGATTACTCAACTTCTATTCATCTCAAAAGTGTGGAAGAAAACTTATCCACTAAGGAAAGATCATTCAAAGATGATTTCTAATCTACATGTTACAAAGAATGAAATCAATAAATGCTACAACTGCATTGTGTGCAACAAATCTTAAAGACCCATATATATTTCAAAGTACTGAATATTTCAATTCAAACATATAAGAGCATTTCTATTCATTTCCAACATAAAAAGAATTATGAAATGTAAGTTCTATCTCCTTTTATTTTTATGCTCCTAATTCTTGTTACTTTTCTCATTTTCTAACCCTAACATTTCTAGGGTTCCTCTCTAGCCCATTCTTCCACTGTATACCTGGCCAGGGTATACGTGAAAGAATAGGCAGAGTAGCTTGTACTGGTTGATCCAAGTACTCAGATATCGGGCCAGGATATCCAAATACTCAAATCCCCAAAGCTAACATCAAAACATCTCCTATATGCCACACTTATGACTCTAACTTACTAACTTAATGGTCCTTGACAACTCACCCTAAGCTCTGATACCAAGTTGTTACACCCCGATCTCACAATTTCCACTAATCATGAGATTAGAGCATAAATTAGGATTTATATGTAATACAAAGAACACCCTTAACTTTTTTTTCTTTTCTGTTAAAACTCTTGTTTCCTCACATTGAACCACATAAATCATCTTAACAAGGGAATCTGAACATTTCTTTTACTAATCAGACTTTAATAGTAAAGATACATGTATAAACATTCATGATGTCTCTCACACCTTATGCACATAAGACCTACTAATTAGCATACAATTTCAAAGAGGAATAATATTACACATCGTAATAATAACTCTCTCTCTTATCTCTTACTGAGGACCTAGAGTGACAAGGACCGACTGACTCAACTAATCTTGTACTTAACTCTTGTGGCAGATCTACACTGATGCTCTGACCATCTTCAAGTCCACGCGGTTAACCCTAAAATGTTTGAGTAGAGGGGTGAGCCTACTCGCTCAGTGAATGAGTACTTCAAAGAAACAGTCTAAGGCACTAATGTGATTACAGATATAACTTTGAGTAAACGATATGAAATTTAACAACAATAAATACGACACTGAGCAGTTCTAAAACAATATAATTGAAATAACAAAGAATGTAAATATTGCATCCAAAGAATAACTACTAGAAGACTATGCTCTAGTCTTCCTTAACTCTTTCATTTATAAGGAACTCTGTGAACCTATATGATCATATTTTAGCTTATGCCCTGATCTTATGCAGTGTACTCTGCATATGAGACTCGCATTGCACTACGACCACACCGTACAAGACTTAGCGACACCCCGGGAAATGCTAAGTCTGACTGCTCGTCCTGGTCTACTACAGGACCTCACTTCACTCTCAAAAGAGTGTAAACTGGACCCCTCCTAACCTGAGCACACAGGCGGAGTGTCGAGTCGTGCCCGTCTGGACTATCCTCCAGGTAGGTCACATGACTACTCGACCATCTAGATTGTCCTCCAGTAGGTCACTCTCTCTCCAACCATCTGGACTGTCCTCCAGTAGGTTGCCGACCGTCTGGAATGTCCTCCAGGTAGGTCGTTTCATCCCCTTAAGATCGTAGACCGCACAAAGGGGATCCTACGGTGTTCAGGGCACCTAAGTCTAACATTAACATTATAGATACATTTAAAACAGAAATCATAACTCATTTTACATTTCTCACAAGGCTCACACGGCCTGCCATATCATATCATATAAAACATCATAGCTCATGTATTCAAACATATATCATGTATGCCCAACAAGTATTCTCATTCTAACATTTCATACATATATGCATGATCTCAGTAACATCCCTTTCTAGGGCATGTCATATCTCATCACCTGCAATTCACGAGATATGTATTGTGAAAATAAGAAACCATGTAGTATATACATACCAACTCAAAGAGAACAAGCATGTAAAGTTAAATGCACAAGAAAACATACAATTCAACAGTTAAGCATCACCACATCTCATATGGAAACCTTTCATATCACCATAACTTGATTCATTGAACACCCTATCCTTAGGGTTTCCTTTCCTTATTCACTTATCACATGGCAACACCCTGCTCTTAGGGTTTCATTTGCCTCATTCACTTATCACATGGCAACACCCTGCTCTTAGGGTTTCATTTGCCTCATTCACTTATCACATGGCAACACCCTGCTCTTAGGGTTTCATTTGCCTCATTCACTTATCACATGGCTCTCATAAGGATTTCACACGATATAAACATTCACAAATTAAAGACTGCTTTCAACAATCATATACAATCAATATATGTATGAAACCATGGAAATTGAACTAAATTTAGGTTTCCATGCTATTCACTGAGATATCATGCACCAAGAATAAAATTCAAATAAGGTAACCCATGAGGTACATCCTAACCACTTATAAGATTACTAGTCCTCTTCATTAAACTTTGACCTTTAAGTATTCATTTAGGGTTTGCTTCAACACGGTCGTGGTGTCACCCCACGGACGTGGCACAGTTACCTTACCACGGTCGTGGCACATTCACCTCACCACGGTCGTGGCTCTTCCCCACGGTTGTGGTGTATAGAGATCAGAGTTTCAAAAGCATTCAGTACGGTCGTGCTACCTAGCACGCCCGTGGCACAGACCCTTCACCACGGTCGTGGTCACCCACCACGGCCGTGCCACAGCTCGATTGAGCTTCAACTTAGTGAAATCAAAAGTCATAGACTTAATGGTGAATCCAAATGGGCTTGGATATTGAAATATGTTAGACATGCGCTTTATTAGGAGCATTAAGATCTAGACTTAGTTCAAGACTAAATGTCTCTTCAATAAGGTTGAAACTCTAGTGATATCTCAATTAGGTTAAACCCTAATTACATTATATGGTATAAATCTAAAAAGCATTCTTACTAGGATGTGTTGTATACGTTTCTGATGTGAATCTACCATCAAAGAGTCATTCAAACAGAGAAGGAATCCATATCATATCAATTTGCAACAACTTAAATCAAACGGACATTTCAGGGTTTAGAATCACATACTAAGCATTTAGGGATTTGGATGCTATAATCAAATTTCGTACATTATACTGTTTAAAGGAAATACCCACTCACCCCAAGGTGTGAAAACACCTCAAAACTGCAGCTCATCCCTGAGAATTTCGAACTCATATCAAATCCCTAGCAAATTTCCCAATTCTTCTTCCATTCAACTCGGAAACCTTGAAAATGAGGGATTATGAAGAAAGAGTGAGAAAAGAGGAAGTTTTGATACCATTTTGGATCAAATCAGAGAATGGATGGAATCTTGACATGTGAGAGAAGATTCACCAATAAATTCTATGCAAAGAAACCAAACTTACTTGATTTCACCATTCCTCGGACCGCAAAACCCTAGGTCGGCGATTCCACCTCTTTCCCCTCTCCAACCCTAACTCTCCCTCTCTCTCTAGGTTTTCGTTTCTCTGGAGTGAATGACTAATAATGAGAGCTACTTGTGTGTGTGGTTGATCATATAGACCATTTGAGCTGCTTGGGTCAATTTCATATTGACCCTACACTCAACTTTTATTATTTTGGCTGAATATTCAGTTATACAAAAGTTACTGTAATTCGACTACTGAATATCTAACAGAAGCTCCAAAAATTATGGAAATTTTATATGTTATGTATAATGGAGTTTCAGACCTCCTGTAAAAATTTCAGATCATTTCATGTTACCAATAAATAATTAAAAATCGAACAGTTCACTGCTATATTCCAGTCTGCATCATATTCGGTCGAGTTGCAACTCGGCCGACCAACAGGTCAGAACATCCTTCCAAAATTATGATAATTTTCAATAGTGTTCCTATTTAATATATCCAAACGATATACAAATTTGAGCTAAATCAGAGTTACACATAAAATACTAAAAATCATTTACTGAGACACTATACTTATCAAATTTTGTGTTCATGTATCATCAAAACCCTATTTTGGGCCGATTAGGGTTTATGTTTCTCAAACCCTAATTCTCAAGGCAAACGAACACTTAAACTTCTTATCATAGTTAAAACATTCTCATTGGATTATCATCATTCATTAGATTTCAAGAGCGATCAGTCCAATTAATCATGTAATCATCTTGGTAATCCTAGTCTACCAATTAAGCTCAGATGCGGTCATAACATTTGTGATGGATCAGGTTGATGAGGTTTCAATACTAATATAATGTTCTTTATCTGTTATATCTTGCATGATTATAACTTGGTTGAATCCTGCAATCCATCTAAAAGATACCAATTAATTATAGTGGAATCATATCATGTAGTATGCCCTGACCGTAGATTCATCATAGTCAGTAGTTGATGATGGTAAATGGGTTTCCTACGGGTTAACCCGGAACGCATATCGTTGAATGTGCGGGATTGCCTGATAGTGAGAAGGTAAGAGTGCAGCTTCGGTTGTAGACTCTAGGGCGTGGGTTTGGGTTCGTAACCCAGCTATGTGATCAGCATGGTGAACAGGCCCATGGCTCAAGACAGCTATGTGATGAGCATGGTGAACAGGCCCATGACTCAGGATACGTATCATAGGAGCATGAATACGTTCATGGCTCAGAGTGTGGTTCTTTTCCTTAGGGTATTATAACCTACGTATTGTTGTTACATAATAATAATTCCTAAGACAAATACAGAACAGTGATTAATGCCTCGACTAAGTTGTTAATCTTATATATTTGCAGTTACTTCTACATTCCTCAGGAGATGTGACAGTATAACTTGTTCTGATAAGCATGACGCATAGTGACATATCTTATCTTGCTAATCATGTTCTATTGAGAAATATTTGGTTACATGCTTCTGTACAGCTGGTAAGATTGTCGGTAAGAATAGCTTTGTTTTACATAAATTGCTCATGTTATATATCTTATCTGTTATCTGTTATTATAGCTTATCTTGCTGAGGTTTTGTCGTTGCGGTGGGAAGTTATGTTTCCCGCTGGGACAATGTTCAATTGTCTCACTCCGTTGGTTTACCCCCTTTTTAGGTGGTCGAGCTAGTCGTGGTGGTGGTCGTGGTGTTGCGGTCGAGCAGCCTGACAAGAAGTAGAAGGCAAGCGGTGGATATGCTGCTGTTTTGAATGCTTTGTCGTAGAGTCTAGAGTCATCCCTGTACTCTCAGGTCCTTGGCGGTGTTTTGATGTTGTCTTACGATGTACGACCGATGTTGTTTGTATATCCTGCTGCTGGCCGGATGTGGGCCTTTATGTATATAACAGGTGATGAACCCATGGTTATTACAGGACAGCTGTTGCCATAAGTTGTGGACATGTACTCAAGATTGTGTGGATATATATAACATGTTTCCTTGCAGGATATGGACTGGAACGTAATATGTTTCTCAGTTTATCGGTTTTCCACAATCGGTTTTAATTAACCCATGATTTATAATTTGTGGTTATGGTGGTTTCCGCACGTTTTCATGTAACACCTCGTTATCTGTGTGATAATGGGATGTGTTGCCACAGTTTCTAATTGGTATCGAATACCAATCATATTTCCCAATCAAATTGGGCAATTGAAACGAAAGGAAAATTTTCACCAATCCTACTTTCCCAACTTGCTCGGTTGCACCAGTTAAATTGATCGTTTCAACACTTGAAGCAATCGGTTCACCCTGATCTTGAGCCGATCGACTAAGCACTTGAGCTGACCGGTTCACCCAGCTCATCCGATCGGTTCATCACATGAGTCGATCGGTTGGGAGTGTAGATTGTGCAGAATCAATCAATTGCAATTTCAATCAATCCGATACTCCAATCAATATGTCCAACACCTTGAACATTATGATATTGAGCTATCAATTAATTGAGTGTTTAATTGAACTACTAAACTCCTTTAGTAATCAATCTAAACATTGCTTGTGGACAAAACTCCTCTTCCAGGTTAAATCCTATGTGTGTGACCCTACAGGTCCATTTCACGTTGGCAGTGAAAGTCCATAACACTTATGACTTCACAAGCAAAGAGTGGTGCCTTGTCACACATCAATGCTACCCAAGTGAAATAGAATGTTGGAGAACAACTTTCAATCCTACAATCCGTGAATGCGGTTACAGCAAATGTATAATTCCTTTGTCACTGATATCCCAAATGAACTCAAGGCATGGAACAGTCATCCTGTCAACGTTCATTCACTTTCTTGATCTCAGAGTAGATTGGAAGAGATATGTATGACATCAATATCACATATTGATTCACACATGCGTGCACGCCTTTCTCAATCCTACTCATCAAGTAGCCATGGATATCAAACTCCCTCGGGAGGGATAAATCCCATATCTATCACTCACCCCTCAAAAGCCCCATGTGTCAAAGCCACCCAATCATCACCTTTATAACAACCCATGTTTCAGGACTGCGTTTCATGATGTCAAAGTGTGCCCAATGACATGTGTTGAGTGTAGTGATTTCAGGTCAAAGAATCACACTCACCACCATCACTATGAGTACTGATTGTGACTACCATGTCATGGTTCCATGTGTCAAACTCACGGTGGGTCTGTCTGGTACACTTGTTCTCTAACAAGTACATATGTGTTTGGTTTGATATCTCTATATCATGACTAATGAGATTCGGTCATCAACCAACACCACAATCTAGTCTTATGTGTCATTGTTGTCTATCCACCTTCCACAATGACATCCGACTAGAGACATAACAAGAATGTACAAACTCTTAGCATCCGTATGATCTCATCATTCAGGTCCTCAACCTGAAAGCATATGTCATTGAGTACTGTCATTCTCTAGACATTCAATTTGTTCTATCACTATCTCATATGACTGAACCAGAAAGAATTGGAAGCTTGCCTTTGATGTTTATCAAATCAATCTTAATGTATCCCACCAATCATGCCATCATTGGCTCTCAGGGCATACATACCAACAGACTCCCACTTGCATTGCGAGCCAATCTGTAACATCCCTGACCTGGGTTATGAGATAACCCTAGAAGTTTTGCATAAATATGTAATTAAACACTTGTGATTAACTTCTGGCATGTAATTAAGTTCCTGAGGAACATACATTCCCATTTCTGTTCTTTATAAACAATGTTTTAATAATGTTTGTTATGCAGGGACCTATGTGCAAATTACCTAGTTAGAAGGGTTAACTTGCAATTTTCACATGTTGAGATGTTTCTCTGATGATGAGACATCATATGGATGAATATTATGAGGTATGATGGATTCTCCAAGCTTGGGCATCAAGATGCAGCTTGTGGAGCAATCCTTGTGCTTGAAACCCTAATTTTGGTGTAAAGTGCAATTTACCCAAAATGTGGGGTGCAACTTGTAAAACACATCCTCTAGAGTATCTTGTGTAACTCTTGACATCATTTAGAGTAAAAATGATAAAAGGGCACTTCAATTAATTAAGCAGATAAGATGAATAACCCTTGTAGTAGAATCACCATGTTATAAGTAAAGAAACCCTTATATATATATGTGTGCCTTAGTGATAGGATGACTTTCCTTGCCTTTGGACCTTTGTTTTAATAATATGTTCACCTAGATAAGGAAGAAGGACGTGCAAGAAAGTGAGGAGGGACCTAGATGAGAATGGAGAAAATTAGAGGTCCTTATGATGAAACTAGCCCAAGCTATATAAACCACCCCCTGTAACCAAGTGAACGTTCCCCTCACTCTTTCTTTTGCAAACTTTGTTTGGTCTATCCAAGGCAGAAGCTTGGGAGCTAGAGGAGACGATCATCTTGTTCCTAGGTAAGGGATACCATCTTCTAAGCTCAGATTCATGGAGGAAAGTGAATTACAAGGTTGGTTTCATGATTATCTCACTAGGGTTTCTTGTTCTAGCCGATCTTCCTCAACTTTTTCTTGGAGAAAGTCTTTGGCCGACCAAGTGGAGCTCAAGGTGCCATTAAAGACTTGAGAGCTTGAATCTTGGAGCTCTAGGAACAACCATAAGGCGGGTTTTATATCTCTAAACCTCTTGCTTTCATAATGCATATACTTGTTCATACTTGTAGTAGTTAGTTCTTCTTCTTCCCCAACCTTCCTAGCCTTCTTGCAAGAAAAACCATGGAGGAACCAACCTGTCTTGAGGTTGAAGATGTTGGGAGTGAATACCTAGGTGACTTTACCAAACGACCTTGGACCATTTGGTCCAAACGGTTTGCAAACCGTTTGAAATCAAACGGTCTCACAACCGTTTGATTTCATGTGGTCTTGCAAGACCGTTTGGAATCAAACGGTCTCAAGACCGTTTGGTAGGGTTGACCAAGGGAAGACCATTTGGAGGTCTTCTTTACACATGTTGAATTAAAAACCTATAAAGAATTGAAACCTAATTGCAAACCAATCACAAGTTGAAGGCACCTCAACCCTCTAAACCCTAATCGGTTGAAATTGCTGATTTCAATGACCAATTTTGGTGAACTTTGGGTTGAAGGGCCCAAACGGTCTCAAGACCATTTGGGGGTTCATACAAACGGTCTCAAGACCGTTTGGTGACAACCCAATACCATTTGGAGGTCTAGGGTTAAGTTACTTGATCAATTGAAGGTCCAATCACAGTAGGTTGATGAATTGAGTAAAAATGTTGATTTTAGACCTAATTAGGGTTCAACCCGCATCAACATGACCTAGATTTTGGTGTAACCTTGGGCAAACGGTCTCAAGACCATTTGGAGGGTGTACAAATGGTCTCAATACCGTTTGGGCCAAGTTTGGGCCCAATTGAGTGCCAATTGGTGGGCTCAACTCCAATTAGACTCACAATTATCAATGTTGATGGTTAGTTGCTCATAAACCCTAATTCAATCGGTTTCAAACCCAATTGGTTAGCAATTGAGGGTCAATTGAATGTCCAATTAGTTGAGGATAACCCTAGTTAACTCAATTGACAAGTGATTAGCAAGGATGTGGCCAATTGGAGGCTTCAACATGGAAAACCCTAATCGATTACAACCTTGGATGCACTTTTGAGGTCCATGCGGTTTTGAGCCCATTTGGACCAAACGGTCTCAAGACCGTTTGGATCCAAATGGTCTCAAGACCGTTTGGGGCCAAACGGTCTCAAGACCGTTTGGGCTCAAACAACCTCAAGGTCGTTTGAATCCAATCGATCTCAAGGTCGTTTCATTTCAAACGGTTTCAAAGTCAACTCGTCCAAACGGTCAACGCATCCATGCGGTCTTGAGGTCAAAGTGTCCAAACGGTCAACGCCCCCAAACAGTCTCAAGACCGTTTGGAGGTTGAGGGGTGAAATCGTTTGGAGACTTTTGGGGCTGATTTTGCTTAATGGTTTGAAGGTGTAATTGGTCCAATGGTGGTCTAATCTAAACCCTAATGGTATCCTAAGGCATTAAAGGGTTAAGCGATCAATAGATTGAACCATGTGGTGATTGAAGGTGAACTTTACCAATATGCCCTTGAAGGGTTCAAGTGGGTGATACAGTTAATCAACCAAACCCTAATGACTTGATAGTGGTGAATTGGCCTATGTTAATCAAAAATTGATTTGACCTAACCTAACCTAGAGTGATGTAATCACCACCTATTTGTAAGAGGAGAGAGAAGGTCCCATGTATAGTTGAAATTCAAGTAAAGTACCTTCAATGTACATGAATGTGCCCGATTAGGGTATGATCCATCTATGTGAGATCATGAAAACCCTAATTATGATAATTGATGAATCTTAACCTAATTTGAAGACATCAAGGACGTTAATCTCATACATGGTAATGCCATGAGACCACTTCTTTATGAAGTGAATAGTAAACCCTAATTCTAGGGTTGTGACATGTTGAATGAATAGTAAACCCTAATTGGGGATGATGCGATGAATGTTATTTCTGCTTTATAATTACTGTCCTGGAGATAAATTGTTTATTGTTATCAGTTGAATTGACCATGCAGGTTCTTATAAGAGGTAATCATGACCAAGTGAGGGTTATAACACTATATTCATAAAAAGCACGCTTAAGCTTTGTGAACAGTGATATATGCATGATTTCCTGAGTCAAGTGGCACATATGAGAATGATGGGCTGTGAGAGCCATGAGTAATATCAGGGTCATGCTAACTAAATGACCTGTGATGATTTGACATCCTGTTGATAGTTGATGTGAACTAAAATTGGTACATGTAGTGTTCTTCTGTCATTGCTATGTTTAGTAGTTAATTGCTTAGAAACCTGCTTGATGATAAAAGAATACTGAAATGTACCTAAATAATAAAGTATAACCATATCATGTAGAGCCCTGATCATAGATCCATCATTGTCAGGTGTTAAATGATGGTGAAATAGGTTTTCCTAAGGGAATTCCTGGAGCACATACTTTTGAGTATGTGGGGGTTATGGACGCGCATATCCTTACGTCCTAGTATAGGGGTTGATGTGGATGTATCATAATCCATCAGCACTATACTATGTGTTTATGTCGGGTTGATGTAACACTGGTCACCCGAGGAATCTGTTATGCCACATCGATGAAGATAAACATGAAATCTTTTGATGGTGAAGAGAGTACAGAACGCCACTGTGACTCTAATAGCAAAGGACCAGAATACCTTGGTGAGCTATAGTAGAAGAGACACTAGATGTCCTGCATGTTGAACCTCAACCTGACTGAGGAAGTTGAAGGTCATGAGAATCCGGCTCTTTTGATGACCTAGTATGATACTGAGGAAACTTATCAGTGGTCGGTTGGAGTATGAGCAGTATACCTCATCTCGTAGAGCATAATGTTGTATGTAAAATGTAATCATCCGAGTAGCATATCTGCTTAGGTTGAACCACGAGAAACAATGCTTGATATTACATTGTTTACAATGTTTCAGTTAAAATATCTAGATTGCATGTTCTTCGTATTCTACTTAGAAGTAACTGTTGTTTATCTACTCTTAAACCCGCTCTTGCAGGATAAACCACCGTACTTATGTTGTTCCCTTTTTCTAGTAAGCTTCTGGCGAAGAGTTATAACTCTCGCTGGGACAATTATTTGTAATTGTCTCACCCCGTAGGCTTCAACCTTTTAGGTGGTCGTCGCAGACGAAGGAACCAGCCTGAAGGAGAGCAGTACCAGGAGCAGCATCAGGGGTAGCAGTGAGCCTCAGGTGGATACCCTGGTTGATCAGTTAGTTAGATAGAAAGTCTTATGTCATCTCTGTACACTCAGGTCCTGGAAGCATGATGATCTGAGATATTGAATTTTGGGAGTCTTGGGAATTTTGTACATGTTTGTATATGATCACTCCAGAAGTGACTTGACAGAGATGTAAACTGTTTATCGTACTTTTATGAAAGGAATCCCATGTTTTCAAGATCTTTCCTCAAAAAATTTTAATTTTTTGTGATTTTTCGCATTCCGCCATTAATCAAATCGTTTCCGCTGAGTTTATCTTGTGTTTTGGAGATCAGAGCCCACAATTAAGTGGTATCAGAGCTCTAGGTTCGCTGAGTCTACAGAGACATAGGACTTAGGGTGTCAAGTTTATCCTTAGTGTTCCTTCTTATCTAATAGAGTCCCCTGCTCCTCAGGAGAAGAAGATATATAAGGATGTCTGAGCCACATGAAGAGTATGAAGGTGAGAGTAGTGTGGCTGCACCTCGAGACGGTGCAAGGAGTCCAGAGTCAGAACAGACCATGCCTGAGCCACCTGTACAACCACCCCCGTTTGACCCGGCTGATATGGAGAACCCGGCTGTTCAAGCTTTGTTCGTGCAGTTCTTGGCTGCCATGACACGTATCACTGACCGGATGCCCATGCCTGCACCTAGGGCACCTGCTCAGCATGAGGGACAGAGTGTCAGGAAAACATTCGAGCGGCTTCGCAGAGTCAGAGAGACCAAATACTTCGGCACAGCTGACCCTACAGATGCGGACTTATGGTTGACCGAGCTGGAGAAGGCTTTCAGAATCCTGACCATCCCCGAAGCGGAGAAGGTGAGACATGTTGTCTATCTTCTCAAAGGAAGTGTTGGCCACTAGTGGAACATGGAAGAGCAGAAGCAGCCTGGAGTAGAGGTTACATGGGAAGAGTTCTGCCGGGAGTTTGTTAATAGATACTTCCCAAAGACCTTCCTGGATGAGAAGATCTCTCAGTTCGAGAGATTAAGACAAGGCATGATGAATGTCAGCGAGTACGAGGCCAAGTTTATGAAGCTGATGTGGTTCTATCCGCACATGGCTACCACGGAAGAAGAAAGGATCAGGAGGTTTGAAAAGGGTTTGAATGCCGACCTGTCTACTCCCGTGTCCGCTCTAGAGAACCGGGAGAGATTTGCTACCTTCGTTGAGTCAGTCTGAAGGATAGAAAGATCGGTAGTAGAGAAGAGGCAAACCCACAAGAGGTACCCGCAGTTCCAGGCGTCTTCATCTAGAGACTTTAAGAAGCCTAGATCCTCTGCACCTAACCCTCCACCACCCAGATCTACCCCTCAGACTCAGTGGTCTCCAAGTAGAGATAGAGGACGGAGTCTACCGCCTCAGGAGACTCACAGTTCGGCATCGGTGTCGGTCACCAGACCCTCTAGGCCACAGCAAGACAGAAGCTGCTACAACTGTGGGAAGGTAGGTCACCTGATGAAGGACTGCAGGTCCAGGCCTGTCAGTGTGACACAGCCTCAGAGACAGAGTCAACAGGGGTCACAGAGAAGACAGTTTCAGGGAGCATCTAGGGGACAAGGACAAGCGTCCCAAGCCGGATTGTCAGCACCAACCCAACCTCAGGCGACATCAAGGTTCTATGCTATGAACCCACCAGATGCAGTGGTCAATCCATGGGTTGTGGTAGGTCAGATGGAACTTTTATATTCTGATATGTCTAAATCCTGTGTTGTATCTGTTTTGATTGACCCGGGTGCTACACACTCCTTTATCACTCGAAGAGTGATTCGTAACTGCTATATGATAGTTAGACATAGGGTTGATAGTTTGTTGCTCGAGACTCCGTTGAGTGGGTCTGCTGTGTTGCGGGAGGTATGCTCTCCCTGCATCCTTTTCTTTTCTGGTCATTGCATTCAAGTGGACCTTATACCACTTGATATGCAAGGATTTGATATAATCCTTGGGATGGATACCTTGGAAAGGTATAGAGTTGTCTTGGATTGTGAATCCAAGCAGGTTGTGTTTGCAAATGATAGCAACACATGGATCTTTCAAGGAGAGAGAAAGATTCTACCCACTTGTCTTGTGTCAGCTTTGGTTGCTGAGAAGTTGATGAGGCAAGGATGTCATGCATTCTTAGCCCATGTGGTAGACACTACCATGGAGATCCCCACCCTTGCTGAAGTTCTTGTTGTCAGGGAATTTGAAGACGTATTCCCTAAAGAACTTCCTGGTGTACCGCCGCCTCGGGAAATTGATTTTAAAATCAATTTGATCCCAGTTATACAACCCATAGCCCATACACCGTATAGGATGGCACCTACTGAGATGGTAGAACTCAAGAAACAACTTCAAGAGTTTCTCGAGAAGGGTTTTATCCGACCAAGCACTTCACCTTGGGGTGCTCCGGTCTTGTTTGTTAAAAAGAAAGACGGGTCAATGCGTTTATGCATCGACTACAGGCAACTTAATAAAGTAACGATAAAGAATAAGTACCCTCTGCCGAGGATTGATGATCTCTTTGACCAGTTGCGTGGTGCGTCCGTCTTCTCGAAGATAGACTTGAGGTCTGGTTATCATCAACTCCATATTAAGGACAGTGTCATACCCAAGTCTGCCTTTAGGACAAGGTATGGTCACTATGAGTTCACAGTTATGTCGTTTGGACTAACTAATGCACCAGCTGCATTCATGGAACTCATGAATAGAATCTTCCGACCCTTCCTCGATTAGTGCGTTGACGTCTTCATAGATGATATTCTGATCTATAGTAGAGATGCTCAGCAACATGATCAACACCTTCGCCAAGCTTTGACCTTTCTTAGAGAACATAAGTTATATGCTAAGTTCAACAAGTGTGAGTTTTGGTTGCCGGAGGTATCCTTCCTGGGACATGTGATATCCGCCTCGGGAATTCGTGTTGACCCCAAGAAGGTAGAATCTATTCTACAGTGGGAACAACTGAAGACACCGACGGAGGTTCGTAGTTTCTTAGGGTTAGCTGGCTACTACTGGAGGTTCATTAAGAACTTCAGTTCCATAGCCCTACCCTTGACGAAGTTGACCCGGAAGGATGTTCCCTTTGTCTGGAGTGATAAGTGTCAACAGTCTTTTCAGCTGTTGAAGGAGAGGTTGACAAGTGCACCTATACTTGTGCTACCTGAGTAAGGCAAGGGATACGTGGTTTTCCAGTGATGCCTCCAAGAATGGACTCGGGTGTGTGCTGATGCAGGATAAGCATGTGATTTCTTTTGCTTCCCGACAGCTTAAGAAACACGAGGAGAACTACCCAACACATGACTTGGAGTTAGCAGCTGTAGTTCATGCCTTGAAGATATGGAGACATTATCTCTATGGAGAGACATTCCAGATTTTCACAGACCACAAGAATCTTAAGTACATCTTCTCGCAGCACGAACTTAACATGAGGCAACATCGCTGGATGGAGTTAATCAAGGACTACGATTGTACGATAGATTACCATCCAAGGAAAGCCAATGTAGTTGCGGATGCTCTAAGTAGGAAGTCAGCAACACCATCCTCTGATAGGGCACAACTAAACTCTTTGATATGCCCTAGGAGAGATATGCTCATCTCTTTAAGACAAGACAATGTACAGTTAAAGGTGTCGTGGATTGCCGGGTTGTTGGCAGAAATGCATATCAAACCTACCCTAAGGGAGCAGATTAGAGAGGCACAGCTAGTTGATGTTGCGGTTTAGCAGATCAGATTGGAGTATGGAGATGAGAAGAGAGATGGTTTCCATGACTCAGATGACCAGGTGGCATGTTATCATGGTAGGATGATAGTACCAGATGTGGATAACTTGAGGAAGTTAGTCCTGGAGGAATCTCATTCTTCGATGTATGCCATGCATCCCAGAAGCACCAAGATGTATCGAAACTTAAAAGATATGTATTGGTGGCCTGGGATGAAGAAGGATGTGGTTGAGTTTGTTCTGAGGTGTCCTATGTGTCAGCAAGTGAAAGCTGAGCACCAGAAGCCTGTAGGAACGATGCAACCTTTACCCATACCGCAGTGGAAGTGGGACCATGTGACCATGGACTTTGTTGTTGGCCTACCTAGGACCAACAAAGGACATGATTCCATCTGGGTAATTGTTGATAGGTTGACAAAGATAGCGCATTTCTTGCCTGTCAAGACAACCTATTCTGCTGAGAAGTTGGCACAGTTGTATGTTCAAGAGATAGTTCATCTGCATGGAGTTCCTGTTACCATAGTATCAGACAGAGGTCCCCAGTTCACGAGTCATTTTTGGGAACGTTTGCACAAAGCCCTAGGCACCCAGTTGAGGTTTAGTACAGCCTTCCACCCACAGACTGATGGGCAGTCGGAGAGGACTATACAGACTTTGGAGGACTTGTTGAGAGCATGTGTTCTCCAGTTTACCGGAAGTTGGGACCTACACCTCAGCTTGATAGAGTTCGCCTATAACAATAGCTATCAGCATAGCATTGACATGGCACCTTATGAAGCTTTGTATGGTAGACGTTGTAGATCACCAGTATGTTGGTATGAAACTGGTGAATATCAGTTGTTAGGCCCTGAACTTGTGTAGAAAACTACAGAAAAGATCAAAGTAATTCAACAACAGCTTAAGACTACACAAGATAGACAGAAGTTGTATGCCGAAAAACGTCGTAGACCCTTAGAGTTCCAGGTTGGTGACAGGGTGTATCTCAAAGTTTCACCTTGGAAAGGAGTTCTGAGGTTTGTAAAGAAAGGGAAGTTAGCTCCTCATTTTATGGGGCCTTACCCAATCATTGAACGGGTTGGGAAGGTAGCCTATAGACTAGAGTTACCCCCAGAGTTGCAGAGGTTACACCCTGTGTTTCACATTTCCATGTTGAGGAAATGTCACCCGGATACCGAGTCAGTTCTACAACCTGTGGAGGTAGAATGTGATATAACCTATGAGGAAGGACCAGTGTCGATCCTTGATAATAGAATTAAAAAGCTAAAGAAGAAAGATATAAGCCTTGTGAAGGTCCTCTGGAATCATCGTGGTGTCGAAGAATCCACTTGGGAACTAGAGGAAGAAATGAGGAGGAAATACCCTGCTCTTTTCTCTTAATACATCTTATTGATTTCGGGGACGAAATCCTTGTAAGGGGTGGATGATTTGTAACATCCCTGACCTGGGTTATGAGATAACCCTAGGAGTTTTGCATAAATATGTAATTAAACACTTGTGATTAACTTCTGGCATGTAATTAAGTTCCTGAGGAACATACATTCCCATTTTTGTTCTTTATAAACAATGTTTTAATAATGTTTGTTATGCAGGGACCTATGTGCAAATTACCTAGATAGAAGGGTTAACTTGCAATTTTCACATGTTGAGATGTTCCTATGATGATGATACATCATATGAATGAATTTGATGAGGTATGATGGATTCTCCAAGCTTGGGCATCAAGATGCAGCTTGTGGAGCAATCCTTGTGCTTGAAACCCTAATTTTGGTGTAAAGTGCAATTTACCCAAAATGTGGGGTGCAACTTGTAAAACACATCCTCTAGAGTATCTTGTGTAACTCTTGACATCATTTAGAGTAAAAATGATAAAAAGGGCGTTTCAATTAATTAAGCAGATAAGATGAATAACCCTTGTAGTAGAATCACCATGTTATAAGTAAAGAAACCCTTATATATATAAGTGTGCCTTAGTGATAGGATGACTTTCCTTGCCTTTGGACCTTTGTTTTAATAATATGTTCACCTAGAGAAGGAAGAGGGACGTGCAAGAAAGTGAGGAGGGACCTAGATGAGAATGGAGAAAATTAGAGGTCCTTATGATGAAACTAGCCCAAGCTATATAAACCACCACCCCTTGCAACCAAGTGAACGTTCCCCTCACTCTTTATTTTTTAAACATTGTTTGGTCCGTCCAAGGCAGAAGCTTGGGAGCTAGAGGAGATGATCATCTTGTTCCTAGGTAAGGGATACCATCTTCTAAGCTCGCATTCATGGAGGAAAGTGAATTACAAGGTTGGTTTCATGATTATCTCACTAGGGTTTCTTGTTCTAGTCGATCTTCCTCAACCTTTTCTTGGAGAAAGTCTTTGGCCGACCAAGTGGAGCTCAAGGTGACATTAAAGACTTGAGAGCTTGAAGCTTGGAGCTCTAGGAATAACCATAAGGCGGGTTTTATATCTCTAAACCTCTTGCTTTCATAATGCATATACTTGTTCATACTTGTAGTAGTTAGTTCTTCTTCTTCCCCAACCTTCCTAGCCTTCTTGCAAGCAAAACCATGGAGGAACCAACCTGTTTTGAGGTTGAAGACATTGGGCGTGAATACCTAGATGACTTTACCAAACGACCTTAAGCCATTTGGTCCAAACGGTTTGCAAACCGTTTGAAATCAAACGGTCTCACAACTGTTTGATTTCATGCGGTCTTGCAAGACCGTTTGGAATCAAACGGTCTCAAGACCGTTTGGTAGGGTTGACCAAGGGAAGACCGTTTGGAGGTCTGCTGTACACATGTTGAATTAAAAACCTACAAAGAATTGAAACCTAATTGCAAACTAATCACAAGTTGAAGGCACCTCAACCCACTAAACCATAATCGGTTGAAATTGCTGATTTCAATGACCAATTTTGGTGAACTTTGGGTTGAAGGGCCCAAACGGTCTCAAGACTGTTTGGGGGTTCATCCAAACGGTCTCAAGACCGTTTGGTGACAACCCAAGACCGTTTGGAGGTCTAGGGTTAAGGTAATTGATCAATTGAAGGTCCAATCACAGTAGGTTGATGAATTGAGTAAAAATGCTGATTTTAGACCAAATTAGGGTTCAACCCACATCAACTTGACCTATATTTTAGTGTAACCTTGGGAAAAAGGTCTCAAGACCGTTTGGAGGGTGTCTAAACGGTCTCAAGACCGTTTGGGCCAAGTTTGGGCCCAATTGAGTGCCAATTGATGGGTTCAACTCCAATTAGACTCACAATTATCAATGTTGATGGTTAGTTGCTCATAAACCCTAATTCAATCAGTTTCAACCCCAATTGGTTAGCAATTGAGGGTCAATTGAATTTCCAATTAGTTGAGGATAACCCTAGTTAACTCAATTGACAAGTGATTAGCAAGGATGTGTCCAATTGGAGGCTTCAACATGGAAAACCCTAATCGATTACAACCTTGGATGCACTTTTGAGGTCCATGCAGTTTTGAGCCCATTTGGACCAAACGGTCTCAAGACCGTTTGGGCTCAAACGACCTCAAGGTCGTTTGGATCCAATCGATCTCAAGGTCGTTTCATTTCAAATGGTTTCAAAGTCAACTCATCCAAACGGTCAACGCATCCATGTGGTCTTGGTGACCATGCGGTCTTGAGGTCAAAGTGTCCAAATGGTCAACGCCCCCAAACGGTCTCAAGACCGTTTGGAGGTTGAGGGGTGAAACCGTTTGGAGACTTTTGGGGCTGATTTTGCTTAATGGTTTGAAGGTGTAATTGGTCCAATGGTGGTCTAATCTAAACCCTAATGGTATCCTAAGGCATTAAAGGGCTAAGTGATCAATAGATTGAACCATGTGGTGATTGAAGGTGAACTTTACCAATATGCCCTTGAAGGGTTCAAGTGGGTGATACACTTAATCAACCAAACCCTAATGACTTGATAGTGGTGAATTGGCCTATGTTAATTAAAAATTGATTTGACCTAACCTAACCTAGAGTGATGTAATCACCACCTATTAGTAAGAGGAGAGAGAAGGTCCCATGTATAGTTGAAATTCAAGTAAAGTACCTTCAATGTACATGAATGTGCCCGATTAGGGTATGATCCATCTATGTGAGATCATGAAAAACCTAATTATGATAATTGATGAATCTTAACCTAATTTGAAGACATCAAGGATGATAATCTCATACATGGTAATGCCATGAGCCCACTTCTTTATGAAGTGAATAGTAAACCCTAATTCTAGGGTTGTGACATGTTGAATGAATAGTAAACCCTAATTGGGGATGATGCGATGAATGTTATTTCTACTTTATAATTACTGTCCTGGAGATAAATTGTTTATTGTTATCAGTTGAATTGACCATGCAGGTTCTTATAAGAGGTAATCATGACCAAGTGAGGGTTATGACACTATATTCATAAAAAGCACGCTTAAGCTTTGTGAACAGTGATATATGCATGATTGCTTGAGTCAAGTGGCACATATGAGAATGATGGGCTGTGAGAGCCATGAGTAATATCAGGGTCATGCTAACTAAATGACATGTGATGATTTGACATCCTGTTGATAGTTGATGTGAACTAAAATTGGTACATGTAGTGTTCTTCTGTCATTGCTATGTTTAGTAGTTAATTGCTTAGAAACCTGCTTGATGATAAAAGAATACTGAAATGTACCTAACTAATCAAGTATAACCATATCATGTAGAGCCCTGATCATAGATCCATCATTGTCAGGTGTTAAATGATGGTGAAACGGGTCTTCTTAAGGGAATTCCTGGAGCGCATACTTTAGAGTATGAGGGGGTTATGGATGCGCATATCCTTACGTCCTAGTGTAGGGGTTGATGTGGATGTATCATAATCCATCAGCACTATACTATGTGTTTATGTCGGGTTGATGTAACACTGGTCACCCGAGGAATCTGTTATGCCACATCGATGAAGATAAACATGAAATCTTTCGATGGTGAAGAGAGTACAGAACGCCATTGTGACTCTAATAGCGAAGGACCAGAATACCCTGGTGAGCTATAGTAGCAGAGACACTAGATGTCCTGCATGTTGAACCTCAACCTGACTGAGGAAGTTGAAGGTCATGAGAATCCGGCTCTTTCGATGACCTACTAAGATACCGAGGCGACTTATCAGTGGTCGGTTGGAGTATGAGCGGTATACCTCATCTCCACAGGGCATAATGTTGTATGTAAAATGTAATCAGCCGAGTAGCATATCTGCTTAGGTTGAACCACGAGAAACAATGCTTGATTTTACATTGTTTACAATGTTTCAGTTAAAATATCTAGATTGCATGTTATTCGTATTCTACTTAGAAGTAATTGTTGTTTATCTACTCTTAAACCCGCTCTTACAGGATAAACCACCTTACTTATGTTGTTCCCTTTTTCTAGTAAGCTTCTGGCGAAGAGTTATAACTCTCGCTGGGACAATTATTTGTAATTGTCTCACCCCATAGGCTTCAACCTTTTAGGTGGTCGTCACGGACGAAGGAACCAGCCTGCAGGAGAGCTGTACCAGGAGCAGCATTAGGGGCAGCAGTGAGCCTCAGGTGGATACCCTGGTTGATCAGTTAGTTAGATAGAAAGTCTTATGTCGTCTCTGTACACTCAGGTCCTGGAAGCATGATGATCTGAGATTTTGAATTTTGGGAGTCTTGGGAATTTTGTACATGTTTGTATATGATCACTCCAGAAGTGACTTGACAGAGATGTAAACTGTTTATCGTACTTTTATGAAAGGAATCTCATGTTTTCAAGATCTTTCCTCGAAAAGTTTTAATTTTTCATGATTTTTCGCATTCTGCCGTTAATCGAATCGTTTCTGCTGAGTTTATCTTGTGTTTTGGAGATCAGAGCCAACACAATCACCCTTGAATCATATTCATAGTGATCGTCAAACATGTCCCACATGTTACTGTGCTCTTGTGCAATCATAGTGAGTAATAGAAACACCTTGCCAAAGTCAGTATAAATTGCATGTCTCTCATCTCTTCGCTGTACGTCACACGTATGAGATGGAGTTGTCGTAATATGCGATCTTGTATTCCTTTGCTAACCTTTAGCCACATTGCATGATCAAGGATTCCATACTTGTCATCAATGAGCAGAATATCTATAAGTTCATCTCATGAACTTCCAGATCCATATAGTATTTACTGTTGTTCTCTAACACATAGATACTCGGCATTTCCTTTTAAGTGGTTTTATTGGAACACTTCCAATTATCAAAAAACTTTCACTTTTATACATCCTATGTATATTTTGCGATTAATTTTCTATCCTTTTGGAAGTTCACATCAATGTAACTCTTTACATCGAACTCTTCCTTATCTCCATAGAGCTAGTACTTCTCAAGTACTTATCATGTTCTTATGGAATTCCCAGTAACCCTTACTGGAAGTAGACAGACATCCACTCGTCATGTCCCACATACGAGTTATCAGGATGAGCACATCATATTGTCATGTCGTATATACAAGATGATGAATGCATTTTATTCTTGCCATGTCCATACATGCAAGATAATGGGATGATTACATACATGATAGATCCATATATATTCTTAGTGTTCCCATTCTTCATAAGAATTGGACACTTGGCCTTGGGATACTAACTCCATATAACATGGAAAAGTTTTCTCCCACTGAATTTGTGCAAACTGAACCCTTCAGTACAGATTGCCAATGTATGCTTTCTCTTTTCAGGTCAAGAGGTTCTTCGAGAACTATCTCTATAGATCTCTATTCCTATCATATAGGAAACATCTCTATCTTCCTTAAAGATAATTTCCACTTTTGGATTTCCATTTTAGAACATTTCCATTTCACATCAACATGTGGAATGTGAATACGCTCCCACTAAATCACTGATCCCTTCTTTATCTTTGACATATCAGTCAAACCCTTTGACTATATCATCAAAGTAAAGATCCAATTCTGAGTTGCTTGTACTCAATCAATCACATTGATTAGTCCATTGTAACTTATAGACTTCATCTGCATTAGTGGATTCATAAACCTTATAGGTTGTGTCACATACACATCCTTGTTTTATTCCTCATAGGAATGCAGTTTTCAGTATCCATATGCCAAATGCCTTAGTCATTAAGTTGCAATCAACAAGAATCATCCTTCTCAAAATGTTATCCATGTATCTTAACACTTATAATTCATTTGCACTTATGGATTTTATCCAATGGGTGCTACCATCAAGGTCATACCTTATGGTTCACATGGATGTCATTTAGGATTTAATGGTCATAAACCATAACTCAAAATTCGGTTCCTCATAATCATCTAGATAGTTGACTCATCATATGAACAACTCATCACATAGATAATTGAGGTGTATCTGTTAAATATATAAGAACTCACAACTCCTTGTGATTCTTAATGTCCTTTATTAGTGTGGGGTATTCTTTTATTAAGAAGAATTCAGTTATTCGATAATCATTCTCTAACTCTTTAGAGTATGATTCCTTCTTGATTTAGACATCACCCTGCCTTAATCACGAGTTCACTATGATACATTATCATAATCACTCATAAGCATCTCAAACATTTGGTCCAAGTATTTCATTCATTGATCTCATCAAGAATTAATACTTTACCAAATTTGCACTTCATCTATGATAATCTTGAACACTTCAAGATATTCATATTGGAATTTCTCTAAACACCATTAGAAGTATTAGCATTTATTCCAATAGGTATGTAAATACATCACATGTATTATACCTAATAGGATAATCATTCTCCCACTACCTTAGTGAAGATTGATTAATCATGTCCAAGATATTCATGTCTCTTACTGGTTCTCTAACCAAAAGAGTCTAGATTTATCCATCACATGGAAACTAGAAATGAATTTCTCATGATTGATGCTAATTTGATTGTTTGAGTTATCTATAACTTTTAGGTATCATTTTATCTCATGCATATCAAATACCACGAGATAAGCAAGGCATTTCCACAAAGATCATATCTTTAAGATTGAAACATCAACTTTATTGATTGCCATCATTGTCATACAATATGCAAAAATAAAGTGTTTCTATCTATTGGCAAATATGAAATAGCAGTTCATAACTGTATTACATGCCTTATAGGCTGAAAATAAACTAAAGTACTCCAATCTATGGCGGTAACACTTGCCCCAATTTTGAGTTCTTTACACTTTACATCTTGGTATCATATACCTCAAAAAGTGTTACAAGTTTACTTTCATGACACCTTTAAGTAGAGACGTCTGTAGCCTCCTTCTTCTTTTGTTCTTCCAGATAGAGAGGACAATTCCTTTTCCAATGTCCTGGCTTTTGATAATGGTGGCAATTTCCTTTCTTGGTCATGCCTCCCTTGGCCTTGAGAGCTGAAGATGGCTTGGACTCCTGACTAGCATCATAACCTTTATTAGCTTTGCCCTTGCCCTTGTGCTTGGACTTGCCTTTCTTTCTTGTGATCACCATTACAGGCTTAGGCTTGTCCTTCTTCATCTGTATCTCGGCTGTCCTCAACATGCCCAACAACTCTGACAGTGGCCTATCAAAGTTGTTCATGTTGTAGTTCATCACAAACTGACTGTAGGATTCTGGCAACGATTGCAGTATCATGTCAGTAGCCAACTCTTGGCTCAGTGGAAATCCCAGTCTTTGCAGGTTCTCCACATACCCAATCATCTTGAGTGTGTGAGGACCAACTGGATCTCCTTCTGTCATGATGCACTTGAACAGTGCCCTTGAGACATTGTATCTCTCTTGTCGTGCCTGATCTTCATACATGTTCCTGAGATGTTGAATCATCTCAATAACACCCATGTTCTCATGCTGTCTCTACAACTCATGGTTCATAGAACACAACATCAAGCACTTTGCATCAATGGCATCATCAGAATGCTTCTTGTAAGCATTCCTTTCTGTCTTTGGTGCATTAGGAGCGGGTTCCTCTAGAATTGGAGTATCCAGGACATAGAGCTTATGCTCTTGAGTGAGAACAATTCTCAATGTCTGATACCAGTCGTGGAAGTTTGTCCCATTTAGCTTGTCTTTTTCAAAGACCGATCGCAAAAAAAGTGATTGTTGTTTGTCGTCATTTGTACTACAAAAGCAAATATGCAATTTTAGTCCAAAAACTCATTTTTGACTTATTTGATTGATTTGAAAAGTTGACGATATAATTAGGCCTTTAATTAATTATCGCTCCCACTATTTTACTTCAAATTGATAGCCCTCACCATCAATTCGGAAGATTGCAGCGTACAACCTTCTAGTGGGCAAGATCCTGAAATCCTCTAAGTCATGGACCAGCTAGGGTTGTCACCCACAACATAGATCTCTCAGGTAGGCAACTCTTGCCAATTGCATCATATACAACTCTTGATAAGATGTCATATGCAACTCCTTGCCATGATCATCTCCATGCCTCAAGGTGCTAGATCCTATCTAGGTCACCTTGTTAAGTCTGAACCAAAGCCAACACAATGAATATGCACCCTGCTTGGGCAGACCCACACATTCATCCTTCACGCTTCCACGAGATAGACAGTGCACCACGCTAGGGCGTGCCCACACTTGGTCGATCAAGCTTTTCACATGTATCGCATTTGGAAGGCATCTAAAACTTAATATTTAATGAGGGATTTGGTTTTATATACATATACATATCCAATCACCACAATACATAGTACGTATCATATACATGCTATATCCCACAGAAAACATGCAAAACGATAAAAGTGATGATTATGGCCATCCTAATGTGATTCCGCAAGCCAAGAGGAATCACAATCATCTATGTCTACATCACATGCAACCTATACAAGATGAACTGTGTGCTTTGCCTTCTGAGTAGATCAACTCATCACATGAATGACTTGCTCATTCTGGCCCGGTCGTCTGGGTGCCACCAGCTGATCGGTTGGCTCCTCCAACCGATCGGTTCGCCTGGTCGTCGTGTATCTCATCATGGCCACCACCCGCTCGTCTCGCTCCTCGAACCGGCCATCAATCGATCGGATCACTCCTTGAACTGATCGTCTGGAACGTCAACCAATCGATTCACACCTTGAACCGATCGTCTCAGCTGTCGTCAGGATGTCCGCCGTTCTTTGACATAATAGGAAATAAAATCTATCCTATTTTACATTGCATAAAGAGAAACCTCGAGTTACATTCGAGGGGATCAAAGGTAGGAGAGAAATCTCGAATTATTTCGAGTTACATCAGGAAAAGGAGAAGGAAGATCGGTGAGCAGACCGAGATGCAAGCAGCCACATACAACCATACACAGATTGGGTTTATTGTCCATAACCACACTATACATCCACCACAAAACTCGTTTAAGGGCGACGCGTATCGAGTGCATTAATAATACATATCATATATGTAATTGGGACTTGTGGATTTAGTATTGGACATGCATAAAGCCAATTTTATTCACATCGTATGCAATAAATAAAGGCGGCAAACCAAAATCGATCATATCGATATTCCTAAAATATAGAGCAGTTGACGTAGCTCTGATACCAATGTTGGGTTTTAGGGGAGGCAGAGATGGCAGTAGAAACAAAAATTTTCTCCCCAAACCTGGAACAAGGAAGCGCGTCAACGTCTATATAATAGGAAATGATGGTTTGTGGAATCATACCTTATCCTGAGGCTTGCTCGGCGACAATACCTCACGCCTTGCGCGGTCTTCAACTTTGGTCTTCGACGGTGTCTGTGCAGCTCCTAGTCGCACTGGGACTGACGACTCCTAGTCTCACCAGACTGTCGGGATTGACACTTGTCCTCCTGAGCGGTAGAAACCTCCCGCCTCTGAAGTAGTCTACACGGACCACCTGGAACTCCACACTCCTTGTCCCACAAGGAGTTGGAAGGAGTCGCACCCTCCTATTGACGTACTAGTCGCCAACACACTCTCCTACCTCCAGTTACAACTCCAGTTGTCTTTCCCTTGTTGCACCTCCTTTTGCGGGTAGCACTTGCTCGGGCTCTCTCTCGGTTACCAAAACCAGAGAGAACGACAACTTTCCAGAGCAACTGGATGCACTGAGTTGTACTTTGAGAAGCCCCCAATACCCCTATATATATAGAAGGGTCATGGGACAGGGTTCTCCATCCCAGGCAATGCGGGACTAAAAGCAGGAGCAGAAGGGTTGGATATTTTCCACAAAAAAAACCAACTCGCAACCTGAACCGATCATTTCACAACTGAAACGGTAGGTTGGGGACCTGAACCGGTCGGTTCACAAGTGAACCGGTCGGTTGGGACACCTCAACCGGTCGGTTCACAAGTGAACCGGTCGGTTGGTGGTCCTGGTCGGTTCCTAATTGACTTTCCTTATTTTGTTTCTAATTGGTATTGAATACCAATCCTATTTCCCAATCAAATTGGGCAATTGAAACGAAAGGAAAATTCTCACCAATCCTACTTTCCCAACTTGCTCGGTTGCACTAGTTAAATCGATCATTTCAACACTTGAAGCAATCGGTTCACCCTGATCTTGAGCCGATCGACTAAGCACTTGAGCCGACCGGTTCACCCAGCTCAGCCGATCGGTTCATCACATGAGCCGATCGGTTGGGAGTGTAGATTGTGCAGAATCAATCAATTGTGATTTCAATCAATCCGATACTCCAATCAATATGTCCAACACCTTGAACATTATGATATTGAGCTATCAATTAATTGAGTGTATAATTGAACTACTAAACTCCTTTAGTAATCAATCTAAACATTGCGTGTGGACAAAACTCCTCTTCCAAGTTAAATCCTATGTGTGTGACCCTACAGGTCCATTTCACGTTGGCAGTGAAAGTCCATAACACTTATGACTTCACAAGCAAAGAGTGGTGCCTAGTCACACATCAGTGCTACCCAAGTGAAATAGAAAGTTGGAGAACAACTTTCAATCCTACAATCCGTGAATGGTATTACAACGAATTTATAATTCCTTTATCACTAATATCCCAAATGAACTCGAGGCATGGAACAGTCATCATGTCAACGTTCATTCACTTTCTTGATCTCAGAGTAGATTGGAAGAGATATGTATGACATCAATATCACATACTGATTCACACATGCGTGCACGCCTTTCTCAATCCTACTCATCAAGTGGCCATGGATATCAAACTCCCTCAGGAGGGACAAATCCCATATCTATCACTCACCCCTCAAAAGCCCCATGTGTCAAAGCCACCCAATCATCACCTTTATAACAACCCATGTTTCAGGACTGCGTTTGATGATGTCAAAGTGTGCCCAATGACATGTGTTGAGTGTAGTGATTTCAGGTCAAGGAATCACACTCACCACCATCACTGTGAGTACTGACTGTGACTACCATGTCATGGTTCCATGTGTCAAACTCACAGTGGGTCTGTCCGGTACACTTGTTCTCTAACAAGTACATATGTGTTTGGTTTGATATCTCTATATCATGACTAATGAGTTTCTGTCATCAACCAACACCACAATCTAGTCTTGTGTGTCATTGTTGTCTATCTACCTTCCATAATGACATCCGACTAGGGACATAACAAGAATGTACAAACTCTTAGCATCTGTATGATCTCATCGTTCAGGTCCTCAACCTGAAAGCATACGTCATTGAATACTGTCATTCTCTAGACATTCAATCTATTCTATCACTATCTCATATGACTGAACCAGAAAGATTTGGAAGCTTGCCTTTGATGTTTATCAAATCAATCTTAATGTATCCCACCAATCATCCCATGACTGGCTCTTAGGGCATACATACCAACAGAGAGAGCCCTACTCATCTTCCCTTTGGGTCCCATGAGTTCATGAAGGTGATCAATCTCCTAACCCATGGCCCTCAGACAATGATAGATGTTACCTCCCGACCCTATGGTCATGTGCAACTAGGGAATTAGGCAAATCCTTCTTCCATCGGTCTTATCCCTACTTGGCCCTAGGATTGACTTAGGATTCTATTATAGTACATGTCCAACATAGAACCTTACCCAATCCTTCATCATCTCTCGCTGCATTTACGACCGAATTTCATCCCTTCATAGGGGTCATGGCAACCTGCCTACCTGGGTCAGGCCCTATACCGATTACCTCCATGGTAACACATCCACATGCACTTAGAGATGGTTATCTATGGGTCTACATGTTCATTCTCTTACCATGTACTCTTAGCTTCTCAAGATCCTATGAAACTTCTTTAGGTTACCTCAAAACCAGCAAAACTGGTATACACCCTACCAAAGGGTCCCTCTCCCAGGATGGGAGGAAACTACAACTCTTGACAACAAGGTCACAACCGTCCTTAGGGTTTTCATTCACATGAACATGCCTAACCCAGCAGCTGCTAAGGCACAAGAAGATCACCTATGCTAGGTTATACTTGTTCTCTTTCCTCAACATTAGGTCAACTTAGTTGTGAGGGGTTCATCAAACCTACCTTTAACTTAAGGGGTTTCCTTTTCCTCTATACATGAAGAGTACCATGCTCGAAACTATAGAGACTCAATTCTCATCATGAGCATTAGGTACACCACTTCCCCTCTTCGTCCAGGAACCCTAGGTTCACTTTTGGATATCCAACTACATGCTCAACCTCTTAACCACGAATCAAGCATGTCCAAGGTATGTCATGTACTCCCATGATCCTTTTATATGAGCAACACCTCAGAGTTGAGTCCTCCTCAAGGACAACCATTTAGGTATAAAGCCCCACAATGGGTTACTTGAACCTCCTCAGGGTCTAAGGCACTCTTTGTCTCATCTCACCAAGTAAACTCCTATATCATAGGCACATAGGTTCCAGAAGCATCATCCTCTCTTTAGGGTTTGGTTCCTCTAAAGGAAACCAAGATATCATCAGCCTCCAAGGATCAAGCATAAGGCAACCACTATCATCCACTTAGGTCGCATCATTCTCGACTCCCCATTGTTCCTCATATCTTGAGGTTTTAGGCTTCCAACTTCCTCACTGGGTTCTTGCTTTCTCTCTCTAGAGCTAACTCCACATCCATCCATACTACTAGAGGTCCTCTCTCCATGAAGGCTCATGCTCACAAGCATACCCCTAAGTGGGTGAAGCCTATCCTTATCTCTTTATGCTTATCTCATAAGCCATCCATCGTGCCCTTCTGGCCAGGGTTTCAACCTACTACTGTACCACTGACGTACTCTGGGTGCAAGCTATACCCTACCTGCAACAGCCCATAAGGTTTCTATAGGTTCTTCTCTAACCTCATCCATGAAGGATCTATCTTTCGCTAAACATGCACAAACCTTCCCAGGGTTGGGTTTCCATAGGTACTTGATCATCCAACCTCTCATGGCTCATATGGCATCCAAGGCATGTATATCCAAACACCTGGTCTACCATGAAATCTAACTCATCATGTCATCTCTCCCTCTAACCTCTACTTAGGGTTAGGGTTAACATCATCCTCAAAGGATGTGCTAGGTCTCTACCTTCAATGGAGGTCTCTACCTCCAAGACTAACTCTCTCTACTCATCCCCCTGACAAGGAGGTCTATCCTCAGGTCTCTCCTGAGGGCAATGACAACTCGTGTCATACAACCTAAGCACGTATCTATTCTTTAGTTTGCGCTTAATCTATTAAGCTTATGTCCATGACATCTTATTTACATTCTTTTCATTAATTTGGTGGAGGATCCCTTAATCCTTATCAACCTTACCCATACCTCAAGAGGGTGAGGAGAAGAGAGGAAACTCTAACCCTTAAGGTCCTTAATAGAATTTGAGTCGAGAAGGGATGAACAAGATGAGAGGGTCCTAAAGGTATCTTATTTTGATTCATACCCTAAGACTTTGTCCAGGCAGTCACATGGATCCGGGAGTCCTTGTATTCCGACTAGCGGTGCGGAGGAAAATATTACCAGCCCCCGGTCGTGATCCTTTTCTAGACACCTCTGTCTTTTGGATAATCCTCTAATAACTCCCTTGGGTTCTATAGAATTTGTAAAATTTAATAATTATTAAAGATTAATTGAGGAACCTATGCTCTGATACCAATTGTAATGACCCCGCCTCCCGGTAACCCCAATTAAGGGAAACCTGAAGGTCAGAGCTGTTATTCAATTAACAGGATCAAAGGTTCGACAAATAATCAATAATAATTATGAAATTCTACTAACTAACTGGAATTTGGTATAAAATTAAAACTTTACTTACCTTTGAAAACTTTGGAAATCTATCTATCCAGAGCTTGAATTATTCTATCCAATCCTCCTTGTACTTTATTTCTTATTTCCACAATGTGTCATTTTACTATTTGTTCTTTCAATTGTTGTTCCTAAAATGCCGACAAAAAAAACGTCGGTCGGTATATCGAAATATACTGGTATGTGGGAACAACCAAAATCTTGCAAATATGGCTAACAATTTAATAATTACAATCAAATTATTTAACAAGCCACATTACATTTTCAATGTGTCATTCTCCACCGCTTTTGCCCTAACCCTGGCATACCTCTCTAGGGTTTCTCTTTTGCCATTGACTTAAGGCCACCTTCTCAATCCCGAGCTTGGTGCCTGGGAGTCACCTCTCATGGTGCTCCATAGTCATGCATCATAGACCACCTTCTCATTCTCTAGCTTGGTGTCTGGGGTCACCTCTCATGGTGCCCATTGGTCTACCCTCTTGGGCCTGACCTTCATGGCATCTTCCATCAGGGTGGCATGTAGGTGCGAGAATTCACATGTATATATAACTGTGATAGACATAGTGACTTTATAATTGCAGTATGAACATCCAAACTGTTTATATTGCATTCAATGCGAGGAAACATTCGGAAAACCCTCGAGAAACTAATGTGATTAATCATAATTAACCACATACCTGATCTGACGATTTGAATAGAAATATCCATGCAAATAAGAATCCAAGCAAGCAAGCATTTTCAACAAGATCCTGAAATAACCACGTAATTCCCTTTTTATTATTCATGTCATCAAGATCCATTAAACCTAGCTCGCTTCCTAGGGTTTCTAATTCACTTTTAGGGTTTCTTTTACAATTAGTGTTTCCCTTCATCTTTTACTATTTTAAACCCTAATTTAATGCAATTGATCACCAACCCTAATTATTTCCACATCTAATCCTCAATTTCAGATTAAAGGCATAATTAACCATTAATTAAGTTCATTAAGCCTCTTTTACATTAAAGCTACTATTTTTATCCTTTAATCCATGACAAGATCATTATACTCATTTATCATCAATTCAAAGTTCATTATAGTCTAATTCACATATGAACTTGATTTACCATTAATTCTACCTTGATTCATGAGAAAACCCTAATTACTACATTCAAGGTATTTATCCAAAAATTAGGAACTTTAATGCTCGAAATAGCTTATAATCATTATATCTCATCTTTATTCATCACTTTGAATAATTAAAGCTATTAATAGTCGAATTTGCCAACATTTGGGTTTTAAGGCCCATTAAAGTATATTCACGCACAAAAACTCTAAATTAAACGAATTACGTGCAAAGATTCATCCTTTTTGTTCCTAATGTTCCCTTTTATCATTAACATCTAATATCAACTTTAACCATCAATTAAACCCTACTAATCACATTAATCATATCCAAATAGGGTTTCTTAATCATCATTACACTAAAGTTAATAACTTCTGTTACTTTTCGAATTGCAAACATAATCAGGCTCCAATTATATTTTTAATGGATTCCTCTTGTTTTTCTGAGCAAAATTAATGTATTATATGTTCTCATCGGAGCTACCAATTAGGAGTTATGATTTTTGCATTAATACACTTACTTGAGCCAATCGGAGAGCGCCACGTGTCTATTTCCATGCAACGTTGATTGCAGATTTGGAAACATGACGAATTATCATTCATACCCTCGGTAAGTTAGTTTGGTCTTAAGCCCGTGGAGGGGGAAACCCATCCAACCGGTATTTGCCTTCTTCCTCCTCGCGCCAGCGACTGGCTGCCGCCCTAGCGGCTGAGGGAGCGGCTCTCCCCCTCCTTCCTGACCTCTTCGACCACCAGGGTGGCCTCGCTAGCCTCCGGCGTCCTCCCCCACACCTGCCCATGCCTTGGTCGGCGACATGGACGGCCGGGTGTAGGAGAACTAGGCCTGCGACCCGCGTCCATGCTGTGGGTCCTCTGCAGACATCGTGAGAGAGTCGTGAGCTCAGAGGCGATGGATTAACGTTCAGGGTGGTCGTGAAGCTTCCTGCTTCCACTCATGATGACTCCACAACCCTTTGTTCGCTCCAGGGAAAGCACCAACCATGTTAGGGTTTGAACAAAGAAGATGAAGAAGGGAGAGAGGGAGTTACGTGTGATTTCTCTGGAACTCGATCCAGAGGCTCCACCCCTTTATATAAGGGAGAATATCCACGCCCCAAGACGTTTATACAAAGGGAAACAAGTCCCTTTCTAAAAGGAATGTGATTCCTTCCCGGAAAAGCTAGTTCCTTCCTGTCTCTATTTCTTTAATCTACTTTATTTATTAGACATTAGGAATTCGAAAATCCTCTTTCACTTTCTCTTTATTCTTGGCTTTTAACTTATTAGACACGAAATTATATTTTCTTTTTGTAGAAAATACCCTTTGATCTTCAACAATATCATGAAATTCATTAATTAAGTATCATGTTAACTTCTTATTTGTGTTTTTGGTATTTTCTCTTTCCTCTTTCTTCATTTGGACTCTTTGGATCCCAAGAAACTCTATTATTTCGAAATCCTTTTTATTGGATACTCATTATCCTTCTAGATGCATCTAAATGCATTATTCTTCATTATCATGTGTATTAAAATATTTCTTTTTGAGGATTTCTCTTTATTTCTCTTTTATTTTCCTCATTAGTATTCCTTTTATCATTAGGAATCCTTGGAATACGAAATTCCACTAAGGATAACTCAATTATACCTCTTTTCACTTGTTTTCACCTTTTACCATTATTTTCAATTTCTTTCTTAATAAAGAAATACTTAATGAATCTTTTGTTTTCTTATTGCTTTTCTTTGCAACTTTGGACTCCTTGGAACCCAAGGAACCCATGTGGTACGAAATCCACCTTTGCATTAAGTTCTTTTGCCTTCTAGAGGTTTCCACACCTTTCTTTTCTCAAAAACTCAATTATTCATTTATTAATTGGATTTCCTTGTTATTGGGCCCAATAGCCAATAAATCCCACAACACAATCATCAAGGCTATTGTAAACAAAATCTATTTATTCAAAACAAATTATATCTTTATTTGTTCAAATATCTTTTATGTGAGAAATTACATTTCTCACCCAAATGAACCCAAAATTGGGGTTGTAACAGGAAGTCTTCGTGGATGATTTTTCCGTATACAACACCAATTTTGATAAGTGCCTCAAGAATCTATCTCTAGTCCTATAATGCTTCGAACAGAAACACTTAGTCTTGAACTGGGAGAAGTGTCATTTCATGATACAAGATGAAATCATGCTGGGACATAAGATTTCTGAGAAAGGGATAGAAGTTGATTTGAGAAAAATAGAAGCTGTATCCAAACTCCCACCTCCAAAAATAGTAACGGGAGTAAGAAGCTTACTGGACCATTCTGGATACTACAAAAGATTTATTAAAGATTTCTCAAAAGTTTCCAAACCTTTGTCTAGCCTTCTGGTAAAAGACAATGAGTTTTACTTCATGGACAAGTGTCTCGAGGCCTTTAATACCTTGAAGAACACCTTAATGACAGCCCCAATATTGCAGGTACCATATTGGAAACTCCCCTTTGAAGTAATGTGTGATGCTAGTGACTATGCCATTGGTGCTATTCTTGGTCAAAGGAAAGACAAGAAACACCAGGTGATATACTATGCTAGCAAAATGTTGAATGATGCCCAGATCAACTACACCACTACTGAAAAGGAAACGCTAGCAATTATGTTCGTCTTTGACAAGTTTAGATCCTACCTGATACGGTTAAAAGTAAAGGTGTATATAGACCATGGAGTAATCAAGTACCTGATGCAAAAGAAGTATACTAAGCCCAGATTTTAAAGATGGGTTTTTACTACTTTAAGAGTTTGATCATGCGATCATTGACAAAAAGGAAACAGATAACGTGGTTACAGATCACCTTTCAAGGATAGTGACAGTATTTGGCGTGTCAGCAACTACCACTTGAAATTACTTATAATCAGAAGAAAAAGCTATTTTCTGATTTGAAGAATTACTATTGGGTTGACCTTCTCTTATTTAAGAGATGTGCTGACAACTTGTACCGAAGGTGTATACCGGAGGAAGAACTACCTCAGATATTGTAGGAATGTCATTTGTGTTCTTCATCTTATGGAGGTGTGATGGACTGAACTTTTGAAATCCTTAAATGTCAAGGACAAAAGTGAATTAATGTGTTGGTTTATCATATTGAGAGTATCAAGTGTTTGGTAAGTTTGAGTATTGATTGATGTTGATAACATGACTAAGATTCCAAAGTTAATGCCTTTTTGAGGAATTTAGTTGACTAGTCAAATAGTGATAACTTGGCACCAAAAATTGAATAGAATGAGGCATGAGTTATGATAAGGCTCTAGAGAGACATATTTAGGTTTGAAATAGATCAAATAAGGATGTATTATGTAAGTCGGAGCATAACTTTTGGCCCAAGTGTTTGCTTAAGTTGTGTGTCACGCACCCTTGGTTTTGTACGGGGTGAGTGGCCAAGTCTTGGCTTAAGTTTAGATATCAGCCTTGGCACACGCCTTTTTACTCTCTGGATGGGCTGTGTGGCACGGTTTTTTCCATGGATCTCTAATCCAGTGGTTATGGCATTTGAAGAGTAAAATCCACGGATTGGCATGTAGTTAGTGTTAATCTAGGCAGCAGATCATGGATCTAATGGTTGTATGGTTGTCCTCAACCTCCGGTTATTTGGGGCTAAGAGGTGGGGTGTCTCTGACCCACCAGGGATCCCACGATCACCTAGGACTTGCGTGAGGGAAACAAAGGGGGCGGTTGGACTTGCCTTCCCCAGAGCATCCATCCTGACCCTCATAGTGTGGCGCTTGGTGGAGCTTTGACAGAGAATAAGCCCCGTCGCCCAGCTGCTTCTCCTTTGCAGCGAGCAGGTTGTGGACAATAATATGAAGCAAAGGTAGAGTGGGAATCAGAGGAAGCGGAGTAGGATGAAGCAATCAGTGAGCCAACATGAGAAGTATGGCAGGTGTTGTAGTGGTTTTTGTGGAGTTTTCCTTTATTGGCGAAGCCAATGGTTACAAAGAAAAAGATGAAGTCTGGGTGTTAATTGAAGAGTCTTCCACCACAAAATGAGGCTTCTAGTGAGTCCCCTTAGGCTTTACGGTGCCCTAGATGTTTCGTCTTGGAGTTGGATGGAGCAGAGGTGTTTTGCCTCTTTTGGATCCATCGCAGCAGTTGCTTGTAGCAACAAGCACGCAGTAGCTCATTGTGGAGCCACGACCGAGGAACCGACGAGCCATGGAGGTTTGGAAGGCTTTTTAGAAACTATTGGCTTCAGATTGACTGGATGAAGATGGGCGGAGCGGTGCCGATTTCTCGCCGGAGTGGACCCCAGGCGACGACGCTCACGTCGGGGTCGGGCGTCCAGCAGGAGAGAAATGGAAGGAGAGCCCAGAGAGTCAGAGAGGCGGTCAGTGATGGTACTGCCCCTTGCGGAGAAGGACCAGGGAAAGACCCTTCACCGTTGATCGAGGATGCGACGATGACCAACGAACAGAACTCCTAGAAGCGTTGGATTCATCACCCGAGAAAGGAAGAGGGCAGACCAATCGCAGCGGTCGGTGCATGCAACGCGATCGGGGGATCGCACATAGGGAGAAGGTGATCTGAGCCAAGAAAGAAGCAAGTGGACCGGCCAGATCCCAGAACCCAGATGGCCCAGAAACAAGTTGGCCGGTTCAGCGTGAGAACAGGAGACGCGAGCCGCACCCTAGGAGTTGTGCCTCTCAGGGGCCATGTGGCGACACCGGATTGGCTGCATAAGGTAAAAATTCTAGAAAATATGATATTCTCCTGTAATTCATAATAAATAGCCCGGTCGTAAAAAAATACAAACAATATACCCAGATTCTCAAAAAAATATGTTGAACAACATGAAAGCATAATATCATGCTTTTGATGCACTAATCTCAGTGATATCATGTAAGTTGTGAAATACTTATTTGATGGATAATAAATATCAAACGATTGCCTAAAATTATGATAATATGTCATTACATCCATATTCATGTTTATAATCCATTTAAGGTCATTGATTATGATGTTGATGATGAAATCATGTAATTTTCTCCATGTAGCTAATTAGGACTAATAACACTGATTAATGTGCAATAATTACAAATATGCTCAAGAAACCCTAAAAATTACAGAGTATGTTCACTATATGGAACCTCAAATTTAATTATGAGATCACGATGATGCACATAATTCATGTTATATGAAATGATTCTTAATACATGTGTTGTAACCCTAACAAGATTAATGAATGTGGCATAATGTTAATATGTTCACCTAATGATGAAAAACATGATTATCATTTAATGAGGCAATAATCTGGAATATGACATTAGTAAGATAATTCCAAGAAGATAAGATGAGAATGCAAGTGATGATGGAAATATCCTAATGACTAAGTCAAACCCTAAAATAGACATATTATGGTTAAGATGATGATAATTTGATGATGGTACATGATCTTGTCTTAATCAGGGGTTGACAAGGATATAGATGACTCAGGAATATGCGATGATTAGGATATCTTGATCATGGTATTGCCTTACCTCTTACTTGGCCTACTATTTAGTATGGTTATAATATGTGTGGTAAAATACTTGGCATGTGATATTGGATGAAATGATTGTTCTTGTATGCTATGTTGTTTGAGTTTTCCATACGTATGGCTATAAACACATAAAACATAATATATTTGTTCCATTATATCTAAGCACTTCTCTTTGGTAGTCAAGAGCTGGAAAATAAAGTACTTCAACTCATTGGTAGTCAAGTACTTGAAAGTGATCCAACTCTTTAGTAGTCTGATCACATCATGAAATGATCCAAATCTTTGGTAGTCGATCGTAAGGCCTTAATGCATTCAACTCTCAAGTAGTAAATGCATGGATGATATAATGGAAAATATGCCCAAAATATGTGTTTTCTTTTGTTAATAAACATCTTTGTTCAATAATACTTTTGTTATATTTTTTTTGTTACTGACAAGTATTAGTTTTATCTTATTGCCAAGCTTAGTAATGAGAGATATCTGAAAGACACATAGGCATAGTCAGTACAACATCTTGAATATAGTGTTGACGTGTACCACATGTAATCTTTTGTTTAAGTCGTGGACATGTGCTTTTGAAGGCCTAGGATAGTTGAGAGTTGTGTGGCGAGCTAATGTGTAGGTGGACCTTTTGTCTTAAGATCTTGTAGTTTAGTGGTAGTACATGTATATGTAGAAGTTTACTGTTCAATATGTAATATCAAATGTTGTCACAATTCATTTTGTAATTATAAGTTGAATGGTGAACATATGTTGTATGGTTTTATTATTGCTCATCTACACGTGCCATTGTTGCTTCCTTCCGACTTCCTCTGATTTTCTTTTTCTTAGCCTAGTGTGCTATTTAAAATGGGATTCTCACTGAGGTGAGGTTCCAATTTGGACGTCACACATCAGATTAAGTTTTAGAAAATGGGGGGACATCACAGGAGGTCACCTAGGAGGAGAGAGAACAATAGAAAAAGTCCTATAGTTGGGATTCTAATGGTCTACCTTATTCAAAGATGCTTAAGCTTTTGTTAAGGCATGCGATGTATGCCAAAGAACAGGAAATATTTCAAGAAGGAATGTGATGAATGCATATTCATCATAATAATCAATCACCATCTTGGGCTCAATTCGACCCAATACATCTGATTTCATCTCCTAAACATCACAATATGCAAAATTGCTTAGTTGGTTCAATTATCAAGATTATTAACTGAGTTTAAGTTGATTTGATGCAGGTCATGATGAGGTTCAACCATTAGAAGGCACCCACCTCATTTTAACCCTAATCCACCTTCAAAATAATCATCACCACTACTTGCTTCATTCCACCTTTATCTCCATCAACCATCATCCGAATCAAACCATAATAAGTGAGGCCCACCTTTCTCGACCCTAGATCTAACTTCACTCATGAGCCTCTGACCAAACAGTCTTGACCAAACAGTCTTGACCAAATGGTTTTATCCATACAGTTTGAACATCTTTCGGTCTTAGCCATTTATCCACACAGTTTCAGATCGTGAGCCTTTCCACACCATCAGATCATGGATCTACGGTCCTCTTTCACTCGACCCTAGCAGTTTCCTTCATTTTGTCTCTTGACCGTGTGATTCTGGGCTAACGATTTTGATACTGATCTGCCCTATCGGTCTGCTTTCATTTGGCCTTCCCCTTCCTCGGTCTCAAGACTGTTTGGGCAGTCGTCAAACCAAGACCAGTTGCCACCATCGCATCATCACCGTGACCATCAAACCTTGATCAAGCACCTGTCCTCCGCCTTCCTGGCCTCTTCCTTCCTCTCCATCCACCCGTAAACCCAAAATGGCACCTACAACACCACCTGCAACCGTCGTGGCATCATCAACGCCGCCGCTCACCAGCAACAATCACCTTTGTGCTATCTTCCTCCACAGCGCCTAGCACCCTTGTCGTCTACCTTCCACCATCGCGCGCCCTCTGGTCTTCAAGACCGGTCAGAGGAAAACAGTCTTCAAGACCCATCAGAGGCAAATGGTCTTCAAGACTGATCAACAACAAACCGTTAAAGCCGCAACACCGAGATTGTTTGAGAAGCAGAACGATAGGTGCAGACCATTAGAATAGCAAGCCATGAGACCGTTTGGGCGTGTGAACAATCGCCGAAGACCGTTAGGGCATAATGTTCCCAAGACTGATCAGATGCAAAGATCGGTTGGTGAACAAAACCGAGAAGAGAACGACCGCTAGGGCGCGTGAAAGGTTGAAGGCAGACCGTTAAAACTACAAGACCATTTGGTCATTTAATGATCTCTAAGATCGGTTGGAGGCAAAAACTCCAAACCAAACCGTGAGAAGACTTAAGTGGTTTCCAAACCGTTAAAACTCGAGACCGTGAGGAAATAATAAGAAGTCCAAACTGTGAAAACTGAAACATAGTCCAAAATGTGAAGACCCCATCTGAGCCTATAAATAGGACCAGTAGGGTCCTCATTTGAGGCATCAGATACGGGGACGCCGCCAGGCTGCCCGAACGCAAGATTTGATCCAGATTCATCATCCACGCTACCGTCACTTCACCTGCTCTTCCTGCTGAGAGCAACGAGACCGAGAAGAGAAGGAAGGAGGAGTGAGAAAGATTGCCCGATCTATCTTGGCGTCCCTCGTTCCTCATCCAGATCTGCTCCGAAATGACGTAGAAGACCGCATCATCTTCACCGAGTTGCGACCACCTTCTGCATCATGCTCATGGCAGAATCTTTCCTCTCTCTTATTCTTCTTATTTCTCGCATCATGAGCGAGTAGTTCCTTTTTGCTGGGGTGCGGGGACTAGCCCCGTTGTCCATGTTTTCATGTATTTTCATTTAACATTCCAAGGCTATGTATATAACTTTCCATTTCGTTGTTAATCGTCGATGTTTGCTTGTATATTGATCACTTGCTTCCTTTCATCTTATTCTTTCCTATGTTGTGAGAACTTCAATATGTAGGATAGAATGTCGATTAATGTGGTTGACTCCCAAACTAGAAATAGAATGGGATTCCTTGAGGTCGTAAGTGTATGATCCGCGAGGGGACGAGCCATCTAGCCTACGATGACACTTCTGTGCACCCGACGCATGTATAGGGGCCCACAACTTCATTTGGATTTCTATATCTTCAGAACCGTAAGTGCATGATCCAGATGGTGACGAGACATCCGATGCCTAAGGTGATGCTTCCAAGGACCCAAACATCCCTCAGGGAGGGTTTGCAAAAGTTCTATTTAGATAGTTATATCTTGCCTGGATGTTTGATGTTTGGATGTGTTTGCATGTGTAGTGGTGGTGAAGCCCAGTACCATCCCAGTGATTCCAAATCATTCATCTAGATCAACTTTAATCCTACTCTTTATTTTCCTACATTTAGTTTAATTGACCTCAATTCAACCAATCATTTTAAATATTAGCCTTACTTGAACTAGACACAGCTAGCAATGATTTTTAAAAACGTTGTCCCTTGGGATTCAATCCTTAACTATACTGCGATAAGACCCGTCCACTTGCGAGTGGTATTATTGCACAAGATTTTGGTATAAACTCTGGGATTTCAACCCCGAGTGAATTTGTTAGTGCGATAATATTTCACATCAAATTCTGGCGCCGTTGTCGGGGACAACGAAATTAGTTAGTCAAACCTAATTTTTTTAAGGCTAATCTAGGATTTTTCTTTTTCTTTTGATACAATTGATCATTCAATTGAATTTGGTTCTACTCCGTCAATCTCACTTCTGAAAAATCTTTCCATCCCAGGTACCAGCAAAGACTAGTACATGCACCACTCAAACAGTCCTGGTCTCACTGCTAACTTTTATCCTGAGATAGACAGAACTTTTCATCGTCAGAATAGAGAGAACCAAGCAAAGATGGCTCAAGAGGAGGAAATAGCCTAAAGGGTTGCTCAACCCTTATTGCACAAAGAGATAGGCTTATGCAAGAAGCCATGACTCTAGTTGAAATAGAGATCTGAGCAGCTCAAGTAGCAGCACAAGCAGCAGAACTGCAAAAACACCTTAGGGAGTTCTCAATCCCTAAAGTTGTTGATGTTCATCACCCAGTGCAACCTCCTCCTATCAACGCCACAAATTTCGAGACCCGAGCACATTGGATCACGTTACTCCAAAACATCCCATTCTATGGTAAGCAAGGAGAAGATAGTCATGAACACCTTCTGAGATTTATCGATCTATGTGCTATGACAAAGCAAAATGGATTCTCAGACGATGACATCCGACTCCGTCTTTTCAAGTATTCTCTTGCTGATAGAGCTATAAGTTGGTACAATTCCTTGCAATGCGAACCCATCACCTCTTGGGAACAACTTCAAAATGTTTTTCTGGAAAAATTCTACCCTCCCTCTCTCACCTATGAAATTAGGGGTCGAATAAAATTGTTCACTCAAGCCCCTGGATAATCCCTTGTTGAAGCATTGGATAGATATAAAGATCTTCTACGCAAGTGTCCACACCATGGAATTCCTAAGAATCAACTCATTGAGATCTACTACAGGGCTGTGGATGAAGATATCAAGAGATTTTTAGACTCCTCATCTGGAGGATTCATGCGTTAAAGTTATGATAGGGCATGGAAGGTTGTCACCCTTAGAGCTGAAAATCAAGCTAATTGGGGTAGGTCTGTAGGCAAGGGAGTGTTGAAGGTAGCTATGGATGAAGTTATTCCAGAGTACAAGTCCATCACTAAAACCCTCAAACTCTTAGTTGCCAAACAAGACCATATCCAATCATCCCTTGCTGCCTATGAAAGAAGACATTCACTCCCTCAACAACAAGAATAGATCAAGTCAACCTCATTATTTTGTAAAGCATGTAAAAGCACCGATCATTCTATGTTAGCCTACAATGTTCTATATGATGTGGTTCTAAGCAATGATTATGGACAAGGAGATAATGGTCAAATGGAAAATCTTAATGCCATCAACACCATCCCTGGTCAAGGTTATTACAATATGAATCAGAATAGGAACCATCCCAGTTTTCAATATGGAAATCCTTCAGGAGCGGAAAACTCGTGACAACTTGGTTCAAATAATCAGCAACGGGGCCCACCAGGATTCCAATATAATCAACAACAAAATTTTGGGAATCAAGGGAATCACAGGGGTAACCTTCAGAACAGGAACTACAACAACTACAACAATAACTCTCAGTTCCAGAATCCCATCCAAGTCCCATACCAGAACCCACAACAAGGGCAACAAGTCGGTCCTATCTCCCCTGATGACAAGCTAACAACCATTGAAAAGATGTTGCAGTCACAGTAAACCATGATATCTAACCAGCAAGCCCATCAGAAGGCTATTGAATCGCAACTAGCTCAACTTGCAGCAAGCATGAAACCACCTGCTGGAGCCTTTGCTGGTCAACCAGAGAACAATCCTAAGCACCCTGAGCAATTAAAGGCGGTCACCACCAGGTCTGGAAAATACTATTCTGATCCTCCTGTCAAGACACCTATGGTTATTACTGACGAGGATGACTTTGTGGCTACCCGAGACTCTACAACACCTGAGTTTCAACCAAAAGGGTCAGTAACTACTGATAAGACAACTAAGGAAAGTTCTGAGAAATCAATTGATGCAGAACCAGAAACACCAGAGCTAGATGTGCCAGCATACAAGCCTCGTATACCTTTCCTAGCTCGTTTGAGGCAGACAAAGCTCAACACTCGATTCAACAAGTTCAAAGAAGCTATGAAGAAACTTCATGTTGATATACCCTTTCTTGATGCGCTGGTTGAAATACCAGCATGGACAAAGTACTTAAAGTCTCTCCTTACAAGGAAGTATATACTGAAGAGTACGAGATGGTGAAGTTAGCAACAACCACTTTTGATATCATCTAGAGAAAGATGACTAAGAAGCAGAAAGATCCAGGATCTTTTGGGATTTCATGCCATATTGGCGATTCACCCTGTAAGAAAGGATTGGCCGATCTTGGTGCCAGAATCTCTATCATGCCACTCAGCCTTTGCAAGAGGCTGGGGCTTGCTAAACTGCTCCCGACTGGCATGACCATACAACTTGCAGATAACACTGTGACTCTCCCCTTGGGAATTATTGAGGATGTACCTGTCAAGTTAGGCAAAGACTCCTATGTTCCGTGTGACTTTGTCATTATGGACATAAAATAAGATGCCAAATACCCTCTCATATTTGGCCGTCCATTCCTAGCCACTACAAGAGCTAGCTCTCATTGATGTTGAGGTAGGAACTTTACTTCTCAGACTAGGCAAAGAAACTCTCGAGTTCAAAGTTTTTGAAAGTATGCGAAGACCAAGCATGCAAGAAGAAGTCTACTTGATTGAGTGCATAGAGCAGATGTCACTCCTTACGCAAGAGGATTATGAACAAGAAGATCCTTTAGGGGTGGTTCTGACTAATCCAAATGAAGAGAATTCAGTTGACGAACAAGTGAAAAGTTGTGTTCTCAACCTCGACACTGCTGAAGAAGATCCTGAAGCCAAAATTGAGGCACTTAAAGCTGTGGATGTTACTGAAGAAACATGTGAGAAACCACAAGCTCCTAAAATGAAACCCCTACCCAAGGGATTGAAATATGTGTTTTTGGATGACCTAAAGGTCTGCCCAGTTATCATAAATTGGATCTAACAGCAGAATAAGAAGATAAACTTCTGAAGGAATTAAGGGAAAGAAGAAAAGCTATCTGCTACAAGATGAGTGATCTCACTGGGGTCAGTCAAGCACTTTGCATGCACAAAATCCCAATGATGGAAGACCACAAGCCGACCGTCGAACATCAAAGGAAGCTTAACCCAAATATGAAAGAAGTAGTCTGCCGTGAAGTTATCAAATTCCTTACTACAAGGATCATCTATCCTATATCTGACTCACCATGGATTAGTCCGGTACATGTTGTCCCAAAGAAAGGTGGCACTACTGTTATACAGAATGAAGAAAATGAACTCATCCCCACTCAAACAGTCACCAGGTGGAGGATGTGTATTGATTACAGGAAGTTGAACAAAGCAACATGAAAGGATCATTTCCTGATGCCTTTTCTTGACCAAGTCTTAGAGAGGTTGGCTCACCAAGAATATTTCTGCTATCTCGATGGTTACTCTAGATTCTATCAAATTCCTATACATCCATATGACTAAGAGAAAACAACTTTTACTTGCCTGTTTGGAACATATGCCTTTAGAAGGATGTCTTTCGGTCTCTGCAATGCGCCTGCAACTTTCCAACGTTGCATGGTGGCTATATTCGCTGGTCTCACTGAAACTATCATGGAAGTTTTTATGGATGATTTTTCTATATACAGAGATTCATACGACTCATGCTTGAAGCACCTCTCCCTTGTCCTTAAACAGTGTGAAGAAGCACATCTTGTATTGAACTGGGAGAAGTGTCACTTTATGGTAAAAGAAGGCATTTTCATTGGTCATAGAGTTAGCAGTCGAGGTATCAAAGTAGACACAGTGAAAATCGAAGTTATTTCCAAACTCGCTATCCTGACAAATGTAAGAGAAGTTCGTGCATTCCTTGGTCATGCTGGCTTTTATAAACGGTTTATAAAGGATTTCTCTAAGATAACCAAGCCAATGATGAATTTGTTGCTAAAGGATGCTCATTTCCATTTTGACGAAGAATGTGTCAAGAGTTTCAATAACCTGAGGCATGCCCTTACAACAACACCCATCATCAGAGCTCCTGATTGGGAACACCCATTCAAAATTATGTGTGATGCCAGTGATTATGTTGTGGGTATTGTTTTAGGGAAATGTATAGAAAAGAAACACTATGTGATCTACTATGCATCTAAGACCCTAGATGAAGCTCAGAGGAACTACGCAACTACTAAAAAGGAACTCCTTGCAGTTGTGTATGCCTTTGACAAGTTCAGACCCTACCTCATTGGTTCAAAAGTCATTGTCTACACGGATCATGCCGCAATCTATTACCTCCTAGAAAACAAAGATGCTAAATCCAGGTTAATCAGATGGATTCTCCTCCTACAAGAATTTGATCTGGAGATAAGAGATAAGAAGGGTACATAGAATGTTGTGGTAGACCATCTCAGTTGTATTCAAGCTTTGGAAACTAAGAAGATCCCAATTAACAATTCTCTTCCAGACGACCAACTAATGAAGGTTTCAGAAGACACCTCTTGGTACTCAGATTATGTGAACTACCTTGCCGCCTATATCATCCATCCTGAATGCACCAATAATGCACTAAAGAAATTCGTGCATGATGTAAAGTAGTATCACTAGGATGAGCTGTATCTCGTTAAGCTTTGTGTTGATGGTCTCTACAGACGTTGTATCGCTGAGGAGGAAGCCCAACTCATTTTAGAGCAATGTCACTCAGGTCTAGTTGGAGGCCATATGAGTTCTAACAAAATTGCTTTGAAAGTTTTGCAATGTGGTTTCTTTTGGCCAACCATATCCAAAAATTCCTATAACTTTGTTCTATCATGTGACAAATGTCAGAGAACGGGTAACATAATGAAAAGAGATGAGATGCCACTCAAGTTGTGGCAAGAAATTGAGATTTTTGATGTTTGGGGTGTGGACTACATGGGTCAGTTCCCAACTTCACATGGATTTTCCTACATCCTAGTCGCGGTTGATTATGTCTCAAAATGGGCAGAGTCCATACAACGGTTACTAGTGATTCCAAACCCATCATCAAGATGTTCAAAGATATTATCTTCCCCGATTTGGAGTCTCGCACACTGTGATATCTGACAGAGGATCTCATTTTCTGGAAAGAAGCTTTGAAGCATTACTGAGGAAATATTGTGTAACACACAAAGTAGCCTCCCCCTATCATCCACAAACAAGTGGGAAGGTTGAGGTTTCTAACTATCAACTTAGGACTATCTTAGAGAAGACAGTAGGCCACAATAAAAAAGATTGGTCAGTGAAAATCAATGATGCATTGTGGGCCTACCAAACCGCTTTTAAGATGCCCCTTGGAACTACACCATTTTGATTAATATATGGAAAGTCTTGCCACCTGCCTGTTGAACTCGAACACAAAGCATTGTGGGCAATAAACAACTAAATTTCGACATGAAGGAAGCATGCCAAGCCAGGATTATGCACTCCAAGAGCTGGAAGAACTCCAAATGACAGCTTATGAGAATGCACAAATCTATAAAGAACGCACGAAACTTTGGCACAATGGCCATATGAAAAGAAAGGAGATACAAGTAGTAGACCAAGTTCTATTGTTCAATTCAAGACTAAAATTATTCCCAAGGAAACTCCGTTCTCGCTGGTCTGGGCCATACATCGTCAAGAGCATGTATCCACATGGTGCTTTCTCTTTATGGAGTGAAAAGTCAGGCAAATTTGTAGCTAATGGTCAACACTTGAAGAGATACTTCACCTCAGCCAACACAGGCACCGAAGCAATGCTGGAACTCACCAATCCAACATTTCCACCGTAAAATTGAAGGATTCAGTCGAGCCATCCACATAAAACAAAGGCGCTTGTCGGGAGGCAACCCGATCAATAAATTCGTTTTACTTTTAATTTGAATTTGAAATTTTCCTTAATTTTATTTTTAAATTTTAGATAATTTTGCATTAAATAAATATCGCATCGCAAGATGCTATCTTGAGTTTTGATTAATCTTCATTTTTGATATTTTTAGATGGAGGACGCGTGTTGATTGGAATACAACCACATATGGTGGTCCAACCGGCATGAATTTTCCCCTCCATCTCGGATTTAGAGTTTGCTCGAGATGAGCAAATTTCTAAGCTCGGGTGGAGGGTGGATGGAACATATTTCACTTTCCACCTACACCCATCTTTTTCAGACTTAAGAGTTCACTGTTTCAATTTTATCGTTTCTTTTTTTTATTAGAATTTTCAAAAATTTTAAGTTTTCAAAGAAATTGTATAGAAACTGGATGAAGTTTTGACGCTTTTATGCATTTCAAATCATTATACCCTCCTTATCTGAAGTAGATCCTCTAAAGGACCTTTTTCTAAAAACTAGCCTATGCTTAAAATCATCTTGTGAAGCTTATGAACCCTAACATCATGATTCTTATGCAAAAATGGCTAGTATCTATCAAACTTATAGGAACCAAACACGTCGTGCTTCCTAACTGACTAGTGGGACAACAACATGGAACCCCCATCGGATCCTCATCAAGTCATTATTTGAGTAGAGTACGATAAAGGGAACAACTCGGTGTACTGAATTGTAAATCAAGTTGCATTTTGATCTAAACTCTATTCTACATTTCTTCTATCATCTTCGTACCCCTCCATCCATAAAAAAGAGACGAAAGCAGCCAAAATAGTGTCAAACCCTAAGTTCGGGGAGGCATGCCACGTCTCTCTATATCTGCTTCTTCCATACCCCTCGCAAATTTATAGGGGTGTACCGCCAAGAAAAGATGCCAAAGTACACACAAATAAATGCAATCTCGAGTCGAATAGAGGAGAGATTCACACACAAGAAAAGCAATAAATGAAATTGCAAATCATGTAATAAAAATCTCGAGTCGAATAGAGGAGAGGTTTATTTCTTCCTTCCATACCACCCTTCATTCCCTTTTCTACCTAAAGGCACAATGAATGCCTCCACTACCCTAAAAAACACCAGTGTCAGATCAGGTGCACACTTGTTGTTCTTTGGGTATCTATGGACTCTTACAAAACTCTTAGAAATGCTTGTTGTTGGGAAAAGTGAGAAGGAAGTGATGTTGGAAAACAAACTTAGGAACAAAGATATGGTAAGATGTGTTTAGTGGTCTCAGGAAGTTGAGATACATAGTCATACTAAGCAGAAAGAAAACAATTGTGATGTGAAGAGGAGGCAATCACACAACTTGAAAGTATTCATTTGGCGACTGTTTCAGATCTTGTGTTACTCGAGGACGAGCAGCGTTTAAGTTCGGGGTGTTTTGATGAATGCATATTCATCATAATATTCAATTTCCATCTTGGGCTCAATTTGACTCAATACATCCGAATTCATCTCCTAAATATCACAATATGCAAAATTGCTTAATTGGTTCAATTATTATTAACTGAGTTTATGTTGATTTTATGCAGGTCATGATGAGGTTCAACCATCAGAAGGCACCCACCTCATTTTAACCCTAATACACCTTCAACATAATCATCACCACCGCTTGCTTCATTCCACCTTTATCTCCATCAACCATCATCTGAATCAAACCCTAATAAGTGAGGCCCACCTTTCTTGACCCTAGATCTACCTTCACTCATGAGCCTCTGACCAAACGGTCTTGACCAAATGGTTTTATCAATACGGTATGGACATCTCTCAGTCTTAGCCATTTATCCACACGGTCTCAGACCACGAGCCTTTCCACACCATCAGATCATGGATCTATGGTCCTCTTTCACTCGACCATAGTGTTTTCCTTTATTTTGTCTCTCGACCTTGTGATTTTGGGCTAACGGTTCTGATACCGATCTGCCCTATCGGTCTGCTTTCATTTGGCCTTCCCCTTCCTCGGTCTCAAGAATGTTTGGGCAGTTGTCGAACCAAGACCAGTTGCCATCATTATGTCGTCTCCGTGACCACCAAACCCTGATCATGCACATGTCCTCCGCCCTCCCGTCCTCTTCCTTCCTCTCCATCCACCCGCAAACCCTAAACGGCACCTGCCGCACCACCAGCAACCACCGTGACATCATCGACGCCGCCGCTCACCAGTAGCAATCACCTCCACGCTATCATCCTCCACAGTGCCCAGCGCCCTCGTCGCCTACCTGCCACCATCGCACGCCCTCTGGTCTTCAAGACCGATCAGAGGCAAAAAAATATTCAAGATCAATTAGAGGCAAACGGTCTTCAAGACCGATCAGCAACAAACCGTTAAAGCCTCAGCATTGAGATCATTTGAGAAGTAGAACAATAGGCGCAAACTGTAAGAACAGCAAGCCACGAGACCATTTGGGCATGTAAACGATCACCGAATACCGTTAGGGCATAATGATCCCAAGACCGATCGGATGCGGAGATCGGTTGGCGAAAAAAATTGAGAAGAGGATGATCGCTAGGGCGTGTGAAAGGTTCAAGGTAGACTGTTAAAACTACAAGACTATTTGGTCACTGAACTGTCTCCAAGACTGGTTAGAGGCAAACACTCCAAACCAAACTGTGAGAAGACTTAACGGTTTCCAAACCATTAAAACTCGAGACCGTGAGGAAATAATAAGAAGTCCAAATTGTGAAAAATGCAACAGGGTCCAAATGTGAAGACCCCATCTGAGTCTATAAATAGGACCAACATGGTCCTCATTTGAGGCATCGGATCCGGGGACGCCGCCAGGATGCCCGAACACAAGATTTGATCCAGATCCATCATCCACGCTATCGTCACTTCACCTTCTCTTCCTACTATGAGCAAGGAGACCAAGAAGAGAAGGAAGGAGGAGTGAGAAAGATTGCCCGGTCTGTCTTGGCGTCCCTCGTTCCTCGTCCAGATCTGCTCTGACACAACGTAGAAGACCGCATCATCTTCACCGAGCTGCGACCACCTTCTGCATCATGCTCACGGAGGAATCTTCCATCTCTCTTGTCCTTCTTATTTCTCGCGTCATGAGTGAGTAGTTCCTTTTTGCTGGGGTACGGGGACTAGCCCCACTACCCATTTTTTCATATATTTTCATCATTTAACATTCCAAGGCTATGTATATAACTTTCCATTTCATTGTTAATCGTCGATGTTTGCTTGTAGACTGATCACCTGCTTGCTTTTATCTTGTTCTTTCCTATGTTGTGAAAACTTCAATATGTAGGATAGAATGTCGATTAATGTAGTTGACTCCCAAACTAGAAATAGAATGGGATTCCTTGAGGTCCTAAGTGTATGATCCGTGAGGGGATGAGCCATCTAGCCTACGGTGATGCTTCTGTGCGCCTAACGCCTGTATAGGGGGGCCACAACTTCATTTGTATTTCTATGTCTTCAGGACCGTAAGTGCATGATCTAGATGGTGATGAGACATCTGATGCCTAAGGTGATTCTTACGCGGACCTAAACATCCCTCAGGGAGGGTTCACAACAGTTCCATTTGGATATTTATATGTTGCCTAGATGTTTGATGTTTAAATGTGTTTGCATGTGTAGTGGTGGTGAAACCCGGTACCATCCCAGCGAATCCATATCATTAATCTAGATCAACTTTAATCCTGCTCTTTATTTTCCTACATTTAGTTTAATTTACCTCAATTCAACCAATCATTTTAAATATTATCCTTACTTGAACTAGACTCGGCTAGCAACGATTCTTAAAAATGTTATCCCTTGGGATTCAATCCATAACTATAGCGTGATAAGACCCGTCTGCTTGCGGGTGGTATTATTGCACAAGGTTTTGGTAAAAACTCTGGGATTTCAACCCCGAGTGAATTTGTTAGTGTGATAATATTTCACGTCAGAATGATATGTTGATGTCAGTCTGGATTGAAGTAGAAATTTTCAATGTGTGGGGAATTGATAACATGGGATCGTTCCCATATTCAAAAGGGAATCAATATATTCTGGTTGATGTGGACTATGTTTTGAAATGGATAGAGGTTGTTTCTACCCAAACATGTGACTCAAAGGAAGTGATTAAGCTTTTTGAGAAAACTATATTTTTGAGATTCGGGGTCCCACACACTATCATAAGTGACGAGGGATACCACTTTGGAGAGAAACAATTTGAAGATTGGTTGAATAAATATGGCGTCAAGCATAAAGTAGAAACACCCTACCACCCACAAACATTTAGGCAGGTAGAAGTATCAAATAGACAAATCAAGAAAATCCTAGAAAAGACAGTGAGTCGTACTAGGAAAGACTAGTCCATGAAACTCAATGACGCTCTATGGGCCTACCACACTGCATACAAGACGCAAATAGGGAATACCCCTTATAGGATGATCTATGTAAAGTCTTACCACCACCTGGTAGAAATAGAACACAAGGCCCTTTGGGCTATCATGTTCCTAAACATGGACCTTGATAAGGAAGGAAAAAAGTGATTTCTACAGTTGCAAGAGCTGGAAGAGATGAGGTTACACACCCACAGAAATGCTAGCATTTACAAGCAGAGGACCAAGGTGTGGCATGAAACCCTCCTAAATAGTAAGAATGTTGTTGAAGGGGACACGTTCCTCCTATTCAATTCCAACATCAGGTTGTTCTCAGGAAAGTTAACATCAAGATGGCATGCCCCATTAACTGTATCAAAAATATACCCATCAGGAATGATGGAGATCACTAGCGAGAAGACTAGGAATTTCAAGGTGAATGGACATTGAGTCAAGAGGTATTATGAGGATGAGGCTTTTGTTAGGAGGTTAGAACTCAAATTAGAGGAGCCACAACCAACATTAACCAACGAGTATTAAAGACAAAAATAGGAAATTCACCCTAAAGACTATAAATTAGCACTTCTTGGGAGGCAATCCATGGATTTTAATCTTTATTTGTTTCCCTTTATATATTTAGACTTCCTTTATTTCACAGTAGTTGTTAATTTGAATAAATTGTTAATCTCAAGTTTTACTAGTTTTAATCTTGTTTTAAAAATTTCCTGCGATCGTCAAACTAAAAATCAGCTAATATATGTAGGCGCTTCGCTGGACTAGGGTAACCATCGGTCTTGCCATCAGGTCTCACAACCATAGGTTGTAGAAGGGAAGGAGCCACACAACTAGAAGCTTTAAAAGGAAATCAAGTAGCAGTTCAGCCAAGCCTTTGAGCATCTGACACTACCAAGCCTTTGAGCGTCTAACACTGGCAAGCCTTTGGGCATCTCATACTGCTAAGCCATAGGGTGTCTGATAGTGCCAAGCCTTCGGGCGACTAACTCTACTGAGCCATCAGTATCTGAACCATGGACAGAGCAAACCATTACATGGTCAAACATTTAGAGTCATTGGTTGTGTACAAGCTTTGGTCCTACCAGACCATCAACAATGAAAGAGAATCATGACCATCATTCCACGCCACTAAACCCAGCAGACCAAAGGCAGCCCAGGCGTCACCCCACCCTCTATAAAAACCAAAGGGTGCCATCGGGAGAGACCCTCTCAAAACCTTAGCTATCTGGACTGAATAAGAAGAACCTAGACCGAAGAAGGAGGACTCTTGAAGGAACTCATCTTCAACCTCCAACCATCGGTCATCCAGACCATTGATCTCTCCACTCGAACCCACCAAAGACCATCTCCACCTGCACTACCAGAGTTAAGGGGGCAAACTAACCACCCTATTCTAAGCCCACTACGAAGCAAGGAGACAACAACGACCAGACCGACAATGCTATCATGACAAATTTCTCCTTCATTCATTCTCATTTACCTTCACCTCTAGGATGTTTTGACCTCCAAAGATTTTTCCTTCGTCTACCTTCCTTCATCTCTATCAATCCTTTGCTATTTTGTTTTCCCAAAAACACAGACTCATGCAACCTTTAGTTGCACAACGTTTGGGTTACCGCATTTCTGACCTTCGATCACTTTTGACCTTTGATCGCCTGTCACCTTTGACCTACGATCGCTTATCACCTTCGACCTTTAATTGAAGACCAGCCATCGGTCATTCCTGCCATCAGTGGTCGACCACCATCGGTCATTGTAATGACCACACCCCTCGGTAACCCCCAATTAAGATAGACTAAGAAGCTTGTGTCATTATCCCAAAACAAGATCAATGGTTTTGAAAATAATAAAATTAATTAATAAATTCTACCACAGACTAAGCTTAAAACATGATAATTTTTTTCTTTTCCCATACCTTTCAAGTATGGGACTTTGGAACTTTACCCCAGATAGGAATCTATCTATCTAAGCCTCCAATCTTTAGATAACTATATTCTTCCAATGTCATTTTAATTATTCATCCACTTTCTGTCATGCATATATCTAATTGTAACCCTAAAACACTGACAAACAAAATGTCGGTCAGTATAAAGATTGTATTGGTATGTGGCAGCAACCAAAATCTTACACATATATTGTAACAAAATATTCACATCAAATATTTGTTACCAATTAAAGTTTACATTTTTGTTATAACTTACCAACCATTTTTACCCATTCTCTGGTGTACCATTTCTTAGGGTTTAGTCCTGCAATGGACATTAGGCTACCATCTCCTTCCTGAGCTTGGTACCTTAAGGGCCACCTCTCTAGGTTCAATGTAGTCTTCCCATACAGAGTTTGACCACTCATGACCTTCGCTCTGGAGCTTGGTCTCTAATCATCATAAATCATAAATCATAAATCATAAATCATAAATCATAAATCCAGAGGTGGTATGTAGGTTCGGGCAAGTCATAAGCAATATATCATGATAATCATAGTCACTTTATAGATTGCAGGAAATAAAGTCATCCAAACATTTAATCTCAAGCAATCAGTAAAACCACGGAAATCTCTGTGAAACGGAAGTGATTAACCTTAATAATAACCACATACTTGATTTGGAAGTCTCAAAGAATCAAGAAAGATATCAATCAAAACAGGAAATCCAATCAAACAAGTCAAGCAAATCACTCAAGAAATCTGAATCCTAAAAAACATGTATTACCTAATCATTACATACTCATCAAAATCCATTTTATTGACTTGGGAATCCCTTATAGTCTTTCTAGGTTTAATTAGGGTTTCCTTAGGTTTCCTTAGATCTATTTCTCAATCTTTACCTTTTCAGGTCAACAAATCCAAAAACAACTTTTCTATGCATAAAAACCCTAATTACTCAAATTATCCACAATAAAGTTCCTTTACTCTCAATTTGTCTTAGGATCATCATCCCTCTATCTTATACATGGATTTTCAAAATGAAAACCATTAAAAGTCATATTCACCTAAATTAGGGTTTCTAAGCCCACTAATACACTTTCATATACATGGAACCCTAAATTGAGCCAATTATGCACAAAGATCATCTTTTTAGACCTATCCTCCTTTTATTAACTATAGGTTAATATTGGATTAAATCATCCAAAGAACATCATTAAATCCCATTAACATCAAAATCTAGGGTTTTCCATTAATAAATCCATTAAAGGTGAAAACCTTATATACTTTTTGAATTGCAAGAAAAATAGGCTTTAATTATATTTTTTTGAATCCTACATTTTTTCTGATCAACTTTCATATATATATATATAAAAATATATATATATATATATATGTATATATGTATGTCATCATCGAATTAACCTATAATTAGTTATGATTTTATCAAAAAAACCCTTTGCTGGCCAATCAGGGATCACTACATAGCTTAGCCAACTCACTTGAGTCACGCTAGTGGGGCCAGGCTCGAGCCAATCGGCTCACGCCACGTCAGCAGTCGGGCCCGCGAGAAAATTCACCTACGTGCTTAAAGACAAGACGTGAAAAGACAAAAACACCCCTTACCAGCGAAGAGGCGAGTCGGGGCAGACTGGACAATCCCCAATAGGCTGTTTTCAACTTCGCACGCGCACAACACTGCCTGAGCCAGTCAACTTTGTCATTGACTCTGGGATTCCGATCCCCTGAGCATTACATGAATATCTTGTTGCCTTCTCTGCCTTGAGTTGAACTTGTAGATGGATTCAATTCCTGTGATGGTGGTCAGGACCAGTGGGTCGTGGAGATGCCTCCTCCTGTGAGATGACGATGAGAAAGGGACAACGAGATTCGGGCTATGAGCAGAATTGAGCGAAGGGAACTATGTGCAAGGTCAAGGGGAATCTCGTAGATGAGCTGAGGGTTTCGTTGGGACCTCTACCCCCCTTATGTAGCCTCAGGTCTCCAGTGCGGGGTGTTGTACTCCCTATGGATTGGGGAAACTATGAGTAATCCCCCAAATCCCACCAAACCCAAGACTTCTCAACCTCAAAAGGTCTCCAAAATGCAATGGGAATGTTTCCACATTTGCTCGTGCATCAGGGCGTGGGATAATCAGAGAAGAAGATTTCTCCTATTACCACTTGGTCTGGGGTTCTAGACGATGACCCGACACCGTCAGATTGTGAAAACAATGACCCAGATCATTTGAGTCATCTACAAAACTGAATTATCAAACGTGATATTTAATGCACATATACTTGATAATCGTATCACTTCAGGATTTCTATGAAAATCCATATCTCTCAAACATTTAATCCTTTTTCTTCCAAATTTTAAGGGAACCTTCCTAATGACTTAATCTACACGTGTGCAAATTTTGAGTCCCAAATTTGAAAGAATGAAAGACTTTTCTTCATATGCAAGTTATCACTTAATAAAGTATATTTTATTCATATTTTCTCTCTCTTACTCTTTTATTTTCTTTATTTGGATTCCTTTTACCATTAGAAACCATGTGGATTCAAATAATCATCCATATTGGGTAAACACTCCACTTTCTAGAGAATTCTACATATTTCTCAATATTATCTTAATTTCCTTTTCTGTTTATGCAGTATTAGATTTATTTCCATTTTTCTTTTCTTTTTATCATATTGGACTTAATACTCAGTAGGGTCCACAAAAATATTAATTCAAAGGAAATATTACCAAATAAATCCATTCATTACACATAAATTATACAATTTTCAAAATCATATATTTTATTGGAGAAAGTGCATTTCAACCCATACCCATGAAAATCGAGGTTATAACATCCTCCCCTCCTTATAGAAATTTTACCCACAAAATTGAAGTAATCAAACAAACAAATCAGGATAGGCTTTTTCCATGTCCGTCTTCAGCTCCCATGTGGCTTCATCATCTCCATGGTGCTTCCAAAGAACCTTTACCATCTCTATATTCTTACTCCTGAGCTCTTTCACCTTGGTATCTAGTATCCTCACCGGTGACTCAGGGTATGTCAGCCTCCCTTGGAGTTCAATAAGTTCAATGCTCAGCACATGGCTCGGATCTTTCACACAGTGCTTCAGATTGGACACATGGAAAACATCATGCATCATACTATACTGAGGGGGTAATGCCAAACGATATGCATCTTCACCAATCCATTCTATGACCTCAAACAGACCCACATATCTAGGACTCAACTTTCCTCTATTTTTAGCTATAGCTTAGAGTTATGGGATTTTCAAAAAATACATGCTCACCCATAGTGAACTGTAAGTCAGTCCACTTCACATCATCATATGACTTCTATCGATCTTGGGCTCTCTTATGCCTCTACTTGATCAAATCAACTTTATCTGCATACACTTGGAGCTCATCTGACATAAACAAGGTCCTATCACCGACATCATCCCAGTGAAGCGATGACCAACACTGTCTCCCATATAGATCTTCATAAAGAGGCATCCTGATACTATCTTGGTAGTTGTTTTTGTACGCAAACTCGACGATGGGCAAGTATTGCTCCCATGATCCAAACCAATCGAGAACACATGCTCTCAGTAGGTCCTATAATGTCTGAATTGTCCTTTCTAACTATCCATTAGTCTGGGGGTGATATGTTGTACTGAACTTTAATCTTGTATCGAGCTCCTCCTGTACATGCTTCCACAACTTGGAAGTGAAGTTTAGGTCTTGATCGAAAATGATCAAACCTGGCACACGATGGAACCTTACGATCTCTCTAATGTAAAGGTCAGCTAGATCTGTCACCCTGGTAGTATAATTTAAGGCAAGAAAATGTGGTGACTTGGTAAGGCAATCTACCACGACCCATATAGCATCATGACCTCTCTTGGTCTTGGGGAGACCCACCACAAAGTCCATGGTGATCTGTTCCCATTTCCACTTAGGAATCTCAATCGACTTTAATAGTCCACTGGTTCGTTTGTGTTTAGCTTTCACCATTAGGCACGTGAGACAGCTGGCTACATACACTGCTATGTCCTTCTACATTCCTAGCCAGCATAAGTACCAATGCAGGTCCTTAAACATCTTAGTAGTGTCTGGGTGTACCGCGTACTTAGATCCATGGGCTTCCTACAAGATATGGTCCTTCAAAGGTGAATCCTCAAGAAGCCATATATGACTCTTGTAGAGGATTCCACCATCTACTCCCACTAAGAGATGGGTCTACAAATTCTCTAACAATCCCTTCATCTTACCAATCTCTAAACTGACCAACTGAGCAACTACTAAATCGCTCAACATGTCTGATTTTATCTAAATGTTAACCAAATGAACTTGGTCTTCTAATAGTTGTGGAGCCCACTCAACAAGCTCTTCTAGATTCCTCTACTGGCTAGACAAGACAATTGCACACCTGAGCTATTTTCAACTAAGAACATCAGCTACAACATTAGCTTTTCAAGGGTGATAGGCGATAGTGAATTCATAGTCTTTCATATACTCCATCCACTGTCTTTGTCATAAATTCAGATCTCTTTGTGCTAGAAGATACTTAAAACTCTTATGGTCAGTGTGGATCTCAAAGGTAGCTCTGTATTGATAGTGCTGCCAGATCTTTAGGGCATGAATGATAGTAGCCAACTCTAAATCATGTGTTGGGTAGTTCACCTCGTTGGGCTTGAGCTTTCGGGAGGCATATGCAACAACATGCCTATTCTATTCCAACAAACATCCAAGCCTCATCTTCGACGCGTTGGTGAAGATCATGAAACCTTCATTACCGAATAGTAGAGTCAACACCGGAGATGTGCTCAACTTCTCTTTCAGCTCCTGAAAGCGAGCTTCACACACGTCTGATCATACAAACTTTTCATCCTTCTGGGTAACCTTGGTGAGCGGCAAAGCTATCTTTGAGAAATATTTTATGAAGCACTGATAGTATCCGGCCAATCCTAGGAAGCTGTGGATCTCAAAAGGGTTCTTCAGTGTAGGCCAATCTCGAACAGCCGACACTTTAGCTGGATCCACTGCTATTGTGCCTCCGAATATGATGTGTCTAAGGAACATGACACAATCTATCTAAAACCCACAATTCAAGAATTTCCCATAGAACTTCTACTTTCTCAAGATATCAAGGACTCTACCCAAGTGGTCACGGTGTTTCTCTAAGTTCTCAGAATAAAACAGGATGTCATATATGAACACGATGACAAATGAGTCAAGGAAAGGCTGGAACACATTATTCATGAGATTCATAAATACACTCAATGCATTAGAAAACCCAAAAGGCATAACCACAAACTCATAGTGGCCATAACGGGTCTAGAAAGCCATCTTAGAGATGTCATCACTCTTGACTCTCACCTGGTGGTACCCATACCTCAAATTGATCTTAGAAAAGACTTAAGAAGATTTGAGTTGGTCAAAGAGGTCATCTATACAGGGTAAAGGATAATTATTCTTAGTGGTAGCCTGATTAATCATCCAGTAGTTGATAAACCTGAGCAACCCATCCTTCTTGTTCACAAAAAGGATTGTTGCTCCCCATGGGGATGTACTAGGTCTAATGAAACCTTTATCTAGTTGTTCATGTAGTTGTTTCTTCAACTCAAGCAACTCAGCAGGGGCCATCCTGTAGGGTGCCTTAGATATAGGGTTTGTCCCAAGAGCTAGCTCTATTCAAAAGTTCACCTCTCTCTTAGGAGGAATCTGAGGCAGGTCATCTAGGAATAAATCATCATAGTCCCTGACTACCTCTATTTCCTCAAGGGGTCTCACCTTAGTCTCTAGCTTGGTGACTACTGCTAGGAAATCTTGGCAACCTTTGGTTATCATCTGCTCGACCTTCAGAGCCGACACATACAAGATGGTGGTCGCATATTTCCTTCCTCGAATAGTAAAGTGTGGGTAACCAGGTTTCCTTATAAGGATCTTCTTTTTCCTACAGTCAATCTGTGCTCTATTGGTGTAAAGACAATCCATACCAATGATCACATCGAAATCATTCATATCGAGGAGGATAAAGTTAGTGTGACTCAGGTAAGGGTTTTTCAAAGAGATGTATATATTTGACCACTCGGGGTTGTGACATCCAAAATATAATGTAAATCCTTGATATCCAAACAAAGGGTAGTTGCCAAATTTCTCAAAATTAAAGTATTAGTAGAACCAGAATAAAAAATAGCTTTTACATCTTGTCCCATGACTTCAAGCATGCCTACATAGTTTTCCATAATGTATCAGACTACTACTACATGATCAAGCTAAAACAGAAAGGAAAACTCTAATGGTTATTACCCGCTATCAAACATTAGCATTGGCCTGAGTCTTTTCATTGTCGATGGTTAAAACTCAGGTTTGCCTTCACTCTCCAGCGGGCGGAACTCCAACTAGTGCACCGGCTCCTACTGGGGTGCTGCTGCCATAGGTTGTGCTTCTACCAGACTCGAACCTCTCAGATCAGGCATAGAACAATTGATGATGAAGTGTCCCTCTTGCTGGAAACAAAAACACACCTTCTTCTCAAAGCAACACTAACATGGTTGTGCCTGTCTACAATTATCGCACTTCAGGTGATTGTTTCTCGCCATGGGGCCTTCCTTTTCCTCCATGCTTGCCCTTGGCATTGTTATACCCTTATCCCTTCTTGTGGTTATTCTTCAGGCTAGAAGTTCCTTCAGCATAGCCTGGGTACCCCTTAGATGCGTTGGGCACAAACATCACTGTCTTCTCCATGCTCAGGGTAGTGTTGTAGGCATCAAAGAAGGTCATTGGTTTACCTGCCATCACATGCATCTTGATGGTGGGGTGTAGACATTCCATGAAGTGGTCCACCCTCCTCTCCTCCATCAACATGTACCCAAAATGCTCCAGCAGGTGAAACTTGCGAGCGTAGTCTACAAAGGAGAGGTTTCCTTGTACGACGAAGGTGAACTCCTTCTCCTTCTCCTTCTTGGCTGAGATGGGCACGAACCTAGCAGAGAAGATGGTTTTAAAATCCATCTAGGCCATCAGATCTTTATTTAGGTCTCAGCCTATGATGTGGTTCTCCCACCATATCTTAGGTTCTCCTTCCAAAAGATGGGTAGCAAACAAGACCTTCTTGTTCAGTTGAACCTCAAGCATGCAGAACCCATTCTTGACTGCAAGTAGACATGCATCATCCCTATCGATGAGTTCCATCTTTTCCTCTCCCCATAACTTCTCTATTTTCAGCTTCACAAAGTCCATGATGGTGGCTCTGAATTGGGGACAAACTCATAGAGGATCTCCATCTTCACCTATGCTGGTGTCCTTGAGAGACAAAACACTTATGGCCTCAGTTAACATCTTCTAATGCTCCATCCAAAGGGCATCGGGTGTATGGACCACCACAGTAGGCCCAGGGTTTGTCGTGGTGTCGATCTTGGGCTTGTCTTCTCTGACTGGTCCCTCTTTCCGGTCATCATCCTTGTCTAAGTGGTCAAAAGGAACGTGCTTAAGGTCCAAGCCTTCCTCTGAGGCTTCGTCGAGTCTCTTCCTCTTCCTCGAGGACTCGTCACCATGGTCTCTCCTCCTCTTCCTCTTCCTCGAGTCAAATCCTCAAGTTTTAGCTAGGTAGTCACATAGATTCAGGGAGTCCTCGTAAACTGACTAGCGGGGTGAAATAAAATCTTGCCGGCCCCTAGACTGTGATCCTTTTCTAGACACCTCCATCTTTGGAAAATCCTCTAATAACTCCCTTGGGCTCAAAAGAGTTTGTAAAATTTAATAATTATTAGGAATTATATAGAAAACCATGATCTGATACCAAATGTAACGACCCCACCCCTCGATAACCCCCAATTAAGGAAGACCAAGAAGCTGGTATCGTTATCTCAAAACATGATCAATGGTTTTGCAAATAATAAAAAATAATTAATAAATTCTACCACAAACAAAGCTTAAAACATGATAAAATTAATATTTTTGCATACCTTTCAAATATTAGACTTTGGAACTTTACCCCAGATAGGAATCTATTTATCTAATCTGCCATTCTTTAGATAACTACATTCTTCAAATGCCACTTTAATTATTAATCCACTTTCTGTCATGCGTATTGTAACCCTAAAACGGTGACAAACAAAACGTCGGTCAATATAAAGATTTACTGGTATGTGGTGGAAACCAAAATCTTGTACATATATTGTAACAACATATTCACATCAAATATTTGTTACCAATCAAATTTTATGTTTTCATTATAACTTCCCAACCACTTTTACCCATCCTCTGGTGTACCCTTTCTTAGGGTTTAGTCCTGCAATGGACATTAGGCTACCATCTCCATCTTGAGCTTGGTACCTTATGGGCCACCTCTCTAGGTTCCATGTAGTCTTCCCATCCAGGGTTTGACCACTCATGACCTGCCCTCCAGGGCTTGATCTCTCATCATCATAAATCATAAATCATAAATCCAAAGGTGGTATGCAGGTTCGGGCAAGTCATAAGCAATATATGATGATAATCATAATCACTTTATAGACTGTAGGAAATAAAGTCATCCAAACAGTTAATCTCAAGAAATTAGTAAAACCACAGAAATCACTGTGAGACTAAAGTGATTAATCATAATAAGAACCACATACCTGATCTGGAAGTCTCAAAGAATCAAGCAAGATATCCAATTTAAACAACCAGTCCAATCAACCAAGTCAAGTAAATCACACAAGCGATCTGAATCCTGAAAAGCATGTATTACCTAATCATTACATACTCATCAAAATCCCTTTTACTAACTTGGGAATCCCTTCTTCGGCTTCTAGGTTTAAATAGGGTTTCCTTAGATCTATTTCCCAATCTTTACCTTTTTAGGTCAACAAACCCTAAAATAGCTTTTCTATGAATAAAACCCCTTATTACTCAAATTATCCACATTACAGTTCCTTTATTCTCAAATTGGCTTAGGATCATCATCCATTTATATAATACACGAATTTTCAAAATAAAAACCATTAAAAGTCATATTCACCAAAATTAGGGTTTCTAAGCCCACTAATGTACTTTCTTATACATGGAACCCTAAATTGAGCCAATTATGCACAAAGATCATCTTTTCAGATCTAAATCTTCCTTTTATTAACATGTTAATATTGGCTTAAATCATTCAAAGAACATCATTAAATCCCATTAACATCAAAACTTAGGGTTTTCCATTAATAAATCCATTAAAGGTGACAACCTTATATACTTTTCCAACTGCAAGTAGAAACATGCTTCCATTATATTTTTATTGAATCCTACATAATTTTCTTCTCAACTTTCATATATAACATGTAATCATCGGATTAACCTATAATTAGTTATGATTTTATCAATAAAACCCTTTTTTGGCCAATCAGGGATCACCACGTAGCATACCTGAATCACTTGAGTCGTGCTAGTGGGGCCAGGCTTGAGCCAATCGGCTCATGCCACATCAGCACTTGGGCCCACAAGAAAACTTACCTACACGCTTAAAGACAAGATGTGAAAAGATAAAAGCACCCCTTACCTGTTGGGTTTTAGGGGAGGCAGAGAAGGCAGCGGAAACAAAAAAATTTCTCCCCCAAACCCGAAATAAGGAAACACGTCAACATCTATATAATAGGAAAGGATGGTTTATGGAATCATACATTGTCCCTGGGCTTTCTCGGGGACAATACCTCGCGCCTTGTGTGGTCTTCAACTCCGGTCTTTGACGGTGTCTGTGCAGCTCCTGGTCGCACCAGGACTGATGAATCCTGGTCTCACCGGACTGTCAGGTTGACAGTTGTCCTCCTGAGAGGCAGAATCCTCCCGCCTCTGAAGTAGTCCACACGGACCACATGGAACTCCACACTCCTTGTCCCATAAGGAAGTGGAAGGAGTCGCACCACCCTGTTGACGTACTAGTCGCCAACACACTCTTCTGCCTCCAGTTGCAACTGCAGTTGTCTTTCCCTTGCTGCGCCTCCCTTTGCGGGTAGCACTTGCTCGGGCTCTCTCAGTTACCAAAACTAGAGAACGACAACTTTGCAGAGAAACTGGTTGAACTAAGTTGTACTTTGAGAAGCCCCCAATACCCCTATATATAGGAGGGTCATGGGACAGGGTTCTCTATCCCGGGAAATGCGAGACTAAAAGCAGGAGTAGAAGGGTTCGAGATTTTCCACAAAAGCAATCAACTCGCAACCTGAACCGATCATTTCATAACTGAAACGGTCGGTTGGTGACCTGAACCGGTCGGTTCACAAGTGAACCGGTCAGTTGGGACACCTCAACCAGTCGGTTCACAAGTGAACCGGTCGGTTGGTGGTCCTGGTCAATTCCCGATTGACTTTCCTTCTTTTGTTTCTAATTGGTATCGAATACCAATCCTTGTTCCAATCAAATTGGGCAAGTGAAATGCAAGGACAATTCTTACCAATCCTACTTTCCCAACTTGCTCGGTTGCATCAATTAAATGGATCATTTCAACACTTGAAGCAATTGGTTCACCCTGATCTTGAGTCGATCGGCTCAACACTTGAGCGGACCGGTTTAGCAACCTCAGCCGACCAGTTCAACACTTGAACCGATCGGTTGGGAGTGCAGGTTGTGCAAAATCAGTCAATTGCGATTTCAATCAATCTGATACTCCAATCAATGTATCCAACACCATGAACATTATGAGATTGAGCTATCAATTGATTTAGTGTTTAATTGAACTACCAAACTCCTTTAGTAATCAATCTAAACATTGCTTGTGGACAAAACTCCTCTTCCAGGTTAAATCCTATGTGTGTGACCCTGCAGGTCCATTTCACGTTGGCAGTGAAAGTCCATAACACTTATGACTTCACAAGCAAAGAGCGGTGCCTAGTCACACATCAGTGCTACCAAAGTGAAAGTAGAAAGTTGGAGAACAACTTTCAATCCTACAATTTGTGAATGGTGTTACAGTGAATGTATAATTCCTTTGTCACTGACATCCCGAATGAACTCGAGGCATGGAACGGTCATCCTGTCAACGTTCATTCACTTTCTTGATCTCAGAGTAGATTGAACGAGATATGTATGACATCAATATCACATACTGATTCACACATGCATGCACACGCCTATCTCAATCCTACTCATCAAGTGGCCTTGGATATCAAACTCCCTCAGGAGGGACAAATCCCATATCTATCACTCACCCCTCAAAAGCCCCATGTGTCAAAGCCACCCAATCATCACCTTTATAACAACCCATGTTTCAGGACTGTGTTTGATGATGTCAAAAAAGTGTGCCCAACGAAATGTGTTGAGTGCATTGATTTCAGGTCTAAGAATCACACTCACCACCATCACTGTGAGTACTGACTGTGACTACCATGTCATGGTTCCATGTGTCAAACTCACGGTGGGTCCGTCCGGTACACTTGTTCTCTAACAAGTACATATGTGTTTGGTTTGATATCTCTATATCATGACTAATGAGATTCTATCATCAACCAACACCACAATCTAGTCTTGTGTGTCATTGCTGTCTATCTACCTTCCACAATGACATATAACCAGGGACATAACAAGAATGTACAAACTCTTAGCATCTGTATGATCTCATCGTTCAGGTCATTAACCTGAAGGCATACATCATTGAGTAATGTCATTCTCTAGACATTGAATATGTTCTATCACTATCTCATATGATTGAACCAGAAAGAATTGGAAGTTTGCCTTTGATGTTTATCAAATCAATCTTAATGTATCTCACCAATCATCCCATGATTGGCTCTCAGGGCATACATACCAACAGACTCCCACTTGCACTGCGAGCCAATCACCCTTGAATCATATTCATAGTGATCTTCAAACATGTCCCACATGTTACTGTGCTCTTGTGTTAATATAGTGAGTAATGGCAACACCTTGCCAAAGTCAGTATAAATTGCATGTCTCACATCTCTTCGCTATACGTCACACGTATGAGATGGAGTTGCCGTAATATGCGATCTAGTATTCCTTTGCTAACCTTTAGCCACATTGCATGATCAAGGATTCCATACTTGTCATCAATGAGCGGAATTTCTATAAGTTCATCTCATGAACTTCCAGATCCATATAGTATCTACTGTTGTTCTATAACACATAGATACTCGATATTTTATTTTAAATGGTTTTTATTGGAACACTTCTAATTATTAACAAACTTTCACTTTTATACATCCTATGTATATTTTCCAATTAATTTTTTGTCCTTTTGGAAGTTCGCATCAATGTAACTCTTTACATTCAACTCTTCCTTATATCCATAGAACTAGTACTTTTCAAGTACTTATCAAGTTCTCATGGTGTTCCAGTAACCCTTACTGGAAGTAGACAGACATCCACTCGTCATGTCCCACATACGAGTTATCAGGATGAGCACATCATCTTGCCATGTCCTACATACAAGATGATGAAAGCATTTTGTTCTTGCCATGTCGATACATGCAAGATAATGGTATGATTACATACATGATAGATCCATATCTATTCTTAGTGTTCTCATTCTTCATAAGAATTGGACACCTGGCCTTGGGATATTAACTCCATGTAACATGGACAAGTTTTCTCCCACTTAATCTGTGCATACTGAACCCTTCATTATAGATGGCCAATGTATGCTTTCTCTTTTCAGGTTAAGAGATTTTCGAGAACTATCTCTATAGATCTCTATTCCTATCATATATGAAACATCTCTATATTCCTTAATGATATTTTCCACTTTTGTATTTCCATTCCAGAACATTTCCATTTCACATCAGCATGTGGAATGTGAATACACTTCTACTAAATCACAGATCCCTTCTTTATCTTTGACATATCTGTCAAACCCTTTGACTATATTATCAAAATAAATATCCAATTTTGAGTTGCTTGTATTCAATCAATCACATTGATTAGTCCATTGTAACTTATTAGACTTTATTTGCATTAGTGGATTCATAAACCTTATAGGTTGTGTCACATACACATCCTTGTTTTATTCCTCATAGGAATGTGGTTTTAGTATCCATATGCCAAATGTATTAGTCATTAAGTTGCAATTAACAAGCATCATCCTTCTCAAAATTCTATCCATGTATCTTAACACTTAAGACTCATTTGCACTTATGGATTTGATCCAATGAGTGCTACCATCAAGGTCATACCTTATGGTTCACATGGATGTCATTTAGGATGTAATGGTTATAAACCATAACTCAAAATTTGGTTCCTCATATTTATCTAGATAGTTGACTCATCACATGAACAACTCATCGCATAGATAATTGAGGTGTATCTGTTAAGGCTTCAAGAACTGACAACTCCTTGTGATTCTCAATGTCCTTTATTAGTGTGGGGTATTCTTTTAAGAAGAATTCAGTTATTTGATATTCATTCTCTAACTCCTTAGAGTATGATTCCTTCTTGATTTAGACATCATCATGCCTTAATCATGAGTTCACTATGATACACTATCATAATCAATCATAAGGATCTCAAACATTTGGTCCAAGTATTTCATTCATTGATCTCATCAAGAATTAATACTTTACCAAATTTGCACTTCATCTATGATAATCTTCAACACTTCAAGATATTCATATTGGTATTTCTCTAAACACCATTTGAAGTATTAGCATTTGTTCCAATAGGTATGTAAATACATCACATGTATTATACCTAACAGGATAATCACTCTCCCACTTGATTAGTGAAGATTGATTAATCATGTCCAAGATATTCATGTCTCTTACTGGTTCTCTAACCAAAAGAGTCTAGATTTATCCATCACATGGAAACTAGAAATGAATTTCTCATGATCGATGCTAATTAGATTGTTTGAGTTATCTATAACTTTTAGGTATCATTTTATCTTATGCATATCAAATACCACAAGATAAATAAGGCATTGCCACAAAGATCATATCTTTAAGATTGAAAATTCAACTTTATTAATTGCCATCATTGTCATACAATATGAAAAAATAAAGTGTTTCTATCTATTGGCAAATATGAAATAGCAGTTCATAACTGTATTACAAGCCTTGTAGGCTGAAAATAAACTAAAGAACTCCTATCTATGGCGGAAACATTTGCCCCAATTATGAGTGCTTTACACTTTACATATTGGTATCATATACCTCAAAAAGTGTTACAAGTTTACTTTCATGACACCTTTAAGTAGAGACATCAGTCGCCTCCTTATTCCTTTGTTCTTCCAGATAGAGAGGACAATTCCTTTTCCAATGTCCTGGCTTTTGACAATGGTGGCAATTTCCTTTCTTGGTCACGCCTCCCTTGGCCTTGAGAGCTGAAGACATCTTGGGCTCCTGGCTAGCATCAGAACCTTTCTTAGCTTTGCCCTTACCCTTGCGCTTGGACTTGCCTTTCTTGCTCGTGATCACCATCACAGACTTAGGCTTGTCCTTCTTCGTCTGTATCTCGGCTGTCCTCAACATGCCCAACAACTCTGACAGTGGCCTATCAAAGTTGTTCATGTTGTAGTTCATCACAAACTGACTGTAGGATTCTGACAACGATTGCAGTATCACGTCAGTAGCCAACTCTTGGCTCAGTGGAAATCCCAGTCTCTGCAGGTTCTCCACATACCCAATCATCTTGAGTGTGTGAGGACCAACTGGATCTCCTTCTGTCATGACGCACTTGAACAGTGCCTTTGAGACATTGTATCTCTCTTGCCGTGCCTGATCTTCATACGTGTTCATGAGATGCTGAATCATCTCAATGACACCCATGTTCTCATGATGTCTCTGCAACTCATGGTTCATAGAACACAACATCAAGCACTTTGCATCAATGGCATCATCAAAATGCTTCTTGTAAGCATCTCTTTCTGCCTTTGGTGCATTAGGAGCGGGTTCCTCTGGAATTGGAGTATCCATGACATAGAGCTTTCGCTCTTGAGTGAGAACAATTCTCAATGTCCGATACCAGTCGTGGAAGTTTATCCCATTTAGCTTGTCCTTGTCAAGGACCGATCATAAAGAAAAGTGATTGTTGTTTGTTTCCATTTGAACTACAAAAGGAAAATATGCAATTTTAGTCCAAAAACTCATTTTTGACTTATTTGATTGATTTAAAAAATTTGACGATATAATTAGACCTTTAATTAATTATCGCTCCCACTATTTTACTTCAAAATGATAGCCCTCACCATCAATTCAGAAGATTGCAGCGTACAACCTTCTAGTGGGCAAGATCCTGAAATCCTTTAAGTTATGGACCAACTTTGGCTGTCACCCACAACTTAGATATCTTAGGTAGGCAACTTTTGCCAATTGCATCATATGCAACTCTTGATGAATGAACATGTACAACACCTTGCCATGAACATTGCTTGCCTCTGGGCTTAGATGCTCTAAGAATCACCAGTTAAGTCTAACCCAAAAGCCGACATAGTAAACATGCACCCTGCTTTGGCAGAACCTACATGCCTACCCTTCACACTTCCACAAGATAGACGGCGCACCACGCTTTGGCGTAAACTACGCTTGGTCGATCGAGTTTTTCATGTGTGCCGCTAATGGAAGGCATATAAGACTTAATATCTTAATGAGGGATTTGGTTTTTATATACATATACATATCCAATCACCACAATACATAGTATGTATCATATACATGCTATATCCCACAGAAAACATGCAGAATGATAAAAGCGATGATTATGGCCATCCTAATGTGATTACTCGAGCTAAGAGGAATCACGGTCATCTAGGTATACATCACATGCAACCTTCACAAGATGAATTCTATGCCTTTGCCTTCCGAGTTGATCAACTCATCATATGAATGATCTACTCTCTCTAGCCGGTCGTCTGGGTGCCACCAGCCGATCGGTTGGCTCCTCCAACCGATCAATTCGCCTGGTCATCGTGCATCTCTTCTTGGCCGCCACCCTCTCGTCTCGCTCCTCGAACCGGTCATCAACCGATCGACTCACACCTTGAACCAATCGTCTGGAAATTCAACCGACCAGTTCACGCCTTGAACCGATCCTCTCAGCTGTCTTCTGGATGTCCGCCGTCCTTTTACATAACAGGAAATAAAAATCTATCCTAATTTTACATTGCAAAAGGGAGAAACCTCGAGTTATATTCGAGGGGAGGAAAGGTAGGAAAGAATCTCAAATTATTTCGAGTTACATCAGGAATAGGAGAAGGAAGATCGGTGTGCAGACCGAGATGCAAGCAACCAAACATAACCATTCATAGATAGGGTTTATTGGCCATAACCACTCTATACATCCACCACAAAACTCGTTTAAGGGTGACGCGTATCGAGTGTATTGATAATACATATCATATATTTAATTGGGATTTGTGGATTTAGGATTGGACATGCATAAAGTCAATATTATTCGCATCGTATGCAATAAATAAAGGCGACAAACCAAAATCGATCATATCTATATTCCTAAAATATAGAGCAGTTGACGTGGCTCTGATACCACTGTTGGATTTTAGGGGAGGCAGAGAAGGCAGCGGAAACAAAAAATTTTCTCCCCCAAACCCAGAACAAGGAAACACATCAACGTCTATATAATAGGAAAAGATGGTTTGTGGAATCATACCTTGTCCCGAGGCTTGCTCGTGGACAATACCTCGTGCCTTGCGTGGTCTTCAACTCCGGTCTTCGACGGTGTCTGTGCAGATCCTGGTCGCACTGGGACTGACGACTCCTGGTCTCACCGGACTGTCAGGTTGACAGTTGTCCTCCTGAGCGGTAGAATCCTCCCGCCTCTGAAGTAGTCCACACGGACAACATGGAACTCCACACTCCTTGTCCCACAAGGAAGTGGAAGGATTCGCACCCTCCTGTTGACGTACTAGTCGCCAACACACTCTCCTGCCTCCAGTTGCAACTGCAGTTGTCTTTCCCTTGCTGTGCCTCCCTTTGCGGGTAGCACTTGCTCGGGCTCTCTCAGTTACCAAAACTAGAGAACGACAACTTTGCAGAGCAACTGGTTGCACTGAGTTGTACTTTTAGAAGCCCCCAATACCCCTATATATAGGAGGGTCATGGGATAGGGTTCTCTATCCCGGGAAATGCAGGACTAAAAGAAGGAGTAGAAGGGTTCGAGATTTTCCACAAAAGCAATCAACTCGCAACCTGAACCGATCGTTTCATAACTGATTGGTTGGGGACCTGAACCGGTCGGTTCACAAGTGAACCGGTCGGTTGGGACACCTCAACCGGTCGGTTCACAAGTGAACCGGTCGGTTGGTGGTTCTGGTCGGGTCATGATTGACTTTACTTCTTTTGTATCTAATTGGTATCGAATACCAATCCTTGTTCCAATCAAATTGGGCAAGTGAAACGCAAGGAAAATTCTTACCAATCCTACTTTCCCAACTTGCTCGGTTGCACTAGTTAAATCAATCGTTTCAACACTTGAAGCAATCGGTTCACCCTGATCTTGAGCCGACCGGTTCAGCAACCTCAATCGACCAGTTCAACACTTGAACCGATCGATTGGGAGTGCAGGTTGTGCAGAATTAGTCAATTGTGATTTCAATCAATCTGATACTCCAATCAATGTGTCCAACACCTTGAACATTATGAGATTGAGCTATCAATTAATTGAGTGTTTAATTGAACTACCAAACTCCTTTAGTAATCAATCTAAACATTGCTTGTGGACAAAACTACTCTTCCAGGTTAAATCCTATGTGTGTGACCCTGCAGGTCCATTTCACGTTGGTAATGAAAGTCCATAACACTTATGACTTCACAAGCAAAGAGCGGTGCCTAGTCACACATCAATGCTATCCAAGTGAAAGTAGAAAGCTGGAGAACAACTTTCAATCCTACAATCCATGAATGGTGTTACAGTGAATGTATAATTCCTTTGTCACTGACATACCGAATGAACTCGAGGCATGGAACGGTCATCCTGTCAACGTTCATTCACTTTCTTGATCTCAGAGTAGATTGAACGAGATATGTATGACATCAATATCACATACTGATTCACACATGCATGCGCACACCTATCTCAATCCTACTCATCAAGTGTCCTTGGATATCAAACTCCCTCAGGAGGGACAAATCTCATATATATCACTCACCCCTCAAAAGCCCCATGTGTCAAAGCCACCCAATCATCACCTTTGTAACAACCCATGTTTTAGGACTGCATTTGATGATGTCAAAGTGTGCCCAATGACATGTGTTGAGTGCAGTGATTTCAGGTCTAAGAATCACACTCACCACCATCACTGTGAGTACTGACTGTGACTACCATGTCATGGTTCCATGTGTCAAACTCAAGGTGGGTATGTCCGGTACACTTGTTCTCTAACAAGTACCTATGTGTTTGGTTTGATATCTCTATATCATGACTAATGAGATTCTGTCATCAACCAACACCACAATCTAGTCTTGTGTGTCATTGCTGTCTATCTACCTTCCACATGACATCCGACTAGGGACATAATAAGAATGTACAAACTCTTAGCATCCGTATGATCTCATCGTTCAGATCCTTAACCTGAAGGCATACGTCATTGAGTATTGTCATTCTCTAGACATTCAATCTGTTCTATCACTATCTCATATGACTGAACTAGAAAGAATTGGAAGTTTGCCTTCGATGTTTATCAAATCAATCTTAATGTATTCCACCAATCATCCCATGATTGGCTCTCAGGGCATACATACCAACATTACCTGCGAAGAGGCGAGCCAGGGCAGACTAGACAATTCCTAACAGGTCAACTTCAACCTCTCGTGCATGCAACACCACCTGAGCCAGTCAACTTTGACGTTGACTCTGGGATTCTGATCCCCTGAGCGTCGTGTGAAGATCTCGTTGCCTGTGTCACCTTGAGCCAAACTTGTACACAGATTCAATTCCTCCGATGGTGGTCAGGATTAGTGGGTCATGGAGACAGCTCCTCTTGTGAGTCGACGACGAGAAAGGGACGACGAGAGTCGGGCTATGAGCGGAATTGAGTAAAGGGAACTATGTGTAAAGTCGAGGGGAATCTCATAGACGAGCTGAGGGTTTTGTTGGGACCTCTGCCCCTTTATATAGCCTTGGGTCTCTAGTGTGGGGTTTCATACTCCCTGTGGATTGGGGAAACTATGAGTTATCCCCCAAAGCCCACCAAACCCAAGACTGCTTGACTTGGAAAGGTCTCCCGAACGCAATGGGAAAGTTACACATAGTTGCTCATGCATCAGGGTGCGAGATAATTGGAGAAGAAGATTTCTCCTATTCCCACTCAGTCTAGGGTTCTAGATGATGACCCTGCACTGTCAGATCGTGAGATCAACGACCCAGATCTCACGCATCATCCACAACACTAAATTATCAAATCCTACAAACGTGACATTTAATGCATATATACTTGATAATCATATCACTTTAGGATTTCAATGAAAATCCATATCTCTCCAACCTTTAATCCTTTTGCTTCCAAATTTTAAGGGAACCTTCACAATGACTTAATCTACATGTGTGCAAAGTTTGAGTCCCAAATTTGAAAGCATGAGAAACTTTTCTTCATATGCAAGTTGACACTTAATAAGGCACATTTTATTCATATTTTCTCTCTCTTACTATATTATTCCCTTTATTTGGATTATGTTTACCATTAGAAACCATGAGGATTCGAACAATAATCCACAATGGGTAAACACTCAACTTTCTAGATAATTATACATAATTCTCGATATTATCTTAATTTCCTTTTCTTTTTATGCATTATTAGATTTCTTTCCATTTTTCTTTTCTTTTTATCATATTGGACTTATTACTGACTAGGGTCCACGAAAATGTTCATTCAAAGGAAATATTACCAAAGGAATCCATTCGTTACACATAAATCATACAATTTTCATAATCATACATTTTATTGGAGAAAGTGCATTTTAACTAATACCCATGAAAATCAAGGTATAACAGTCATCCACCCCACTCGCGTTGCCATCGGTTTTCTTTACCATCAGTCGTCACGCTAACCATCAGTGGAACCCTTCTAAAGGTATCAATCGTCTAGTTCCTCTTGGTTGACCATACACTAACTTGCACCTTACCTTGGAAGAGATACCAAGGTATCTACTAACCACAATGGTAGGAAATATCAATCCATTTACATGTATAATTGAATTTGAAAAAACTAGGAGGATCAGAGCCTCAATGACTGCAGAGGAAATAGAGAGGCTAGAAAAACTAAATGTTGAACATGATGCCTACATCAAACTACATGGAGAACCCACTCTAGAAATCATCAGGGCACACTTGGAAGCAGACAGAGCAAGAATTTTAGATGAGGCAATCCCTAAAGAGGCTGCTAACTTGGAAAAACAAAGGAAGACAAAAGTGTCCAAATATGTCCCCTCTGAGGAAATCCAGAAACAAAAGAAGAGGAAAGCACCTAGCTCGGATTAGAAGAAACCCATAGAGATTTCGAAAATAATTGCGAAGGAGGTTGACTCTGAGAAAGAAGCTAAATCTGATGTTGTGCACCCATCGAGGGTGACTACCAGGGAAGAAATTGATAATGACTTCATACCGTGAGATGAGGAATACATGCAACTCTGGAAAAAGATGATGTTAGATAATAACTATAGAGCCACAAGGTTCGGCGACGAGGACACCCTTAAGGAGATGGGAATTTATGGTAAAGTGAATCAAAGTCTGTAGAGTGTGGGAATATACAAAGTATGCTTCAACCATCAAATATCCTATGAAAATCTCCCACTAGAGTTTATGTAATTACTGATAAGGGTCCTAGTGATGCAGGACGAATCTCAAGAATGTGGTGAAGATTTCAAATTACACGTCCGATTTATAAAATAAGATTATGTACTGACAGAGAAGGGTCTCAACTCAATATTCACAAATTCCAAAGAGGAAGCAAAGTGAGCCAAAAAGGTACCACGGGACAGAAATGCACGATGATTCATGACATACAAGGTCTAGGAAAAGCTATATGGAGAAAGAAAATTCAACTCTGGACAGTCCAAGGCCGTCATGATGCACTCAGGGTTTATGTGTGTAGTGTAAAAGATAGCCGCTAACACTCTGTTCTTCAGGACGGACAAAAGAAATGTTACAAGGATGGACCTCCATATACTATGGAGTATAATGTAAAACAAATCCATAGATGTTGGGAAATTCTAATAGATAGATTGGCAACGATAGTAGGAACAAAAGGCTCCTGTGACTTCTGCATGGGAGGACTTATAACATAGATGGACCACCGACTCGGCTATCCCAAAAAGCTCCAATGGTTCCTAAAATCAAGGGGCGACATGCTTATCGATGTGAAGTACCTCATTGCCACTAGCATACTAAAAAGGTAGAAAGGAAATCTCTACTACAAGTTCTGCAGAATGAATATGTACCTACCTCTCCATGAATGCAGCGACTACGACATTAGTAAACTCACGTTCAAGGAGGAGGAAATTTTACAAGTGATATCATCCCGATCAGCAAGAATGAGAAAACCTACTGATCCAAGAAAAAGGAGACCAAGGAGTCCAATAGAGAACCTACAGACGAGGAAGAAGCTAGTGGTACGAATGCCTAAAAGTTTGGCAAGGAAACTCACTTCACCTAAAGTTTTCAACTTGGAGGAAAGAGAAGAAAGGACCCTTAAAACCCAAGAAGCAATAACAATGATAGAGTCCATGGCACCTGAGGCAACCACCTTTGTCCACAAAAAGGTAGCAGAAGAAAAAAACGTCCCAGAAGACAAAGAGCAGCCAAAGTTAAGCATGACCTCACGCCATGATGAAGTTGATGTTGGGGATAAAGTGAATGAATCACTTGATGCAACAAATGTAAAATAACTGCATGAGAATTCTCTAGAAAGGGTGCAAGAACACCCAAAACACATCAAGCACCTAATAGGAGACCATGGAGAATCATCCTGAGAAAATGAGGCAGATCATGAAGTGAACTCAACTAGCCAACCAAAGCAACCTCGACGGGCTCCTGCTACAATGAAGTTCATGGAAATTTGGCAAGAGATAGACAACCTACGTGAGATCGTCTCAACCTCTACTCTAAATATTTTAAATATAACTTCAAATCTATAGACTCTAACTGTGCAAGTACAAAATCTATCAACAGACATGCAACGTGTTCTCAGCTTGCCACTCTAGGTGCAACAACTAGCTACAAACCAAATACAAATCATGCATGCACTGACAGGAGTGACCAACGATATCTCCATCCTAAGGAAGGAGCGAGATAACTTGCGCCAAGAAAACCAAAAGCTAAGAGAATACGTCAAAAAGAAGAAGGAAGAAACCTCCACCAGCAATGGGACATCTATTGAAAGGCAACAGACATTCACCACCGAGCCATCCATTGCAGCAGATATAGATGTACATCTAAGGGTGGATATGTTGATGGCCATTATGCAACCAACCTGACATATGCAACTAAACAAATCCGCCACTTCCGTATGAACTCTTCCAATGAAGGAAGAGGAATCAAAGAAAACTATCGAGAGTAGGAGAGTGGCCAATGAGGATGATAATTAGGCCTCCTTCCGAGCATCCCAGGGCACTCAAAAAATAAAAATGAGGACAATGGACTTGAAGTTTTTCCCAAGAAAAATGCCATTCAACCTACGGAACCATAAATTCTCACATAGCATGAAGAAGCAGTGGGAGAGAATGACATCAGAAACATAATACCTGAAGTGAGGGGGAAGTAACCTAAAAAATTGAAGATGTAATGGATGGACTTTACCCACTGTTCAACTACAAGGCTCATCCCCCTCCACATGACTATGACAACTTCATGAATGAAACACTCCTAGATGAGCTAATCGCAGTGGAGGTTAACCAATCTCCTTCCAAGCAGAGTTGGAACAAATGGCATAAGTGATTGACAAATGGGAACACAGATCACATGGTTGACAACACACCACCTAAACAAGAGGACCCTGTGTTCCCCAACCCCGCTGAAATTTCTGTAACCAATGAGAGCCCAAGCCCTACAGCACCACCTCCACTGCCATGCAAGATGGCGAACATGGACATGAACTCAATAACAGGCATGTTGGTACGTGATGTACATGTCCTAGATGATATCCTGGATGATGAAAAGTCAAGACAAGACAATGAATATAAGAACCTTTTTTTAAGGTTTTGTGCAGAACAATCATTGAAGAGTTCATATATAGAGACAAGAATGGACCAGTATTCAATGCAACCTCAAATTTTGCAACCCACCTCTTCAGAGAAAGAAGTGATACAACACCTATCGAAGAACTGTAAGATTCCTTAGATAGAAATAGAGCTTTCAAGTTCATAAATCTACCTATCAAAGCCTTCAATCACTAGCTTCTCATAGTGGTTGACCTTTTTGAAAGAAAAGTTGTCACATACAACTTTAGTGAAAAGGACCTGCCTTGTGGAAGAATGGTCTTTGAGAAACTGGAGTATAGGACAATACAGAAAGTCCCAACTTGTATGGAAAGGTTGATGCAAGGAGTGAGCAGGTGGTATCATCCCATCTGGAAAGAAATTTATATCAAATGCAGCTTAGCCCAAGAAAAGCCAAAGTCAGGGGATAATGCTTTCATAGCACTGAGGATAATAGTAGCCATCAATAGAGGAATCTCAATGGAGCATATTGCTAATGAAGATTTCATGCACTGCGAGGGAACTATGTCTCGAAGATTATCCATGACAGGAGATTTCTATGACAAAAAAGTGGCGGATATACCAAGGGGCATGTACTCCCAAATCCCTCTACTTAAAAAGATGACTTGAAGAGAGGAGCTTAGAAAGATCATGGCTACAACTGAATTCTCGAAAAATGAAGAAGGAAGGACAACCCCAACTGCCAAAAACCTTCCCCGCACCACCTCCCTATGATGAACCCATAACATCTACACCTGTCTCTGAAATCTCGATACAAGTTCCTACACCTACTAAGAGAATGCCTCCTCAAGAAGTTGAAACAACAACAAATATCCTGCAACAAAAAGAACCACCTTCTGTCCCACCTCTCACTGAGATCATCCTAGTAGAAACACCAGCTCCTGAACTGCACGTTGTTGAAAAAAGTGAGGTACACTTAGAAGAGGAAAAATGAAATGTTGGCTCACCAGAAGGAGCGCAACCAACAAATGTGATAACACCTACTTTCAAGAACTTCAATGAACTAGCATGTTATGGACTATCTGTGGAAGAATTTCAGTTTCTTATGGATGTACTGCGACTAAGGGAAGAAGATTTAGTTGTCATGTTTGAATTAGAAAACGGACAAATCCTACTCCCAGACCTCTACGATATATATATAACAAGAGGTTACATGACTGTGAATGTCATGTCAGCTTGCCAGTTACTTTTGACCAATGATCTCTCCAACATGTATATGGTGTTCTACAACATAGTGGGAGATGCCGTATCCAAAAAGGAATTAGGCGAGCTACAACAGTTGATCGAGCATTTAAAATACAATGTTCCTCAATTGGTATTTGTACCAATCTTGCATGATGGACATTGGGCACTGCTATCGGTCGATACCATCAATAAAACATCCATTTTCTATAATATATCAGATGCAATGTTTAGTAATAAGTGTACCAAATATCACAAAACTACTAACAACATCATTGAAGAAAAAGCAGCCTAGGTAGCCAACAAGATCGTCAAGCTGATACGAATGTATGGCCACTGCATTCCAGATGATACAAAATTCAAGAAACCACAGTTCTGTCGTAGCTGCCCACAATAAGAACCTCTATTAAATGACTACAACTTTTATGTACTCTTTAGGCTGCAGATACTGGCTGCATTAGGCCAAATGATTGAGCAACATCAGGACGAGTACTACCACCATCTCCGAGGATAATTTGCTATGCAGATCTTAGCTTCTGAGTGGTCAATCTCAAATAACCATCTATAAATTGCCTATTCTAGACCAACCTCATCCTTTGAAATCCTGAGGACAGGGTGGTAGATAAGTTTGGGGGGTCTAAACATGCGAACATGATATGACTCTACATTGAATATTCAAACTACCTCCTGCTTAACAAAATAATGACAAAATTTTGACAAATTTTGATTCAATTTTGGCTTAATCTATGTCCATTTATATATTCTCATTGAAATTTTGATGCACAAGTAGTCTAAAAAAGGCAAATTTTTGAATCCAATATTCCAGGATAGTGTCATAACCCCGACCCTTAGACTTTTTTATCTTCAAGCTACCTCTTAGCGTAATTACTTCAACAATGACAAACTTGGACTATTTAATCTACTTAAAATTCTGAGTGTGATAATGTTTTAATGTCATCCTTGCCTTAAAATAATATAGAAGCCACAAGAATGACTTGAAGCAAGGAGGACTCAATCTAATACACTCCAGATTGATCACTATGTTTCAAAGTATAGGTAGAAAAGGGCATAACCATGGCAAGGAGAAACAACTACCCCATCAAGTGCATTAATCCTCACTTCGGGATGAAAAGAGGCATGGAAACCCAAATCTTCTCCAAAATCCTATCATCATAAACCCTGGGAGAATAAAAAAAAGTCGAGAGGAATAAAATTATGAGAGTTGTGCCTGGAAAAATGTTGAAGGACTTTGCTAGACCAGCATATTGCTGCACTCAAGAATGCATATATGTCGTGCCTGGTAGTAGAGTCTGGAAGACAAGTTTTACACACCTACATTTCAAAGGGGGGCCCATGCAACCATGTAACGTTACATCAGGGCCCAATCGGGAAACATTGTCCTTAAGACAACTTGCATGGTTGAGCAACCCTAAGAAATGTAGGAAACACAACAACTTTAGCCTACCAACACAATAGTTACAAAATCCAAAAAAAATAAATGATGGGTATGAAAGCTACCTCCGCCAGAACCTTGCACAAGTACAACCTGGAAAAGGACCATTGGTGCATCATGTAGAAGATATTTTTCTACTAAAGAAAGTTGTACATGCAATATGAGTACCGCAACTCCAACCTGAGAGTAAGAGCCCAGGGACCTTCAAAACCTTGTCTTGATACATAAGTTTCAAATTAAGGCTGATACTATCACATTGTTCACACTCGCAAAAAGAATAACTAATAAAGCCTAGTGAAGTCATTTGATGCTTTAATTTTATTTGTTATCATGAGGACATGCTAGACTCTAAGTTTGGGGGAGTTGATAACATCCAATTTTATGGATAGTTTATGCCTTATCTTACCTCTTATCTCTCACCTTTTATATGTAGACATACCAACTTTTACTACTTTTACATTTAAAACATGTTTTACCTGACCTCCATGATAATCTCAAGCCCTTTGTGCAGATAACATGTGTACCTACGCAATAATAGGATGACCATCAGTCCCAACAATTGATCAACACCTTCTCCCAAGCACCACGAGGACCATCGGTCTTCCCTTTCCGTGGTTTTAGGGTATAAGAAGCTAAACTGTGTAACCATCATGCCCATGACCGATGGTCGCTCTGGCCCTCATCCATCGATGGCTGGTCTAACTCACCACCGATGGAAAGCCTGACCGTCCCCTGATGGCCATTCTAACACGATCGTGATGGTTCCCCAAAGTCATCAATTGAAGGTTCCACTGAAGGCCAACATTGACCAATGGACAACGACCGGTGGCAACCCTGTGAGAATAGTCATTCAGAACCATTACTCACGTGCCCTGAGGCAAGGACTTCAGATACTTGTGGTACAAGGAAAAGAGTGCCTCTAGGACGATGCACCGACTCCTATAAATTTTAAGGACCCTGACCTTCGTTTAGGGCTTACCCTGTTTGCTTTACCTGGTGCTTTGATGCCTGCTAATCACCTTGAGTGGTGATTAGGGTTTGGTTGTGCTTTGTTGAGAATCGAAGGTGCTACTTGCAAATGACCCAAGCCTAGGGTTTTGAGGGCAAGTTGCCACCTTGTAAGGTGTTCCCCTTTCTCTCTTTGCTTCCTCTAGGGTTGAGAGGAAGGCTTGGTCTTGTTGTTTGAGTTCTTTGGGCCTTAGTTGAGTTTGTTTGGGCCTTGAGGTGCCTTGTTTGGGCTTGGTTGGGCCTTGTATCAGCCAAGTGAGGTGTGTGTCGACCTAGGGTGTTTGTGTCGGCCAACATGTGAGGTGTGTCGCCCTAGTGCAAGCTTGGTGTGTCTCCATGATGCTTGGTCCAACCTTGACTTTGTTTAGTGGACACATGGTGCACATCTTGGACAAGTGTGTAAGGCTTGCTAGGGTAGGAGGCTTGAGCTTGTGGACAAGTGTCCCTTGGGTGGACGACACCTAGCATGGATCAACCTTGTTTTATCCTCCCTTTCCTTCTATATAGGTGGTTCTTTCCCTTGCTTTGAGTTCCTTTGATCTTTTGGCTCTTCTCCACCTTGAGTGCACGACACTCCTTCCTTCTTTGCTTATGTCGGCCGACACACTCCCTTGAAGAAGCAGTGGTGGCCGATACACCCCCTTGGAGGAGCTTTGGTGGTCGATATCCCTTGAAGCTTGGAGCTCTTCTTCTTCCTTGGAGCTTGGAGCTTAAGGCGGGTTGCATAATTTCTAACCCTAACTACTCTATCTCTTATTATATTCTTGTTTACATGCTAGTAGCTTAGTTCTTACTTAGTAGCCATGTTGGCCGATCCGTGTGAGTTAGGGTTTAGGGAGCAACACTCCTTTCTCCCCTTGGTCTAGAAGAGTGAGTTTGGGTCCTAGTGCCATGAGAAACACCCCTCTTTCCTAGTCGATTGAGGTGAGCTTGTGACTTAGTGGCTTGAGCAAGACTCTCTTCTCACCCTGGGCTAGAAGGTGAGCTCGTTTTGTTGACCGTGTAGAGATGTATCTTGGGTGTTTGGTTCTTGTGGAGGTGCTGCCCGAAAACCCCCTTGATCTAGTTTTCCCTTGCACGGCTTGCTCACCTTGAATCGTTTGAGAGTTCTGCTCGGTGTGGGGCGTGCGAGTCAACCCTTAGTTGCACGGCAGGCTGCACGCTTTGGAGCTGCTCGCCCAGTGGGCTTGCTCGCCCGACAGAGATGTCATGCACGGATAGACCTTGACGCACGAGCGACACACTACCATACATGCCCAACACTGCCTTGCACGCTCGACAGCCCTGCTCGCCCGACATCAGCTCGTGTCGCCCGATAGCTCTGCTCGCCCGATACACCTTGCACACTTGATAGCCTGCACGCCTAGGTACACGTTGCACTGCTACACGCGGGTGAGCACTGCCCTGTATGCTCGATAGCCCTGCTTGCCTGGACAAGTTGCACGCCAAGAGCGTCACACCTTTGCATGACACCCCTGAGTCGCCCGACACCCCTTGCTCGCTCGACAAGGTCAGCTCACCCGACACAGTCTGCACGCCCTTGCACGCGTTGCGACTAGCCGATAGACCCTGCACGCTCGCCCTTGTTTCAGTGTTGCACGTTGCACGCCTGACTCGGCTGCACGCCATGGTTTTAGATGAGGGTGAACCTTGCCCGGGATGGTCTTTTAGTGAGGGTTTTGGTATCTTTTGTGAGGAATCCTTGTGTCGAGGAAACAACCTAATTGTATATGTCCTTGATAACGTTGGTGACTCCTTGATCACTTAATGATAATGATAGCGACAATGGTAGCAGTAATAATAATACTAGTTTTGTATGTTTAGCATGATGTTGAAGCAAGGTGAAGCACATAAATAGTTGCTTAATAATGTGTCTGGTACACATGATCATCAGTGATAGTATAATTGATAATTATAGCATCTTAAATGACATCTCATGGTAGTGAGCATAGTCCTTATGTTGAACTTATAATTATTGATTGGTGCTAACCATGCAGGTACTGCATAGCCAAATGAAAGGCTATGAGGGATGGTTATATGTGAATAATGTGACGACAGGTGTATTTTGAACAATATTCCATAATGATGATGTAAGCCTTGAGAGGTTGTGGCACTTTGTGATGAGGGATTGAGATCCCATGTTATGTGATGATCCTTGAGGTGGACCTAGATGGTTGGCAAAAGGCCAAGTGATAACATGTGATGTGGGATCCTTGAAATGGATCAGGTTGATGTAATTACAATACTAACATAATGTTGAGTTTATGTTGTTTATTTCCTTCTATAGTTTGCATGTTATACAACTTGGTTGAATCTTGCAATCCATCTAAAAGATACTAATTAATCACAGTGAAATCTATCATGTAGTTGCCCTGGCCATAGATCCATCATCAGTCAGGATTGGGTGATGGTGAAACGGGTTCTCCTGCAAGTTAACCCGGAGCGCATATTTTTTAATATGCGAGGTTTCTCCTAGCCTCAAATAGAGAGGTGAAACGAGTGCAGCTGCGGTTGCAGACTCGAATATGTGATGAGCATGGTGAACATGGCCCCTGGCTCCAGATATGTGATATGATGAGCATGAATGCATTCATAGCTCAGAGCACGGTGAGTAGAACCGTGGCTCAGTTTTACTAGTGTCGTGACCTGTACCAAGGTGGGCTAGAGGAAGGGTAGCCTGAGGAGCTGACCCTGTGGCTTAAGACTACTTGAGCATGAGACTGCGGTCCTACTTTGTGTTCTCGTGTACTGACCACGAGGGGTGAGGTCGTGGATTCTGGCTCTTCCATTGACCTTATATGGCACCGGTTATGGGCTTCGCAGCCGAAGGTTGGATTTGAACGGTACGGTTCACTTCCTCAGGGCATAATAAAACGTAATCCAGCCGTTTAGTATATACTGCTTAAGATAAACACGAAACATTAGTTGAGGCCTTGTTTGTGTAATTACTCTCTTTACATCTTGCAGTTATTTATATGTTCTTTTATGACAGTAGAACTTGGATATATCTGGTAAGCTTAGATAGCTTTTCTAATAAGACTTTTCTTGCTATATCTTCTATCAGGTAGTTGCTTAATGTATATGATCTTATGAGGTTTTGCAGTTTTGGCGGGGAGTTATGCCTCTCGCTGGGACAATGTTCAATTGTCTCACTCCGTTGGTTTGCACCCTTTTTAGGTAGCCGAGCTAGACGTGGTGGTGGTCGCAGAGTTGTGGCCGAGCAGCAAGAAGATCAGTAGAAGGCAAGCGTTGGATATGCTGCTTTTGGGTGTTTTGTGATAGAGTCTAGAGTCATCCCTGTACTCTCAGGTCCTTGGCGGTGTTTTGACGCTGTTTCATGATGTACATCGATAGATGTTTTGTATATCCTATTGTTGGCCAGATGTGGGCCTTATGTACGTATAATCAGGTGATGAACTCATGATGTGACAGGACAGCTGTTGTTCTAAGCTGTGGACATGTAACCAGGCTTGAATGGATATGTATATAACTTGTTTTCTGTGCAGGATGAGGACTGGAATGTAATAGTTTCTCAGTTTATCAGTTTCCGCAATCGGTTTTAATTAACCCGTGTTTTCGATAATCTGTGGTTATGGTGCTTTCCGCACGTTTTCGCGTAACACCTCGTTATCTGTGTGATAATGGGATGTGTTGCCACAAGTTTGGTATCAGAGCTTTAGGTTCGCTGAGTCTACAGGGATTTAGGACTAGGTTGAGTCTGTTCTTAAGAGTTTTCCAGGTATTCTTACAAAATCTTCTGCCCTCAGCGGAAGAAAAGCCAAGATGTCTGGAAACCATGAAGAACATGCTCCTGAGCATAGTGATGCTGCATCGGTTGATGGAGCAGAAGGACAGGTACATGAAGATCGGGTGCCTGAGGTCCCCCAACCTGACCCAGCCATACTTGAACATCCTGCCTACCAACAGCTTATGGGGCAGATGATGGCTACGATGAATCTCATGGTTGTGCGATTACCAGTGCCCCCTCCGCGAGCACAAGTTCCCCATGGAGAAACATCGGGTATTGGGAAGACCTTCGAGCGGCTTCACCGAGTTGGAGCTTCGGATTATGCTGGAATGGATGATCCAGAGGATGCAGATCTATGGCTGACAAGTCTTGAGAAGCTTTCTGGATCCTCGACATCCCCGAAGCGGACAAGGTAAAGCATGCTGTCTACCTTCTGAAAGGTAGTGTTGGTCACTGGTGGACCATCGAGGATGAGAAGCGGCATGGTGAGGTGATCTGTTGGGAAGTATTCCGGTGCGAGTTCATCAGTCGATACTTTCCCAGGACGTATCTGGATGAGAAGATTAGTCAGTTTGAGAGTTTGCGACAGGGAACGATGAACATCACTGAGTATGAAGCCAAGTTTATGGATCTGTTAAGGTTTTGTCCTCACATGGTAGCAACAGACGAGGAACGGATCAAACGTTTCGAGAAGGGTCTGAGTGCGGAGCTGACAACACTAGTTTCTGTGTTGGAAAACCGGGAGCGGTTTGCGTTGTTTGTGGAATCTGTTTGGAGGATCGAATGATTTGTAAGGGAGAAGAGAGAGTCTATGGCTAAGAAGAGACCTACCCAGTTACCAGAGTCAGAGGTTTGGTGGCTTCAAGAAGCCCAGGTTTTCGGCACCGGCAGCGATGAGAGGTTCTGGTAGACCGTCTCAGTGGTCTCTGAGTAGAGGAAGAGGTTATGTTTCTTCACCATCTAAGGCACAAAGTTCCGCTTCTGTGGCAGTGACAGGGCCATCCAGGCCACGAGTTGATGATAGGACATGCTATGCATGTGGTCAGATAGGGCATGTCAAGTCGAGTTGTCCCTACAGGGATGAAGAAGTGACACAGCAGCTGAGGCAGAACCTTCAGGAGTCGGTGAGACCGCAGCCCAGTGGTAGCAGAGGATGAGGACGCGGTCAAGCATCTCAGGATGGATCGTCTGCTCAAGGAAGCAGAGGTCTTGGACAGCAAGCGACGACTCGATTCTATGCTATGAATCAACCAGAGGCAATAGTCAACCCACGAGTAGTGATAGGTCAGATGGAGTTATTTCATTTTGATATGTCTTCTTCTTGCTTTATATATGTTCTGGTTGACCCGGGTGCTACACACTCTTTTATTTCCTATAGTATGCTTGAGGACTGTCGTTTACCTATTAGCGGTAAGAAGGATAGCTTGTTGTTAGAAACCCCTCTTGATGGTTCCTCTTTGCTTCGAGAAGAGTGTCCATCTTGTGTCTTGTCCTTCTAGGGACACCGCATTCAAGTGGACCTTATACCGCTTGATATGTATGGTTTTGATGTTATCCTTGGGATGGATACCTTAGAGAAGTATAAAGTTGTTCTGGACTGCGGCACCAAGCAGGCAATGTTTGATGATGCTGGAGAGAAGTGGATCTTCCAGGGAGATAGGAAGATTCTTTTGACGTGTTTAGTATCAGTTATGGTGGCAGATAAGTTGCTACGACAAGGATGTGAGGCGTTCTTAGCTCATGTGGTGGATACTGTTGTGGCTGCCAAGGCGAAAGGTCCTAGCCTTGAGGAGGTGTCAGTTGTTTGAGAGTTTGCTGACATGTTTCCTGAGGAGTTTCCTGGCGTTCCTCCACCCCGAGAAATTGATTTCGAGATCAATCTGGTACCAAGTTGCTCAGACACCGTACAGAATGGCTCCAGCAGAGATGGCAAAGTTGAAGAAGCAGTTACAGGAATTGCTAGACAAGGTTTCATCTGACCAAGCACATCACCTTGGGGAGCTCCCATGTTGTTTGTCAAGAAGAAGGATGGTTCGATGCGGTTGTGTATAGACTACTGACAGTTGAACAAGGTCACGATTAAGAATAAGTACCCGTTGCCGAGGATAGATGATCTGTTTGATCAGTTGCGTGGTGCTATAGTGTTTTCAACGACCGATCTACGGTCCAGATATCATCAGTTGAGGATAAAGGCGGATGACATACCAAAGTCAGCTTTCAGGACAAGGTATGGTCATTATGAGTTTGTGGTTATGCCGTTTGGGTTAACCAATGCACCTGCTACTTTTATGGACCTGATGAACAGAGTGTTCCGTCCGTTCTTAGATTAGTTTGTCGTAGTCTTTATAGATGACATCCTGATCTATAGTCGGGACAAGCTAGAACACGAGCAACATCTTCGTCGAGCGTTGAGTCTTCTTCGTCAACATCAGTTGTATGCCAAGTTCAGTAAATGTGAGTTCTGGTTGGAAGAAGTGACTTTCTTGGGTCATGTGATATCTGCTGAAGGAGTCAAAGTAGATCCAAAGAAGGTGGAATCTGTTGATTAGGAACAGCCAATGATGCCGTCGGAAGTTCGTAGTTTCCTTGGGTTAGCAGGATACTACTGGAGGTTTATCAAGGACTTCAGTGTGATCACGTTACCGATGACGAAGTTGACCAGGAAGGATGTACCTTTTGTTTGGGATGATCGATGTCAGCAAGCTTTCCAGAGTTTGAAGGAGAAGCTGACCAGTGCTCCAGTGTTGATCTTGCCAGAGCCTGGGAAAGGCTATGTTGTTTTCTATGATGCTTCTAAGAAGGGTTTAGGTTGCGTGTTGATGCAAGAAGATCATGTGGTTTCTTTTGCCTCACGACAGCTCAAGAAGCATGAGGAGAACTACCCAACTCATGACTTGGAGTTGGCGGCAGTGGTTCATGCGTTAAAGATTTGGAGACACTATCTGTATGGGGAAGTGTGTCAGATCTTTACAGATCATAAGAATCTGAAGTATATCTTTACACAGCACGAGTTGAACATGCGATAACGACGATGGATGGAGTTGATTAATGATTATGACTGCACTATCAAGTATCATCCCGGTAAGGCGAACGTGGTAGCCTATGCGCTTAGCAGAAAGTCTTCTTCTTCTCTTTCTTCCAAAAAGGCACAATTGAGTTCTCTGGTATGCCATAGGCGAGATATGTTTGTCTCTCTGTGACAGATGAATGTGCAGATGGAAGTTTCTTTGTTGTCTAGTCTTCTCGCACAGATGCAAGTCAAGCCTACGTTGAGACAGCAGATCAAGGATGCACAGTAGACTGATGATGCGGTACAGTTGATCAGATCAGAGTTCGGCAGCGACAAGCGTGATGGGTTTCATGAGTCTGAGGATGGGCTAGTCTGCTATCATAATAGGATGGTGGTTCATGATGTTGATAAGCTGAGGGAGTTGGTGCTAGAAGAAGCACACACATCGATGTATGATATGCATCCAGGTGTCACCAAGATGTATCATAGTCTGAAGAACTTGTATTGGTGGCCCGGTTTGAAGAGAGATGTAGCTGAGTTCGTGGCGAGATGTGTGGTTTGTCAGCAAGTGAAGGTTGAACATCAGAAGCTGGCAGGAACATTGCAACCTTTGCCAATACCGCAGTGGAAATGGGATCATATAACCATGGATTTCTTAGTTGGTCTGCCCAGGACAGCTAGGAATCATGATTCCATTTGGGTGATAGTGGACATATTGACGAAGTCTGCCCATTTTCTACCTGTGAAGATGACGTATACAGCGGAGAAACTCACTCGAGTGTATGTGGATGAGATAGTTTGTTTACATGGTGTGCCAGCAACGATAGTTTCTGACAGAGGTCCTCAGTTCATGAGCCGTTTTTAGGAACAGTTGCACAGAGCGATGGGAATGCAGTTGAGGTTCGGTACAACCTTTCACCCGCAGACAGATGGACAGTCTGAAAGGACTATTCAGATTTTGGAAGATCTCCTTTGAGCTTGTGTTTTGTAGTTTCTAGGCAACTGGGATGTACATCTGAGTTTGATAGAGTTTGCCTACAACAACAGTTATCAGCGGAGCATCGACATGGCTCCTTATGAAGCTTTGTATGGAAGGAAGTGCAGATCCCCTTTGTGTTGGTATGAGTCTGGTGAGTATCAGTTGTTGGGTCCTGAGCTAGTACAACAGACAACAGAAAAGATCAAAGTGATACAACAACAGTTGAAAGTGGCACAGGACATGCATGAGTCTTATGCAGACAATCGCCGACGACCTTTGGAGTTCCAGGTAGGAGACAAAGTATATCTTAAAGTCTCACCTTGGAAAGGTGTGGAAAGGTTTGGATGGAAGGGTAAGTTGGCACCCAGGTATATGGGGCCTTACCCAGTGATAGCACGTGTTGGTAAAGTAGCTTACGAGATAGAATTGCCTCCAGAGTTGCACATGTTACATCCAGTGTTTCATGTCAGTATGCTGAAGAAAAGTCATCCGGATTCAGGAACGCTGATACAGCCAGTTGAAGTTGAGCTTGATGAAGATGTGACCTACGAGGAAGGTCCTGTGGCGATTCTTGACAGAAGAGTTAAGAAGCTGAAGAGGAAGGACCTGGTTCTTTTGAAAGTTCTTTGGCAGTCGTGGCGTTGAGGAAGCCACGTGGGAGCTTGAGGAAGAGATGAGGAGGAAGTATTCCTCGCTTTTCTCTTCAGATTTTGGGGACGAAATCCCTTAAAAGGGGGTTAGATTGTAAGGACCCTGACCTTCGTTTAGGGCTTACCCTGTTTGCTTTGCTTAAACCTGGTGCTTTGATGCCTGCTAATCACCTTGAGTGGTGATTAGGGTTTGGTTGTGCTTTGTTGAACATCGAAGGTGCTACTTGCAAATAACCCAAGCCTAGGGTTTTGAGGGCAAGTTGCCACCTTGTGAGGTGTTCCCCTCTCTCTTTGCTTCCTCTAGGGTTGAGAGGAAGGCTTGGGCTTGTTGTTTGAGTTCTTTGGGCCTTAGTTGAGTTTGTTTGGGCCTTGAGGTGCCTTGTTTGGGCTTGGTTGGGCCTTGTATCGTCCAAGTGAGGTGTGTTCGACCTAGGGTGTTTGTGTCGGCCAACATGTGAGGTGTGTCACCCTAGTGCAAGCTTGGTGTGTCGCCATGATGCTTGGTCCAACCTTGACTTTGTTTAGTGGACACATGGTGCACATCTTGGACAAGTGTGTAAGGCTTTCTAGGGTAGGAGGCTTGAGCTTGTGGACAAGTGTCCCTTGGGTGGATGACACCTAGCATGGATCAACCTTGTTTTCTCCTCCCTTTCCTTCTATATAGGTGGTTCTTTCCCTTGCTTTGAGTTCCTTTGATCTTTTGGCTCTTCTCCACCTTGAGTGCACGACACTCCTTCCTTCTTTGCTTGTGTTGGCCGACACACTCCCTTGAAGAAGCAGTGGTGGCTGATAAACCCCCTTGGAGGAGCTTTGGTTGTCGATATCCCTTGAATCTCGGAGCTCTTCTTCTTCCTTGGAGCTTGGAGCTTAAGGTGGGTTGCATAATTTCTAACCCTAACTACTCTATCTCTTGTTATATTCTTGTTTACATGCTAGTAGCTTAGTTCTTGCTTAGTAGCCATGTTGGCCGATCCATGTGAGTTAGGGTTTAGGGAGCAACACTCCTTTCTCCCCTTGGTCTAGAAGAGTGAGTTTGGGTCCTAGTGCCATGAGCAACACCCCTCTTTCCTAGTCGATTGAGGTGAGCTTGTGACTTAGTGGCTTGAGCAAGACTCTTTTCTCACCCTGGGCTAGAAGGTGAGCTCATTTTGTTGACCGTGTAGAGATGTATCTTGGGTGTGCGGTGCTTGTGGATGTGCTGCCCGACAGCCCCCTTGATCTAGTTTTCCCTTGCACGGCCTGCTCACCTTGAATCGGTTGAGAGTTCTTCTCGGTGTGGGGCGTGCGAGCCAACACTTAGTTGCACGGCAGGCTACATGCTTTGGAGCTGCTCGCCTAGTGGGCTTGCTCGCCCGACAGAGATGTCTTGCACGGATAGACCTTGACGCGCGAGCGACACACTACCCTACACGCCCAACACTACCTTTCACGCTCGACAACCCTGCGTGCCCGACATCAGCCCGTATCGCCCGACAGCTCTGCTCGCCCGATACACCTTGCACACTTGATAGCCTGCATGCCTAGGTACACGTTGCACTGCTGCACGCGGGTGAGCACTACCCTGTACGCTCGATATCCCTGCTCGCCCGGCCAAGTTGCATGCCAAGAGCATCACACCTTTGCATGACACCCCTGAGTCGCCCGACACCCCTTGCTCGCTCAACAAGGTCAACTCACCCGACACAGTCTGCACGCCCTTGCACGCGTTGCGACTAGCCGATAGACCCTGCATGCTCGCCCTTGTTTCAGTGTTGCATGCTACACGCCTGACTCGGCTGCACGCCATGGTTTTAGGTGAGGGTGAACCTTGCCCGGGATGGTCTTTTAGTGAGGGTTTTGGTATCTTTTGTGAGGAATCCTTGTGTCGAGGAAACAACCTAATTGTATATGTCCTTGATAACGTTGGTGACTCCTTGATCACTTAATGATAATGATAGTGACAATGGTAGCAGTAATAATAATGCTAGTTTTGTATGTTTAACATGATGTTGAAGCAAGGTGAATCACATAAATAGTTGCTTAATAATGTTTCTGGTACACATGATCATCAGTGACTGTATAATTGATAATTATAGCATCTTAAATGACATCTCATGGTAGTGAGAATAGTCCTTATGTTGAACTTATAATTATTGAATGGTGCTAACCATGCAGGTACTGCATAGCCAAATGAAAGGCTATGAGGGATGGTTATATGTGAATACTGTGACGACAGGTGTATTTTGAACGATATTCCATAATGATGATGTAAGCCTTCAGAGGTTGTGGCACTATGCGATGAGGGATTGAGATCCCATGTTATGTGATGATCCTTGAGATGGACCTAGATGGTTGGCAAGAGGCCAAGTGATAACATGTGATGTGGGATCCTTGAGATGGATCAGGTTGATGTAATTACAATAATAACATAATGTTGAGTTTATGTTGTTTATTTTCTTCTATAGTTTGCATGTTATACAACTTGGTTGAATCTTGCAATCCATCTAAAAGATACTAATTAATCACAGTGAAATCTATCATGTAGTTGCCCTGGCCATAGATCCATCATCAGTCAGGATTGGGTGATGGTGAAACGGATTCTCCTGCGGGTTAACCCGGAGCGCATATTTTTTAATATGCAAGGTTTCTCCTAGCCTCAAATAGAGAGGTGAAATGAGTGTAGCTGCGGTTGCAGACTCGGATATGTGATGAGCATGGTGAACATGGCCCCTGGCTCCGGATATGTGATATGATGAGCATGAATGCGTTCATAGCTCAGAGCACGGTGAGTAGACCCGTGGCTCAGTTTTACTAGCGTCGTGACCTGTACCAAGGCGGGCTAGAGGAAGGGTAGCCTGAGGAGCTGACCCTGTGGCTTAAGACAACTTGAGCATGAGACTGCGGTCCTCTTTGTGTTCTCGTGTACTGACCACGAGGGGTGAGGTCGTGGATTCCGGCTCTTCCATTGACCTTGTATGGTACCGGTTATGGGCTTCGCAGCCGAAGGTTGGATTTGAACGGTAGGCTTCACTTCCTCAGGGCATAATAAAACGTAATACAGTCGTTTAGTATATACTGCTTAAGACAAACACGAAACATTGGTTGAGGCCTTATTTGTGTAATTACTCTCTTTACATCTTGCAGTTATTTATATGTTCTTTTATGACAGTAGAACTTGGATATATCTGGTAAGCTTAGATAGCTTTTCTAATAAGACTGTTCTTGCTATATCTTCTATCAGGTAGTTGCTTAATGTATATGATCTTATGAGGTTTTGTAGTTTTGGCGGGGAGTTATGCCTCTCGCTGGGACAATGTTCAATTGTCTCACTCCGCTGGTTTGCACCCTTTTTAGGTATCCGAGCTAGACGTGGTGGTGGTCGCGGAGTTGCGCCCGAGCAGCAAGAAGATCAGTAGAAGGCAAGCGTTGGATATGCTGCTTTTGGGTGTTTTGTGATAGAGTCTAGAGTCATCCCTGTACTCTCAGGTCCTTGGCGGTGTTTTGACGCTGTTTCATGATGTACATCTATAGATGTTTTGTATATCATGATGTTGGCCAGATGTGGGCCTTATGTACGTATAATCAGTTGATGAACTCATGATGTGACAGGAAAACTGTTGTTCTAAGCTGTGGACATGTAACCAGGCTTGAATGGATATGTATATAACTTGTTTTTTGTGCAGGATGAGGACTGGAATGTAATAGTTTCTCAGTTTATCAGTTTTCCGCAATCGATTTTAATTAACCCGTGTTTTCGATAATATGTGGTTATGGTGCTTTCCGCACGTTTTCGCGTAACACCTCGTTATTTGTGTGATAATGGGATGTGTTGCCACATAGAGGACCCATATAGACTAAAGAAAGTTCAGATCATTGCGCTCCTCATGGAGGATGATGAAGTGCCACCAGATAAGAGAACGATCACCAGTCCCTGTCACCAACCACCGGTCTATGGACAGCTAGGATGAAAGTCCTGACAGTCTACCGCCACCTCTACTCCATCTACTAGCCTGACACACCTCGACCAAGAAGTAAGACAAACAACCAACTTTGACCATCACCGCACATACCCCAATGAGGAGCCACTGACCATCAGTTGTGGCCATTTAGTGGTTGTAGTTTGTGTCATCTTCTTCTCTTATCCAGTTCATCTCACTTCATCTCACTCACCTACTTGTCCTTTATAGAAGCACTCCATGTCCTCATCCATTTGTAAATTTGTAATGCTACTCAAGAAAATGAGTGGTTAAAATCATTATTTCGGTTGGGAGTAACCACTAAGTGTAAGAAATGGGTCCCGTAGGGGACCACTCCCTACTATTAAATTGAAAATAAATAAGCACAACCTTAATTTCAAACGTCACATATAGATAATTGGGGGTGCCAATTTATTCTCAAATAAATAGTCCATCAAGAGTGTTTAAAAGTATAGCAGCAGAAGTAACTGAATTATTACATATTTGAAAATAATCTCAACAACAACTCTCATGTCAACTAGAAAAAATTAAAAGGGAACTATAACTAAACAAATCTGTTGCAGTAGGCAACCTAGCCATCTCAAAAGTCACGGTCTACTGTTGCACATTTTCCTCAATTTCTGGGTCACAATCTCATGCCCTTCAATAGAATTATCAACGGGCGGATCTGCACCTGGGTAGTAGGGAACATCACCCAGGATGAGAAATAAAATAAAAAGCCATGTCAGGAAAATTGAGTATGTACGTTATATGTTCTTTACATAAGTAAGCAAGATGTTCCCATAAAAGGGGTCAGTAAAGCTAGGTAAGTTTCTCTCTTAATCTCAGAGTTGCAAGATATAGTATAAGCCATCAATCATATTTTCACATCCAAATAAAATAGGAGGTGGGGTCATTGACCCAATTCAACATGATAATAGTAATTTCAAAAGAATAACAATAAGTCCAATTGAGACTATATAATTTGTCCAACAACTAGAATAAGAGAAATATTGCAAAAGCTGCCTTATTATAGGAAAAATTTAGTCATATTGTGTCCAATTATAAATAGAGAGGGGTACATACCTCCAATCTTGTTTAAGTCAAATAAAATAACGGTTTGCACATCCTATGCATAAAATGGTACATAAAATTAATATCTATACAGTAATTTATCCCATTAAATCAATTCTTCTGAAATTTTTGAATTGGGTCTAGAAGCCCTATACTAAAACAACCGGAAATCTTTCTGGTTAGAAAGCACACCCTCACACAATAATTATGTATTTACTACAACTATTCTTCGTTCTTTGAACCTCCAAACAGGACATTGTGATTCAACGCAAGGACTACCAATCCATCCCTCAGCATTCCCAGCAACACAACCCCGCAGGGTAGGATCTCGCTACGGGATGAGTCCCTAGCCTCCAAAACTCGGCAAACACTCCTGCAAGCACCCTGACTTCCCGTCCAGGGCCAAGACTCCTACTTCGAATGGAAACGAAGGAAGTCATCGGTCCGTTGGTGACTTGGCATCAGGTCTTGGCTATAGAATCAGAAGACAAAGAATACTCGTTTATAGCTACGACAATACTCGACGTTCAACACGACTACTCTTTGCGGGACCAGGTAGAGTCCGAGGCGGCAGGGAAACTGATTGCAAGCACAGCCCAGCATTAAGTCGAAGTGAATCACTCAAGTGCCCTGATTCGTACTTAGGCTCCCGGTGATCAAACTCGGCGTCCACACGAGCATCACCACTGCCGGCGATAGCGACGCCAGGCAGGTGACGGGATTTCAGGGACGGAATCGTATGCCGGAAAGAAATCCAAAACGAATCGCAGGCGTGCGTGGAACCACCGACAGCCAGCGTTAAGCTTCATCGTGAACAAGGTGGAAGTTTTGAAGTTGCAGCTATAGGCACGACGGCCTGAAGACAGGGAGGGGTTCCGTCACGGTGAAAACAGGGGATCTCGTCGACCCATCTATTGGGGCAAAGCCAGCACAAGCGGACGGCGAGGAACAATTAGTTAGGGGCCGGAGATGGTATCGTTACCTTTAATTGACTCCAGGATGACCACGACGACGCTGCAACCTGCTCCTCACTGGAGACGAGGGTCACTCCGGCATGAGGGTTCCACGGAGCACAAGAGAAAATGGGATTAGCGATCAGTAGACGAAGAATCGCACTACACGTGTGAGTGATTTCGTGGCGACGGGAGTTGTTAAGACCAGGCGGCGAGGTACTTCGGCAAGGATGGTGGAAGCCTGCTCGAGGAGTATTAGGCGTTTTGCAACTACGGCACCTCAGGCCTAGTTTTAGGGTTTCTCGGGTCCGCTTTGTTCTCCTGAAACGTCTTCCAGTGATAATGCAGGCATGGAGCGGAGGCGCTTGGTGGATGGAACCTGTAACGGTTGCATCGCAGTGTGAGGAAAATGAAGACGGAGCCTCGTTTCCGTCTTCAACTTATTCCGTTTAATCAATCATATTAAACGACTGAACTTTGGGTCAACTAGCGTGACCATTGAAATCAACGCATTAATGTCACCTATACATCTTTTCGTAGGCAATTAAAGGGTGAAACCAACCTCCGTTGCTCTCCTAATTTCGAAGGTTGTTTATTACACCAACAATGAGCATATTTATAGTCTCACAAGTCCATCTTTATTTTGCTAGCTGCTACTACAGATTGATGGGTGTTTAAATTGTCTACCAATTGGATAATACAGTTTTTTTATGATTAACATTGACTTTATGTATTTTCTCCTCGACGATTCTCCTCCTAGTTAATAGGGAATATAAAATCATATTCGACCCCACACTCAAGGTTAGATTTGATAATGCCACTAGTGTGAATTAAAAACTCTATTTCCTTCAAGGTCACTCTCAATAATGGTTATATAGATGGTTGAGGACATAAGGTTCAAACTATTCTAGATTATTTCTGGGTCTAAAGTACTACCCCCAACAAATTAAAAAGAATTATAATTTAAATTATATAGGAAAAGGAAATAGAGGGTGATACCTAGATTTGAGGTCGTTACACTAAGGCTCCCCCAACATGTATATACTTACATCCATTTGAATACATATGCTCTTAGAAATGATTATCTCCATCCACTTTAGCTTAATGCTTCACTCATATGTTTAGCTACCACCTTGTGATGTTTGATTGTTAGTGTCTCAAAAGAGTAACATTTACCTTATCTAAGTGCTTTGAAGTTGCATGAATGCATGAGAATGTTGGAATGTTGAATCTATTGATCATATGGTTGTTATTGGGATTGTTTGTTTACAATCTCGAGAGAGACACAACTTTATAATCTAGATCTATCCTAAGATCGAGAGAGGAGGTAATAAACATATATGATGATTGCTTGTAATCTTGCTAAAGGTATACAAAAGGGTGTGAGTATCACATGTTGGTGAGAGATCTTAGTTGGTGAAACCCAATCTAAGTTCCCATCCATATTTTGTTACCACATGCTTGTTTGCCTTTATTCTCTTATTTTATTTCTTTATTTCCTTTTGTTTTTTTGATTGTTTGGAGTAACATTGTTCCATAAGGAATACCATTTTAGCCTACGCCTTCTTGGTTGGTGTAACTGAGATAAGACTTTAAGTTCTTAGCACTCACCACCCTTGTGCATGTGGTTTGATCCAAATTACTACTTCAGACCCCGTATACGAGTTCCTGGGGCCTGAGAGTCGGGTTATAAATTCAGGAGTCTATATTGTTAACTTGTTTCACAAGAACATATTTGCAAAGAAAATAGTCCCATGGGCCATGGGTTGCACCCATGTCACAAAAGGTGACTTTGATACCATCCATAATATCATTAGGAAAAAATATTTATTGATTCATGCCTTATATTTAATAAATTCAATTTCATAAAATTTGGGATATTACATGCACCCCTCCTTAAAAGGATTTTTGTCCCAGAAATTCAAACCTAGTAAGCTTATGGTGAATGATAACTCATCTTTGTTTCAACTTTAGGGTTAGAAACACTACTCAAATATTCTTAATATCCGTATTGATGTGCAAAATCCACACATTATTTCTAAGATGTGTACCTAAATTCAGTTCAAGGTATATCAACATCCTTAGTATTTTCATGATACTCTCTATTGGTGATCATATTTTCATTTATGATTTTCAATTTCACTTGGTGACTACCATTTCCCCTAGGTTTCCAACCTATCATTTATCTATTCCCACACAAGGATGAGGTAACACCTCCAACCCTAGGTTATGTCATAAGTTCAACTTAAGGTATTCATTCTCATATGTCAATTTAAGCATAACATATGTCTACTCAATCTCTCTTCCTCATAATGAGATGAAATAAGCATTTGACTACTTCCCAAATACAAAGTTCATCCCATTCCAAGAGAAAAGATGGTGTACATGCACGTTACCTCAAAATTTCATGTTTTAAGCTGAAACATGTTGACCATCTGTACTATTAGTTTTAAAAATGTTCTTATATTTTATGGGGTTAAGTTATTTTCTCACTCTTGAGTTTGTGCACAACTTTCTTATGTTTGCATAATTACATGACTTCTTATATCTTTTATATTTACATCTCATGTATTATGATCCATAGCCACTTCCTTAAGGTCTCTAGGGGTACAAGTACTTTTGGAGTGATTTCATCCTTATGCATCTTGGGACATCCTGCCACATTCACCCATAGGGTCACATGAACATCATGAAGATGGACAAATCTCCTATGACATGGGCCTCATGCAAACATATCTTTTACCTCCAAAACATATGGCCTTCCACATTCAGGGAACAATCAACTCCTAGTTCCATCAGTCCCATTTACCTTTAATAATCTCTACTTGACCTTAGGGTTGACTTAGGGATCTAACCTTCCCAAGGGTTTTTTTAGAGCACATGATTTTCATATGTAATTCTTTAGACCAATTTTCGTCCATATCTTAAGATGCTCATTATTCACTTTATGTCCCCTCATTGGACTCATGGAAACTTTGTTTTCTAGGCTTGGCCTCATACTATCAGCCACTTCCATAGAAACTTTTCCTCATGTTCATTAGAGACGACATACTTTGGTTCAAAGAATCATACTCAATACATGTGATTTCAAATTTTATATCCTTATTTCTTTATACTTTAGGTAGAATTCATGGTTACCTCAATCTTTAAATTGATTTAGCATCTCACCCTTCTAGGGAAGGTTCTAACTTAGGGTGCCATCTTGGTTCATAGGAGGAAGTTAGTCTCTCTAGCCACAACATGGACCCACGGGTCTAAGGTTTTTCCTTCCCCATAGATCCTTTTTCCCACTCTTGGGCGACCCACCCCAGATTGGGACACCAACCCTAAAAGTTTCATGTTTTCATCTTTATGAATTGTTTTATTATAACTCCTCAACTTAATCTTTATGATACACTCCCTCTCTAGAGTACTCATGTGGGGAACCCTCTCATTAGGTTTTAGTCCCTGCAGTGGACTTCTCATAACCTCTCATTCCTGGGCTTAGTTGTTATGGCCTTCCTTTCCTGGATAGGCCTCATAGTGGCCATCTTATCCTGGCTTGGCCTCATAATGACCATCGTATGCCACCTTGGTCTTATTGATGATCATCCTATCTCAGTTTGATCATCTGTCACCACAATGACATTTTTTACATCCCACATGTATCACTTAAATCCTCCAGAGATAGTCGACGAAGTTATACTCATATTTTTAGGTAACCTAAATATGCATTTCTTATTTCAATGTCGCCTTATCCTCATTTCTCAATGGTGTGCCCTCTCTTTAGGGTAGCCTCTTTATGGGGATCCCTCTTGAAGGACTTGGTCCCCGTAGTGGACATGTCACAACATAGGTCTTCCCTTCCAGGCTTGGCCTAAGGTTGCCTTCCATTCTGAGCTTGATCATCAGTCATCCCCATGATGACTTTATTCACCCCAAACTTTTTAACTCAGTAGAGATTGATATAGGGTTTGAGTAGGTTACATCCATAAATGCATTATGCATAGGTTACTTATTTTTCTTAAAACTTTTCACATTAATGCCTTGTTCCACATGCACCCATGCATGGAAGACTGATTCACGTAACTCATTTACTTATATTTTTCTTGTTCCTTTTCATGGTTCATATGGGTAGTTTCTAATATCACCACACTACTCTCATTCCTCATAATTAGGATTTTTGGTCCATGTTAGAGACTACACCCTACCTCTTAGGGTTTCTATGTCCCTTGACCCCCAAGGGTTCTTATAAACCAACCCTAGCCCGTTCTAGAGTTTACCCTCATAAGGAAAATCCATAAAACCATTTTCTTTTCTTTATCCGTATTTCCACATTACATGTACATTATCATTTCCACATTACATGTATATTAATGGGAGGAGGATGACTTAATCCTACTTTTTCTCAAAAACCCTAACTTCATATGAGGAGGGAAGTTCCTTTTTAGGGTTTTATTAAGCAAAAGGGTGAGAAGTGGGTGAACCAAGATGAGAAGAAAACCTAAAGGTATTTTATTTTGGGCAAAATCATCCAACTTTCTCCAGAAAGGATGGACGGGCCCGTGAGTCCTCGTAGCCGGCTAGCATTACGTAGGAAACTTTTTCTATCTCATGTGTCATGGTCCCTTCTAGACACCATTTTCTTTAGAAAAAGCCCTAATAATTCCCTTATATTTCTACAAATTATTGGAAATTATAAAGTATTGAATATTATTTGATAAATTTGGTGCTCTAATACCAAATGTAACGACCTCACTTTTCAGCAACCCCAATAAAGGAAGGTCAAAAAGATGAAAGCCATTACCTAAAATTTTCCCTAAGGATTCTATATTTTAAACAAATAATAAGCAATAGAAGATGATTTCCTATAATTCAAATATGTTGTTTATTAGATACTCTAGAACTTACATAACTTTCTTTCCTTAGAATTTTACATATGAGAACAAGAATCATCTATCTAATCCTCCTTACAAGTTAAATTTGATGTCTTCAAGTAATTTCATTTGTCCATCATATCATGATATCATCTTATCTAACATGTACCTAAAACATCGTGAAATAAAAACATAGATCAGCATACCAAAATATATTGTGTACGTGGGGTGCATGCAAAATGTGTTCAAGTATATAAAAAAATATAACAATAAAGTAGTTGCAAATAAGAACTGTCATTTTCTTTACATATTTTCACCCTTATTAGATATACTATCTTGGGTGTGATCATTGTCTCTTCCAGGGCTCATGTGCATCACCCCTTGATACTCATCAACCTAGGGTATAGAATATGTTATCTAAATTTATGTGATACTCATAGTGGCATTATAATAAAACAGACTATAAAAAAATATCCAACAATTTAGTTGTTCAATCTTCAAGAAGCACTCAGAAAACATCGGAAAACTAATGTGGGTAGTCATAAGATTAACTATATACCTCAATGGTGAGCCATATAGATTAAGTAGCCATTAAGCATATTATCTAATCAACCAAACAAATCAAGCGATCAAATCTAATTTGTATGCATAACACCTGGGGGTAGCGATGTCATTTCTTGAGTCCTCTTCTTCATCCTCACGACCTCCATGTACTTGCACTAGAGTCGAGTCAACTGGTTAGTAGACTATATGGCCCAAGGCATCAGAAAGCCAAGCAATGATGCTAGTGCCTCCGTGGAGTCCTACTGATCCTAGTGCTTGTCTTGGTCTAGCCAGAGGGGGATGGATGTGAGTAATCAGAGAAGCACCCATCGAAAGAAACTAGGGGGGCAAAGTAGAGCGGTGAGGGAAGAAGGCGGGGTGTGCGATCAACTTAGAGGCATCACATGATTCTTGGAGTCCTGATGAATCATGGGCTTGTTTTCAAAGATATTATCGTGCCTTATATAGGAAAAAGGGTGTCTCCAAGCTTTACTGGAACTCCTATCTATAAAAAGGAATTTGGGGAAAACTCATCCTGACATAGAAATAATGAAAACCAAGGACCAGCTAGTTTGTTTTCACCTCCCAGATCTGATGGGAGAGTTTTCAATCAAGATTGTAGACCACAGTGAGCGTGAGAGAATCAGATTGGAAGAGAGTCACTATTTATTTATTTTCAATTTGGGTAGGAGTGGAAGATGACTCAGATACTATTAGATCTTGATGTAACGACTGTTAGACTTGCATGAAAATTAGAAAGTTGAGCCTTTATTTCCGATAATTGTGACATTTAATTGCATAACTCCACTACTGTCTCCACTTTAGGAAATCTAATTAAATTCCAAACTCTATGTTCTTTTATCCAAATCATCCCAAAATTTAAAGGAAAGCTTCCCACCATTAAACCTTGGTCTAGGATAGATTTGGTGCCTAAAAATATTCCTAGATGCTTATTTTCTCTCTATTCAAAAAGGAATATAATTCAATTATTTCAACATGATCCCTCTATCTTTACAAAATTCTCTAGGCCACTAGAAACATCCTCTTCCTATGAAACTTGGAGAGGAACTCTTTAAAGTATTTCCCAACCTTAATTATTTTGTGAGATTTATTGGAAAAACATTTATGCACGAAACTTGCTTCTTTAGTAAATTCTCAATTTAGTTACCCAATCCACATGGATAGTCCTTATTCTATCAAATTCTAAAATTCTCTTCTTTTCATTATTATTTCCAAGTGTACCAAAAGTCATGCTGACATATTCTTGTTTTGTGCCCCAAAAATTGTGATGCCATTATTGGTTAGATAATCACTCTTTTAATTATCAGCAAACCATATACTTTATCTTCTTTTGGAAACTTGTATATTATCTTATAGTTCAATTTTCCAACAATTAACAAAGTCACCATTCTTTATTTATGTACAAAATCTCTTATTTTATTAACTTGTGTCACAAGAACCGATTTGCAAAGAAAATAGTCTTATGCACCTTTATATGGGACATGGGTTGCATCCATGTAACAAAGGTGACTTTGATATCATCCATAATATCATTAGGAGAAAACTATTTATCGATTCATGCCTTATATTTAATAAATCTAATTTCACAAAATTTAGGATGTTACACCTTCCCTTTAATAAAGTATCATTCAAGGAATTAAAAATAAGATATTGGTTTTTTATTATGTAGACCATATACTTCTGAGACCAGTGGGCATATAGTTTTAATTTTTCCAAGTTATGCTCTATTTTTTCTCTAGTAATGTTAGGGATTTTTTGGGAATTAATAAATATTTAATTTCTACCTTCTACACTATCATGGATTTATCATGAGATCTTATTAAGATCAGATATGTCTAACATGTGTGAAATGTCACACCTCCCCCTTTCTTTATCACACTCGACAACACTCCCATGTTTACCGAGAATGGGTGGAATCTCCAATGATCTTCAGCATTCCAAATATGTTCTTTTGTCTTGAATTTAACCTCCCTTATTATTTGAATATGATTCGAGTACCTTGGTGGTCACTAACCGGTCTCACTCTCTTATCCATAAATGGAGCGAATCTAGAGTTAGAAATAAAAGAATGGTGACTTTGTTAATTGTTGGACAACTGTAATATAAGATAATATACACATTTCCAAAAGAAAATAAAGTATATGGTATATTAGATAATTAAAAGAGTGATTATCTAACCAATAATGGCAAGAAAATGTTTGGGGCACTATATAAAAATATGTTGGATTGACTTTTGGTATACATGGATATAATAATGAAAGGAAGAGAATCCTAGAATTTGAGAGAAAAAGGACTCTCCATGTGGAGTGGGTAAATAAATTGAGAATTTAACAAAGAAGTAAGTTTCATGCATAAATCTTATTCCAATAAATGCCACAAAATTATTAAGGTTCGTAAAGACTTTAAAGAGTTTCCATCCAAGTTACATAGGAAAAGGATGTTCCTAGTAGCCTAGAGAAATTTGTAAAGATAGAGAGACCTAATTGAAATAAATTAATTATATTCCTTTCTAAAGAAAGAGAAAATAAGTATCTACAAAGATCTTTTGGACACCAAGTCTTGCCCGGACCAAGGTTTAATGGTGAGAAGATTTCCTTTAACATGTGGGATGATTTGAATAGTAGGACAAATAGTTATGAATTTAATTAGATTATATAAAGGTGAGACCTTAGTGGAGTCATGCAACTAAATGTCACAGTATTGGAAACAAAGGCTCAACTTTCTAATTTCTACACAGGTTTGACAGTCGTTCGATCAATATTTGATATTATCTGAGTCATCTTCCACCTCCTTCCCAAATCCAAATAAATGATGAATCTCTTCCAATCTAATTGTCTCACTGTCATTGTGGTCCACAATCTTGATCGAAAAATCTCCCATTAGAATTGGGAGGTAAAACTGAACCAGTTGGTCCCTGGTTTTCACTATTTTCGTGCAAAGATGGGTTTTCCCCAAATTGTTTGTTAGAGCTAGGAGTTCCATTAAAGCATGGAAACATCCATTTTTCTACATAAGGCATGGTAATCCCTTCGCAAACAAGCCCACGATTCGGCATGACTCCAAGAATCATGTGATGCCTCCAAGCTAATCACACACCTCACCTTCTTCTGTTACCTCTCTACTGTGGCCCCCTAGTTTCCACCGATGGGTGCTGCTCTAATTACTCATGTCCATGGCCCTCTATCTAGGATGAGACCACCTCTAGGATCAGTGGGACTGTGTGGAGGAACTGGCATCATTTCTTGTCTCTCCAGTTCCTTGGACCTCAGAGTCAACTCACCGGTTGACTCGCCTCGAGAGCAAGCATAGGGAGATCACGACAAAGAAGAAGCATACTTGGGAAAGGACATCGCTACCCCCGAGTGCTATGCATATAGACTAAAGTTGATTGCTTAATTTTTTTGCTTGATTGGATAATACGCTTAACGACTTCATACTCTGCATGTCTCACCATTGAGGTATGTGGTTATTCTTATGACTACTTGCATTAGTTTTTCGATGTTTGCTGGGTGTTTCTCAAAGATTGAAAAACTAAAATGTTGGATTTTTATTTACATCATGTTCAATATTAATGCCACTATGAGTATCAAATAAATTTAGATATCACATTCTGAACCCTAGGCTGATGAGTATCAAGGGGTGATGCACATGAGCCCTAGAAGGGACATTGATGACACCCAAGATAATATATCCAGTAAGGGCATAATATATAAAAAATGAAAGTTCTTATTTGTAAGTTATTGATTTTTATATGTTTTTATATACTTGCACACATTTTGCACGCACCCCATGTACAAAATTTATTTCAATATGCTGACTCGTCCTTTTGTTTGACGTCATTTTAGGTACATGTTAGATGAGATGCTATCAAGACATGATGGACATATGAAATTATTTGAAGATGTCAAAGTTAACTTGTAAGGAAGATTCGGTAGATGATAATTCTTCTCATAGGTATAGTTCTAAGGAAAGAAAGTTATGTAAGTTCTAGAGGAACATCTTGTAAACAACATATTTGAATTAATATAAATTATTTGCTATGGATTATTATTTGTTTAAAATCAGGATCCTTGGAAAAAATTTAGGTAATGTCTTTCATATTTTTGGCCTTCCTTAATTGGGGGTTAATGAAAAGTGAGGTCGTTACATTTGGTATTAGAGCACCTGACTTTTCAAATAATATTCAATAGTTTATAATTTCAAGTAATATGCAATGATTGTTAGTGGAGATTGATAATGGGGGATTACTGGGAGTGGCTATATATATGTGGGGCCTCTATGTGCGATCATTGTCACATAAACATTGTGAGTGGGTCACTATGAACCTAGAATGAGTTTCTATGGATCCAACATGGTCGCTATACGTAGATGGGTCACTATAGACCAACTGAGTGTCTACATGCTTGAATTGGGTCCCAATGAAAAAAGTCAAATTCTTGTATTTTTTGTAACTTTTAGTCAATTCAACCACTTCATATATATCCATAGTGATCCCATAACCTTTGTTTCATAGTTCTTGAGTTGGATAAGGAGTCTTGTAGTTGAATAAGGCATTCTTAGTGAATATATCTCAACATGTTCATTATTTTAATGGTTTTTATGATCTTAGCTTGGTATAACAATCCCAACATTGAAGTGACATATTTTGAGTAAGTTTTTCCACATTTCTCTTATTCTCTTCCCTCTACCTTCTTAGCAGGAGTTCTTCATCACCTATGGTATAGATCTTGGTTTTTACTTAAAAATCTCTCAATTTCTTGGTATTTGGCCTAATTGGAGTTAATTATTTAATGTTGTACATGTGGATCTTTTCTGATAGATATTTAAAGCTAAGTTTTTATGCTCCTATATTTTGGAACCTTGTCCCATTTCAGGATACCAGATTTGATTTTCTTTAGTGATCCTTGTGGTGAAATTCCTATTGTATTCTACTAATTTTACTAGATGCATGCCATACTAAAAAATTCGAAATTTAGTTCTTATTTACATGATGCTGCTATCCTAAATTAAAAATACAAACTCTATGATATTATATAGAAATTTTTGAAGGTGTGCGGGGATTCACCCTAAATTGTCAATTTTGATTTTTTTAATGTAATTTTTAGTATATTGATATCATATGATGGAATCTTAGAAGGAAACTTTCCAAAACTTTTTATGATTTATGTGATATGATATTAAAACATTATGTAGAGAGTATTGAAGCTAATTAATTGTATGACTTATGTATGACCAGAAGGTGTAACGATTGTCTATGTATATACATATTGGAAATTTGTTAGGGATTTGTAATTCTAATGTTCTAAATGTGTGTATTATAGTAGGACTAATGTGATGTTATTGCACATACAAGTACACCTTGAGAAGAGTCCCTAGGTTTTTACCTTAACTACATACAATAATCACCACCTACAAAAGCAAATATCTTATCATAATATCGTATTCAGATCAAAACCAAAGGACACCATATCTAAGAATTATTTGATCATATAATGAGTATTAGAGTGTCTATTTACTTATGTGTTTTGTCTATTTAATTAAGTCATTTAGTCTATTTATAACATGGGCCCAATTGTCCATTTTCCCATTAGGGTTTGTCTAAGTGTCTGTATGGTTCCACTTTCTCCTATTTTTAGGAAATTGTGGTTGCCTCCTTTCTATCAAGAAATAATAAAACCTACACGTAAGGGGATCTTCATCATCCTATTAAGTTTTCCACATGGTATTATATCATCCGTTCCTGAGCCACCCCCAATCCTAAGAGAGAGAGAGAGAGAGAGTATAAAGGTGAGTTTCCTCCCCTTGTGAGCGGCCTCCGCCACTAGGCATTGTTGATGGATACCCACTGAAATTTTCCTATCCCCATCTCTTTTTGGATCAGTCTCCATGGAGCCATCTCCATCTTAACCAACCAAATCATCCAACGAAGTTGCTGGATCTAGATCTACAAGGGCCTCCATGCCTCCGTCTGCCTTGCTTGCTAATGAAGCTGCCACCATTCTATTCACTGCCTCCCATGTTGTCGTCGCCTTCCATGCTGCCTCTCTGTATGTTTCTTTCACTCATCCATGCATCCAACCATGTGAGATCTAATCTTAAATCAAGAAAAAGATCTCCTATTTTTTGCTAATATCTAGGATCCATAATCTTCTACTGCTTTGGTGGAGATCTGGAAGGATTCCCCCCACTTTTACTGCTGTTTTAGGGGATTTTTCTGTTGTTGTTCACCGTCGACATGGTGTGCCACTTTTAGACATAGCGTGTAGGCGGTGTTCTGCTTCTTCATGACTATGTTTGCCTGTTTTGGGCACGACGTGACACTTTCAGACACGACATGTTGCTTTCAGTCACCACGTGTCATCTTTGTGACACGACATGTCACCTACTTCTACCCTGAGCTTCTGTCAATTGACACGACATGTCCTTTCAATGACACATTGTGTTACCGGCTTCTATTGGCATTGACTACTGCTACTGTCTACCAGACACGACATGTCTCTTCACTGACACGACATGTCACCTACTGTTGTTCCTTCCTGTGTCAACGGACATGACATGTCGCTCAATGACACAACGTGTCCACTGCTACCTATTGAAACATCTTAGCGTGCTACAATGATTTTATCATATGGTGGAGGGATCTATACACCCCGTGTCCCTTCTCTCTTACTAGCAACAATTATCTTCCCATTTTCAGCTTCTTTATAATTTTGTTTACACCCCCAAGTCTTCCAACCCTATAGAATTTTTGCCTACCTCCTCAATCCTTTTTCCACCACCCTTTTCTTGAACCTATCCATCCTACCGAGTAACATTCTGGTAGTGTATCTTCTCTTTCTGCCAAAGTTTACATTTTAGTAGTCTTCCTTTTGTTTTTCTTATGCTAATCGGATCTATTTTGTGCTATATGTTTGTGCTAATCAGATCCATTTTTAGCCCAATCAGATTTTGCGGGGCTCCACCCCTGCACGCCCAGATTTGTTGCCTTACGGGCCAAACAAATTCCCTTTTTAGGTCAAAGAGAGATCCATTTATTTTTCTACCGGGATCTACCTAATTGGGTCATTTTGCACCTTGACTCACATTATTGGTTACCTCCTCCACATATTTTCCTATACAATCCTTGCCTGTACCATTGTTTTTGATTCTCCACTCCAACCAATCTCTTGACTCTTTTCGTGGTTGGTGTGAGGGGGAGAATAGAGGATGAAGAGTAGAGGGAGAGATGAGATGGAGGAGAGATGAAGGAAGATGAAGAAATCAGTTATGTTGCTACATTCATCTTCATGCCACTTGTTACTACTGATATATGGATCCTTCTACTGCTTTATGGTGTTCCTTTTACTTCTATATGGATCCTTGTTTTGTTATTTGGATTACTCATGATTGTGTTGCTTCTATATGGAGATTTTTGTTTATTAATCATCTACCTCAACTGCTTGTATGAAGTTACATATTGAGATGTCATTGTTGCTACTTGTGGTATGATTAGCACATTTTACATGTCGCTTTGTGCTTTTGCACTATCGGATATCCGTGCTCTATTTTGCACCTTCGCTTTCTATAGTGGACCAACACTCTCTGGACTCTGTGGACCAACATTCTTTGGACTTTGACGCCTAATACTGTGATAAATACTTTATAAAGAGGGAAGATTATGGAGACTTTTTATTATTGACTTTAAATGGAGCTTCGTCTACATTGCATATTGGATCTATGTATTTTCTTGCTACTTTGTACACTAGTTTGCTATCTACCTACGTCATCAACTTTTGCTTCTGTGTGCCAACACCTCTGGCTTGTTTGTGCTTTGTGCATGTTGACTCTCTGTTAGTCCATGCTTTTTTTGCATGTTGACTGTTGCTGCTTCTTGTAACCTAGAATTCTCTAGGACTTGTGATCCAACACTATCTCACTACAATGAGGACAACTGTGATGAAGACTTGGTGCCTATCCACTATTTTCTCTTTTACTCCGGATGCCACTATTATGATCAAGAAGCCTCCATGCCTTCCAAGATATTTGCTACTTTAAAGTATCTACTTGAGGGGGAGTCTTCGAGTGCTTGAGTGTTTTAATGTAATGTTGAGGGGAAGAAATTTTTGTACGGGTTTGGTGATCCTTTTATTCTATTTAGTCTATCTATTTTTCTATTTGCATGCCGACTTAGGATTCTCCCAAGCTCCATCTTGAGGGGGAGTATTAGAGTGTCTATTTACTTAAGTGTTTTGTCTATTTATTTAAGTCATTTAGTCTATTTGTAACATGGACCCAATTGTCCAATGGTCAATTAGGTTTTGTCTAAGTATTTGTATGCTTCCCCCTTCTCCTATTTATAGGAAAGGATGGCTGCTTCCTTTCTATCAAGCAATTAGAAAACCTACACATAAGGGGATCTTCCTCATCATATCAAGTTTTCTACATATTATCAAGTTCAAAGATCTTATCATAGTATTGTATTCATATCAAAACCAAAGGACAACATATCTAAGAATTATTTGATCAATATAATGAGAAATAACTAGTAATTATCAGAAAAGGTGGTTTTGATGATTTTACTGAGATTGAAAAATAAATGGAATGAATTGGTTGATTATTAAATGATGGGAACAATGGGATACTTGAGTTGCACCATAGCTAGATATCGTTCACTCTCTCACTATATTGTAACTATTATGAACATATGTATGTTGCGACTGATTGAATCCCCCTTTGAGAAATAAGAATTAAACCCGACAGATATTACTCTAAGCTCCCTGTTGCATTCCCTAAATATAATCTCATATTGTGTCAGATAAAACCTATCTGAAGTTCTCATCAAGGGTTTAACAATAATCATTCGAAATCATAGATCTTGGGTTCAAAGTTCTTTACATTGAGGATTTGATAAACATGTAGACTAGATGATTAGAAAAATGTACAAGTAAAAAATGATTGATTCTAAACATGTAATGGCTCATACAATTTAAGATGTACTTAAGAAAAAAATTAGGTAGAGGGGTACTCCCCACACCCTAGTAAGAGGACTACTCACTCATCACAACAATGACAAGATTATCATAAGGAAAAAGGAAGAGAGACATTATCACAATAGACAATGAAGTGACAACTGTGGTGTTCAGAAGCCTGTCTTTGAGGTCAGGGATGATAATGACCAACATAGAAAAAAGACTCTCCTTGACGTTTTTTAAAGAGGGGTATGGAGGTGTTGTCTTTAGTCAATTTGGAGGTGTCATCTTCTTTCACAGATGGAAATATGCTATTGTTGAGAGGAAGAAGTGGATGTACATTGTTGAAAGTCTTCCACGGATGAACGCGGGGTGTTGTTTGTTATGCCTTTTCCAAGGTTATAACCTTTAAACCATAGTGGAGATGAAGGTATGGTCCGCTGATAAGAATGGTCAAAGAATCTGGAGTGGGATGCTCATGATTGATTTTGGCTCCTAGTAGCATCAATGGAGGATGCATTTCTTGATGAATGTGTCCTTCTATTTATATGTAGAGGTTAGGGTTTGGTAACCCTCCCCAACCTCCTTACACTTAAATCTCAACCACCTTAGATGAGAAGGGACAACCGTAATAGGTAGATAAAAGGTCTCATGACATCTAGGATTCCTGTAAGTGCTGCGAGCATCAATGTAGTCTCATAGGCATTCCACCAGAGGTTAAGTATAGGATGAGCATTAGAGGGTGGAGACTGCCTAGTTGTCCACTTGGAAAGGCAATAACTCCAACAGTGGTTAGGGTCTACCTAGACATCAAAGGGAAAAGCACAAGATGCAGATCGATGGAAATAGTAGGAGTTTACATCAGTGGTCGATGATGGAATCCCATAGGAGCAACAAGGCACTCGTTGGTTGATGCGTGCAAAATCTCTGTCTATTGAGACAAACTGGTTTCTTATTGATAAATGAGGTCTAACATCAGTGTGTGATGCTGGATGTTTGTTGATTGGCGCATGCAGGGCAACCATTGTTGTATGTTTTGTCTAAGGGTTAGCATAGATCAAGCATCAATAGGTATGCACATGGCTGATTTAAGGGTTCCATCCTTGGCTAAATGCATGCATTTCTCATTGGCCATTATGTGGGAGTTTCCATTGGTGGTCAACCAATAGAAAAATAGAGTGAGAAAGATGATAAGATTCTAGAAAGATGCAAACTTATCATCTCCTCAACTATTGGCATGCGTCTTAGGGTATGTGTAAAAAATGGTGTTGATTGATGAAGACATCAACTGATGAAGGGATTGATCATTGAATATCAAAAATTTCCTATTCCCACTAATTTCTTAGTGGGACCATAGTCTCCTAAACTATTCTTTTATAATAAATCTCAAATCTACCATGTAACTAAGGATTTGGAGCAAAATCCTAAAATTCATCATAAAATTAAGGAAACCTAAATGTTAGTTCTGAAGTAAAATCATGGGAATGATTGTAAAATTAAGCTGATAATGCAACAAAAGCTAGGATGAACATGCATTCATTAAATAACTTTGAACTTAAATGCAAAATCAAAAACATTTTTTTAATATTTTCAACCCATGCAATTACCTCACCTCCACATCATGCTTATTTCCCTAGCACCTGGTATGGCCAAGAGACCCAACTTCCTGAGATTGCACAATACATCAATCCATGTCTTTATTTCCAATCTTGCTTCCCGAAGAATATTCCATACCACTGTCCCTAATACCAAGCACATTTGAGAGTTTCATGACAATTTAGAGAATCCCTCAGAACAACAAGTATGCATGTGATCTGACACTCGAAAGTGTAAAAAGGATATCAAAATGAGAACCTGTTGTGTCCCTACGTAGAAAATAGAGAGAAGGGAGGTGATGAAGCAAATCTCTCAATTTGACTTGATATTGCATTTATTTGTGCAAATACATATACTTCAACATTCTTTTTCTTTCGTTTGTGCATATTGGCATCCTTTTTTGGTGGTATTCCCCTATTACAAAGAGAGGGGTATGGAAGAACCAAATAGAATAGGCAGAGGGTATGCCACCCCAAATTTGGAGTTTGACACTTTTTGTGGCCTTTTATTCACTTTTTGATGGATGTAATGTAAGAATATGGAAGAAGAAGTGTAGATAAGGGGTCAAACAACGTGCACCTTTATTTACCAAAGAAAATGTTTATTGATGAAGACATAAACCAATGACAGACTGACCAATGAATGTAAAAAATTTCTTATTCCCTTGAGTTGGATAGTTGCACCACTCTCTCCTACGTTGTTGTGTATATAATAAATCTCAAACATGCCATGTGAACTAGGGATTTGGATTAAAATCCAAAAAAATATAAAAAAAGAAAACCAAAATGAAGCTAGTTATAAAGTAAAATGATGGGGATGAATGCAAAACTAAGCTGATAATGCAATAAAATCTAGGATGAATATGCATTAATCATATACTCCTTAACTTAAACACAAAATCCAAAACAATCTCTAAGTGAATATTTAAACCCATGCAATTGCTTCACCTTCACATCATCCTCATTTCCCTACCACCTGATATGGCCAAGCAACCCAACTTCTCAAGATTACAAATCACACTTTCTCTTCAATTTTGCTTCCCAAAAAATGCTTCATCATAACTATCCCTAATTCCAAGCAAAAAAAAGAGTTTCATGAGAGTTTAGAGAATCCCTTAGAACAAAAATTATGCATGTGATTCAACACCTAGGAACATATAAAGGATATCAAAATGAGACATGCGTTGTGTCCCTATGTAGAAAATATAGACATGGGTTGACAAAGGAACATGAAAATATCTCCTCTATATATTTGAGATTGCATTTATTTGTGAAAATACATATATTGAAACATTCTTTTCTTTCTTTTATACACATTAACATCTTTTATACATGTGGTACACCCTACTACATAGAGAGGGGTATGGAGGAAATAGATAGAGTATGGAGAGGGTATGCCATCGCGAACTTGGAGTTTGGAACATTTCATGGCTTTTTAAATTTCTTTTCCATTCATGGAAGGTAAGAAGATGGAAGAAGAAGTATAGAAGAGGGATCAAACAACATGCAACTTCATTTACATTTGAGTACGCTAGGTTGTTATCCTAGTCCTACTACGCTCAAATAGTGACCTGATAAGGGAACAAGTGGTGATTCCTTGAATCTGTTCCAAAAGTCAGTTAGAATCATGATGTGTTTAATCCCTGTCAGTTCCTTAAATATTTGCTACCATTTCTAGGGAAGCATGATGTTTGGGTTCATGGCTTATGTAATGACCGCCACCAAACTGACAACCAAATCGTTACTAATTATGCGGAATTCATAAGCAGCGGATTAACAAAAATCACTAAAACTAAAACCATTTTGCAAAGAGATCCATTTCCTGGAAAACTTCTTAATGAAAGAAACAAAACTTTACATACATCAGGGTTCACATTGGACATACACTGTACCATCTCATCTCGAGGAATACCATATAACAGTTGCTTTGTCAAAACATATACTAAAGCAACATAAAACTTCGAGGCATACATGCCAAAATCTCAGATTGTTCATAAAACATTCACGTACTAAATCCAAGGACCTAAGAGTACAGAGACGACACATAGGATTTCTATCTACAAGACACGACATACAATACACTCAAACTGAGCTATTACTGCTGTCCCATATGTTGTAGTCCTTCCTCTGAAGAACAGTCTCTACCTCCTTGGGCACGTCCACCTAAAAATTGTGGATCCCATAGGGTGAGACAATTATCCCAGCGAGAGATATAACTCTTTCCCAACAATGTTATTATCACAGGTAAATAGTATTAAACTGAGCAGAGGTTCTTTTATATTACTAAGAAAGGTTATAACAGTGGATAAGCATATTAGAACATTTGTCATCTTTTAAAGCATTGTAACTATCTATGATAGCGTAGTAAATCATCTATTTACTTTATCAGTAATAAGAAGAACATGTGTATCATTTACCCATCATATTTTGCCAAGATCTCAAGCTTATCTGGTGATAATACTATCATGGTATGATATCCATGAATCATTCTCATTTCTATCTGTTGCCCCCAGCCAATTTTCTAACCAGGTATTGATCTTGTAAGAGTTCAACTAGGTATTGGATTGTACCAATCCTGAGATCACAACCATGTATTGGACTATGCCAATCCTGATAGAGTTCAACCAGGTATTGGATTGTACCAATCCTGAGTTCACAACCAGGTATTGGACTATGCCAATCCTGATAGAGTTCAGCCATGTATTGGATTGTACCAATCCTGAGATCACAGCCAGGTAGTGGACTATGCCAATCTTCATAGAGTTCAGCCAGGTATTGGATTGTACCAATCCTGAGATCACAACCAGGTATTGGACCCTACCAATCTTGATAGAGTTCAGCCTGGTATTGGATTTTACCAATCCTGAGATTACAACCAGGTATTGGACTATGCCAATCCTGATAGAGTTTAGCCAGGTATTGGATTGTACCAATATGGAGATCACAACCACGTATTGGGCTCTACCAATCCTGATTGAGTTTAGCCAGGTATTGGATTGCACAAATCCTGAGATCATAAAGTTCAGCCAGGTATTGGGTTATACCAATATTGAGATCACAACCAGGTATTGGACTCTGCCAGTCCTTATATGTAATACAAGTATTCCTCTTATCTCATTTAAGCATATTCAAAACACTATAGCCCTTATTTTTCTATAAGCATAAAGAATGTATGTCCCAGATTTCATAATTATTATAACCATTTATTATTATTATGATGTAATTGGGTTTCCATTTCCCTAGTTTATTTTGAACATTAGCATTTCTACATGAGACTTTTATAAACATCTTGTCACCTCTCACTAGGCAACAACTATTCACTTAGCTCAAAAGTCCCATTAAACATCTTATCACCTCTCACTAGGCAAAAACTATTCACTTGGCTCACAAGGCCCATTAAACATCTTGTCACCTCTCACTTGGCAACAATTATTCATATGGCTCACAAGGCCCAGTAAACATCTTATTACCTCTCACTAGGAAACAACTATTCACATGGCTCACAAGGACCATTAAACATCTTGTCACCTCTCACTAGGTAACAACTATCTCTAGGTCGTAAGACCTAGATAATTGATATTATATGAAACATCATAGCTCATGCTTAGATATGCTCATTATCTAATGATACCAACATGGTTTCAACATCATTAGGTTAGGGTTTCCCTTTATTAACCAATGGTGGTTTAAAATAATATCATTATCCTTCATTAGTGTTAAGGTTTCCCTTTTCAAGTCGGATAGGGTTTTGAAGTACATTCATCAAGAATTACAACCCAAAATCAGACTCCACATATATTAGGAGTATCAATGTATACTCATTACATGAGTATTAAAAATGTATAAGTTTTTCTTTAATCCTCACTAGGATATTGATTCCATCATAATCCATTAGGTTGTCTCAATCCTTATCTCAAGGTACAATGTCCCATATAAATCAAAATGCATTAAACCCTTCATGTCTTAAAGTATCATTTGACATAACACATTACATGCATCACTCAATCAAGTGTATTGGATTGAGGAGCTTCCTCCATATCGGGTATCGAGGTGTAGGTATGATTCCATATCAGTATAGAGGTGTATACTCATTACCATACCATGCATCCATATTGGATTACTCAACCTTAAGGGTTTGTATATCAGGTTTCACAATACCATGTTGAGTTTCAACATAAGGTATATACTCAACATCATATCGGGTATAAGGTGTGTGCTTAACCCCATATAGTGCACAAGGTGTGTGTATGTGTCACTCATATCGTCCATGATGTATAAATTCATCACCATATCATGCTAGTGGTTGAGTTCATATAATCATATCGGGTTAGCATATTGGGTTAAACCCTTATGCTCATACTCTTTTATTCCTTTAGGGAATCAATCCTATCATGTATTTAGTGATAGGCTAGACAACTAGTTGAACCCTTCACAATTAACCCCTTACTCAAAATGATAGGGGTGTGGGGTTTCAAGGTATATCAGATTCCATATCACCATCTAGGGTTTCAACACCATATAGGGTATAAGGTGTATGTGTGCTTACTATATCGAACTTGAGGTGTATGTGTGTGTCCTATAGTGCATAAGTTTTATGCGCATCACCATATCATTCTAGAGGTGTATAACCATCACTATCTCGGGTTTCAATCATCATATCGGGTAAGACGTGTATCCTTCAACCCCATATCAAGGTTAGAGGTGCTTCAACCCAAAATTAGGTTGCACCATGATGATGTCATCATCATAAACCTCTAGAATCTTGTTCTTACTGTTCTAGTTCATGGAAAACAATCCTAGGTTACTACTAGAGCTCATGGGTTCATCGATTATGCAAGAAAATTCTATTTGAAAGTAAATCATTTAACTAAGGCAAGATTGATGGTAAATAATAACATGATTGAGTTCAAGTTATATAACCCACCTCAAGAGAAACTTCAAAGCTCCAAGCTCCAAAGCTTCATGTTTCCAAGGTTTAATATGAGCTTATTAAAGGTCCAAGACTTGAGCTCCTCAACACTATGCATGATACATCACCTCTTTGTGGCCGATATGCCTGACTTGGCCGATATCACTTCAATTGGTCCATACCACTTTTCTATGGGCAATACCAAGGCTCTATGCATGATACTCCTTCACCTTTTCACGATAACAAGACTCTATGCACGATATATAAGAGAAAGGGGGTGATAGATTTCGAAAACTTCCACTAATAGGTGAAAGGAAGGGTATATATACTTGAGGTTCATGAAAAAGTTTGTATATGAGGTGTCATCATCTTAAAGCTACTAGGTGCCACGTGTCCATGCATGGTTGACACGTGTAATTGAATACAATCATATTTATCTTGACATGAAAAACACTTGACGATAATCTAGAGATGATATTTTGGCCATTAGTTATCTTGTTTGATAAGATATCTCATCTTTATCTCACAAATTATGCAAATCGATACAACTTTTGCAAGGAGAATCTAACTCGTCATGGATCACCTCCTTGAGGTGCTTTGTCCATCATGGACAAGGCAAAGAGTTCAAAAAATGATATGAGACTCCCACTATGGATCCTTGGCTGATAAGCACTCTCATATGAACTCTACAACCTGATACATGCTCAAATTAGGGTTTCACATTCAACCCTTTCTTGATCTTTTCATCACCAAGAGTATCACATTCAAATATGATTCAAACATGGTGCCTCCTTCTTTATATCTCCTCTAAATGATACTAGGATAGAGTAGGGACACTCTAGATGTGGTAATTTGCATATCCACCCTATATTTTGTGTAAATTACAACTTGTTCTAGAATTGGTGCACAAGGCACTAACATTATTCAAACAAGTTCAAACTTGGAATTTAGGCTTTCAAAAAGACACCACCTTGCATCATTCTCTCTCTAATGATGCTAAAACGAGGTATGTTCAACATGTGACATATTGCAATATAACCCATCATCTTGGGTAAATTACATTTTGGTCCAAAATAAGAGAAAATTGCTCAAACGTTATTCAAATAGGACCAAACTTGAAACATAAGTTTGTCACCTAATAACAAAACACTTTAGAGATTATATTAAAGTTCTAAGCAACTTATTTATACCAAACAAACAAGGTTAGCCATAAACCCAGGTGAGGGTTGTTACAATTATAAACCCCTAACATGGATTTTGTCCCCGAAATCCCAGATGAAGGAAGACCATTGTCATTCTTGCATCATATCATCAAGTCTCCACATAACATCTTGATGTCATGGATATGCCATAAAACTTTGATCAACACAAAGTCCTTGCATTCAGAGTCATCATAGAATCTGTTATACAAGCCACATACTCAGTTGTCTTTCCAATTAATGAGTATAGTGTCAACTCTGTGTCAGGTAACACTTTTTCTTAGTCAGAGAAGCATTATACATACCTTGTATAACTCGGTGTCAAATGTCATTTCTTTGTCACCTTCTCGACTTACATGTAACAATATCCTTGATCTTGGGAGTTTTCCATACCCCTCACTAGTTTAGCATTTCACCTCTAAGGAAAGACTAGAGTTTCATTCTGTCACAAAGAAAAATTATCTCAAAGGTATCTCTAAATGTTATATGTATAGGATGCCCTAACATATCTAGATAGGGATATTCTAACAAGTCATCTTGGCTTGATAAACTTTTACCAAAATGATTCTACAATTTTTCCTTCAATTTATACATGCTTATTGATGTTATGTTTATGCAAAGCATAAACCCCTAACATATGATGTCCATATCATCGTATGTAACTGGATTAATATCAAAGTTACCCTTTCTAAATAACCAAACATTAATCATGTTACTACGAGTCATGTTCTCAGCATCTCATACCTTTAAAACCTCTTGGACACTAGAATTCTTTACCTAGGTATTAGTTACATGTGTTCAAATATATATATATATATATATCACATCCTCATCATTTCCATCCTCTATTGTTATTATCAAAACCAAACATATTACTTAATACATATACTTGTCTTGGAATAAAAAATCCAGGACTAGCTAACACTTTTCAAAGTATCCATCTATACTTCTAATCCTTGCACATCAAGTGTCACAAGAGTTACTTGATTGTCATGTTCCTGAAGGGATAATTAGTCCTATGAGGACATGAGGAAGAGATAAGAAGGATGAGAACCTATATTCAGTCCAATATTCTCTTATATGGTTTGAAATTTCTCTCTTCATGAAGGAAGGGGAGAGATGTAAAAGGAACACCCAGAGAAAATTTAAGATACAAAGTAGTAAAACTTAAAGAGATGATAAAAGTAAGAAACATAATATAAAACAAATGCATACTACCTAATTTCAGTTCTTGAATACCCTGGCTAGGTATCCATTTATTGAAGGCAAGGTAAGTATGACACTCTTAGATTGCTATCTTTCTGATTACTCTGATCAAGTAGTCATTTTGAGACAATCTAAAGAGTATAATGAAGTAGGAGATGTGGCACAAATATTTCCACCACATCCTAATTGTTATACAAAGGAATCTGAGTTAATCATAGTCAACTTAAACAAAATAAGATGTTTAGTATAAACTATACCTTGGTCTGAGGACCTAGAGGTAATAGTTACCTAATGAGAGGTAACAATGTTTAGTGATGAACTAAGGGTTTAAATACCCATATCTAGTAATCATTATGATGATAATGCTAAGGGATGATGACATGTAATCATCTCTATAATTCCTATGTTGATGGCAAGGAACCTAAGAGGAAACAAGATTAAATGAGACATGAACAATTGAAAGTTCATGCAATAATCAAAGAAGGTGATAATCTTTTTTCTTCAACCCTAGATAATGATGGGGTGATAAAAAGGACTATGGGATCAACAACAACTACCTTCTTATGATTATCAGATAAAATCAAGAGAAGACATATCAGAATGAAAAACCTCTATCTGACTGTCACCCCTCACGGTCGTCTACCACTTCAGGTTGACTCAAACATAGAGTCTAGCTGTTTCAAGTTGTTGTTTTTGCCTTTTTACACTATTGGGCTGTAACTTTTGTAAGCCATGCTGAGTCTGCCTCGGTTGTTGGGTCATTTCCTCCCTTCTTTTTGAACAAAAGGGTTTAGTATGCTCAACATATCCATATCTATAACATGTCTTGTCCTCATACCCTAATTTTATCGGTCTTATTATCGACGTAGAAGCTAGGTCAGGAGTTCTTTTAGGTGGAAAGTTAGGACCTTTACCTTTACTTAGTGACTACTGCGCTGGTGCACTAGACATTTATTGCACTGGTGGTACCAAAAATGTTGGCTTTTTAGAACAACTAGACAAATGTCTCTAGAATTATAGAGACCTTTCATGAATTCTCAGCTTATTTCCCCTCCTTGGGCATTTCCATCACATATGTACTATCTATCTATACTTATGGCAGAGTCTATTTTCTTGCCATATGTTAATTCTTCCCACATTTTCCATTGTTCCAACATAACTATGTCATTCAGGAACCCTTTCAGAACCTAACATTTTTGCATTGAGGGCTGGTAACCTAGGTTGTATTGCTAGTATCTAGTCCAATATATTCATCACTATTGTCCTAACTTGCCCAACAAGAGCATAAAAAACATGATTCTATATCCTTATTGGGTCCAGATGGGAATTCGCAGGCACTCATTCTTCTCTTGCCTGATCCCTTGCACCTTCTCCTGGTGTAACAACATTGCTCTTAGCAATGTGTTCCTCGCGTTCTCCAGTCATTTTTAAACTTCACCCTTTCTTCTACATAAGCAGAAGTCATTATAGGATATACTAAAGGACACTAGAACAGATTCAACACATTAGTCCTATGTCTCTGTAGACTCAGTGAACCTTAAGCTCTGATACCAAACTTGTAACGACTGCCACCAAACCGACATCCAAATCATTACTAATTATGTAGAATAATTATAAGCAGCGGATTAACAAAAATCACTAAAAACTAAAACCATTTTGCAAAGAGATCCATTTCCTAGAGAACGTTTTAATGAAAGAACCAACTTTATATACATCAAGGTTCACATTGTACATACACTGTACCGTCTCATCTCGAGGAATAACATATAACTATTGCTTTGTCAAAACATATACTAAAGCAACATAAAACCTTGAGGCATACAAGACAAAATCTCATATTGTTCATAAAACCTTCACGTACTAAATCCAAGGACCTGAGAGTACAGAGATGACACATAGGACTTCTATCTACAAGACACGACAGACAGTACACTCAACCTAAGCTGTTACTGTTGTCCCTACTGTTGTAGTCCTTCCTCTGTAGAACGGTCTCTACCTCCTCAGGCACGTCTGTGGATCCCACCGGGTGAGACAATTGTCCCAGCGATAGATATAACTCTTTGCCAAGAATTTTATTATCACAGGTAAATAGTATTTAACTGAGTAGAGGTTCTTTTATATTACTAAGCAAGGATAATCACTGTGGATAAGCAGATTAGAACATTTCTCATCTTTTAAAGCATTGTAACTGTCTATGATAGTGTAATAAATCATCTATTCACTTTATAAGAAATAAGAAGAACATCTGTATCATTTACCCATTATATTATGCCAACATCTCAAGCTTATCCTGTGATAATATTATCATGGTATGATATCCATGAATCATTCTCATTCCTATCTGTTGGCCTCAACCAATTTGCTAACCAGGTATTGATCTTGTAAGAGTTCAACCAAGTATTGGATTGTACCAATCCTGAGATCACAATCATGTATTGGACTATGCCAATCTTGATAGAGTTCAGCCAGGTATTTGATTGTACCAATCCTGAGATCACAGCTAGGTATTGGACTATGCCAATCCTGATAGAGTTCAGCCAGGTATTGGATTGTACCAATCCTGAGATCACAGCCAAGTATTGGACTATGCCAATACTGATAGAGTTCAGTGAGGTATTGGATTGTACAAATCCTGAGATCACAACTAGGTATTGGACTATGCCAATCCTAATAGAGTTTAGCCAGGTATTGGATTGTACACTTCTTGAGATAACAACCAGGTATTAGACTCTACCAATCCTGATAGAGTTCAACCAAGTATTAGATTGTACCAATCTTGAGATCACAGTCAGGTATTGGACTATGCCAATCCTGATAGAGTTCAACCATGTATTGGATTGTACCAATACTGAGATCACAACCAGGTATTGGACTCTACCAATCCTAATAGAGTTCAACCAGGTATTAGATTGTACCAATCCTGAGATCACAACCCGATATTGGACTATGCCAATCCTGATAGAGTTCAACCAAGTATTGGATTGTACCAATCCTGAGATCATAGCCAGGTATTGGACTCTTCCATTCCTAATAGAGTTCAACCAGGTATTGGATTGTACCAATCCTGAGATCATAGCTAGGAATTGGACTCTGCCAATCCTGATCCTGGTATTGGATTGTACCAATCCTGAGATCACAGCCAGGTATTAGATGCTGCCAATCCTGATAGAGTTCAGCCAGGTATTAGATTGTACCAATCCTGAGATCATAGAGTTCAGCCAGGTATTGGGTTATACCAATCCTGAGATCACAGCCAGGTATTAGACTCTACCAATCCTGATATGTAATACAAGTATTCCCCTTATCTCATTTAAGCATATTCAAAATAGTATAGCCCTTATTTGGCTATAAGCATTAAGCATGTATGTCTAATATTTCACTATTATTATAACTATTTATTATTATTATGATGTTACTAGGTTTCCATTTCCCTAGTTTATTTTGAACATTAGCATTTTTTACATGAGACTTTTATAAACATCTTGTCACCTCTCACAAGGAAACAACTATTCACTTGTCTCACAAGGCCCATTAAACATCTTGTCACCTCTCACTAGGAAACAACTATTCACTTGGCTCACAAGGCCCATTAAACATCTTGTCACCTCTCACTAGACAACAATTATTCACATGGCTCACAAGGCCCATTAAACATCTTGTTACCTCTCACTAGGAAACAACTATTCACATGGCTCACAAGGCCCATTAAACATCTTGTCACCTCAAACTATGTAACAACTATCTCTAGGTCATAAGACCTAGATAATCTGTATTATATGAAACATCATAGCTCATGCTTAGCTATGCTCATTATATCATGGTACCAGCATGGTTTCAACATAATTAGGGTTAAGGTTTCCCTTTATTAACCAATGGTGGTTTCAAATCATATCATTTCTCTTCATTCGGATTCAGGTTTCCCTTTTTAAGCCGGCTAGGGGTTTCAAGTACATTCATCAAGAATTACAACCCTAAATCAGACTCCACATATATTAGGAGTATCAATGTGTACTCATTACATGAGTATTAAACGCATATAAGTTTCTCTTTCATCCTCACTAGGATATTGATTTCATCATACTCCATTAGGTTGGTTCAATCCTTCTCTCAAGGTATAATGGCCCATATTTATCAAAATGCATTAAACCCTTCGTGTCTTAAAGTATCATTTGACATAACACATTACATGTATCATTTAATCAAGTGTATTGGATTGAGGAGCTTCCTCCATACCGGGTATAGAGGTGTAGGTATGCTTCCATGTCAGTATAGAGGTGTATCCTCATTACTATACCATGCATTCATATTGGATTACTCAACCTCAGGGGTTTGTATATCAGGTTTCACAATACCATGTTGAGTTTCAACATCATATTAGTTTAAGGTATATACTCAACACCATATCAGGTATAAGGTGTGTGCTTAACCCCATATAGTTTACAAGGTGTGTGTATTTGTCACTCATATCATCCATGAGGTATAAATTCATCACCATATCACGCTAGTGGTTGAGTTCATATAATCGTATCAGGTTACCATATCAAGTTACCATATTGGGTTACCATATCAGGTTAGCATATCAGGTTAAGCCCTTATGCTCATACTCTTTCATTCCTTCATGGAATCAATCCTATCATGTATTGATTGATAGGCTAGACAAATAGTTGAACCCTTCAGAATTAACCCATTACTCAAAACGATAGGGGTGTGGGGTTCCAAGGTATATCAGATTCCATATCACCATCTAGGGTTTCAACACCATATCGGGTATAAGGTGTATGTGTGCTTACTATATCGACCTTGAGGTGTATGTGTGTGTCACCATATCGTGCATAAGTTTTATTCTCATCACCATATAATTCTAGAGGTGTATAACCATCACTATCTCGAGTTTCAATCATCATATCGGGTAACAGGTGTATCCTTCAACACCATATCGGGTTAGAGGTGCTTCAACCCAATATCGGGTTGCACCATGATGATGTCATCATCATAAACCTCTAGAATCTTGTTCTTACTGTTATAGTTCATGGAAAACAGTCCTAGGTTACTACTAGAGCTCATGGGTTCATCGATTATGCAAGAAAATTCTATTTGAAAGTAAATCATTTAACTAAGGCAAGATTGATGGAAAATAATAACAAGATTGAGTTCAAGTTATATAACCTGCCTCAAGAGAAACTTTAAATCTCTAAGATCCAAATATTCACATTCCCAAGGTTTAAAATGAACTTATAAAAGGTCCAAGACTTGATCTCCTAAGCACTATGCACAATACATCACCTCTTTATGGCCGATATCCCTCACTTGGCCGATATCACTTCAATTGGTCGATACCACTTTGCTATGGGTGATACCAAGGCTCTATGCACGATACTCCTTACCTTTTAACGATATCAAGACTCTATTCACGACATCTAAGAGCAAGGGGGTGATAGATTTCGAAAAATTCCACTAATAGGTGAAAGGAAGGGTATATATACTTGTGGTTCGTGAAAAAGTGTGTATATGAGGTGTCATCATTTTAAAGCTACTAGGTGCCACGTGTCCATGCATGGTTGACATGTGTCATTTCATGCAATCATATTTATCTTGACATGAAAAACATCTGAGGATAATCTAGAGATGGTATTTCGGCCATTAGTTATCTTGTTTGATAAGATATCTCATCGTTGTCTCACAAATTATGCAAACTGATACAACTTTTACTAGGACCATATAACTCATCATGGATCACCTCCTTGAGGTTCTTTTCCCTTAATGGACAAGGAAAAGAGTTCAAAAACCTATATGAGACTCCCCCTATGGCTCCTTGGCTGATAGGCACTCTCATATGAACTCTATAACCTGATACATGCTCAAATTCGGGTTTCACATTCTACCCTTTCTTGCACCAAGAGTATCACATTCAAATATGATTCAAACATGGTGCCTCATTCTTTATATCTCCTATAAATGATACTAAGAGGGAGTATAGACACTCTAGATGTGGTAATTTTCATATCAACCCTATATTTTGGGTAAATTACAACTTGTACCAGAATTGGTGCACAAGGCACTAACATTATTCAAACAAGTTCAAACTTGAAATTTAGGATTTCCACAAGCCACCACCTTGCATCGTTATCTCTATAACTATGCTAAAATACATGAGGTATGTTCAATATGTGACATAATGCAATATAACCCCTCATCTTGGGTAAATTGCATTTTGGTCCAAAATAAGAGAACATTGATCAAACATTATTCAAATAGGACCAAACTTGAAACATAAGTTTGTCACCTGATAACAAAACACTTTAGAGTATTATATTAAAGTTATAAGCAAATTATTTAAGCCAAACAAATAGGTTTAGCCATGAACCCAAGTTAGGGATGTTACAACTTACATAGTCTAATTTCTAGCTGTTGGTTTTGTAGTTATTGAGAGGTGTTGCTACAATTAAGGGGAGTTAATTAATGAAACATGCGTGTATGCAAACATGAATTTGAATATCATTTGGATAGATAATGGATTTTATTACTTTAAGAGAAAAAAGTTTTAGCTACATGCAATGTAGAAATATGATTACGAGATCATAAGTTACAAACATACGTCTGTGGGTAGAGGGTAGGATAGGTACTACCCACCCTCCTTTGAAACATAGACATTTGCTCCTATTTTAGCCAATATAAAGTGGAAGAACTGTGATGATGGACCATCAACCATTGTTTCTCTCCATTCATCAAAATTTATTCATGTACAATATAAATTGTTAGAACATATTATCTTGTCATGAGATACACTAACCAACTAATGCAAATGAAAATACAAAGCAACTACTAAAAGTAATGCTCCAATTGCCTCCTAAGAAGTGCCTTTCCTTAATGTCGATGGCTGGATGCCTAAATTGCAATAATGATATGTAGGAGGAAGGAGAGAGAGGTGTTTGTTGCCTTGAATATTGTTCATTGTGATGTAGCATTTGAGACGCTGGACATTAACTTTGAATTCACCCATTTTCTTGTTCCAATTTTTAATAGATCCATTAGAGAAGATGTGCTTGATGATGAATGGACTCAATAATTGAGTCCTGAGCTTTCCTTAAAAAATAATGAGGTGAAAGTTATGTAGTAATACTTGATCTCTGACATGTAGATCTTTCCTCTTCAATTGGTTATCATGTCATATATTCATGCACTCCTTATAAATGTGTGCATGCTCGTATGCTTTCAGTCTTAGTTCTTCTAGTTCTTGAAGTTGAAGCATATAATTATCTTTTACTGTAGGTAGATCACAGTTGAACTGTTTGATGTCCTGCGTGCCTTGCATTCAAGCTCCACTGGTACATGAAAATACTTCCCACAAATTAGCTTTAAGGCTTATAGTCCCTAGTGGTGTCTTGTAAGAAATTAGGCAGGCTTATAGTAGGGATGACAATTTGCTAATATCACATCCAACATCCTTCCTTCACCCACATTCATTAATTTAACCACCATATGGATGCTCATTCATTAGGAGATCATTGGAATGGATGTTTGGAGTTAGATTACCATGGATAAGCCATTTCATCAACTCCTCATGATCAGTAGGTTGTACACTTGGTAAAACAATTGCATGTAGCATGTGCTCATATAACATGGGAACTTGATAAAAAGGATATTTATCAATGTCATCAACTTCATTGCACATGGACAAAGACATTGAGTTTTCACCACATGTTCCTAATGCGTGACAATGCTTCTATCTTCGTCCCCAAGGAGCATGGAGAGCATGCTATCAGAGCTCATGTATGGCATAATTGCCTTAGCGGTGGCCCTCCTTGTGGACATAGTCGTGGGAATCATTGTCAAGGTTATGAAGGTGGAAGCAAGAGCTCCAACAAATTTGGCAGTAGGGTGGCACAATTTTTCATTCAAACATTGTTCAACGACCCATTACCCCTGCATTTGTTTCACCAGCCTCTTGGCACCGCTACCGCCGAGAACAACTTCAGCTATTTCAAGAAGCTATTCATGTTGTTGATACTCATGGATAGGGAAGTGATGATCAAGGTTGGGTCACTCCCACATGAGCTAGAGGTGACAGTGGATAATAAAACCAGAGCGGCCATGTGGATCCTCAAGGGGTTGATCAAGGATGTACGCTGCAGATATGCCCAATGAAATGTTGTCCCTAGTTGTTGTTGGGAGATTCAAGGGGAGCAGAAATGCCGAAGTTTTAATAGTTTAGTTGAGTGGGGTGCTAAAAAACCAAACCATCTCCTCGAGGTTGTCGAGCCATTAAATAATGATGGTTGGGGCGGCATGACGACCTTTAGGAGAGTTATTGAAGACATCTACAAGGCCAAGGATGATGAACCTAATGATGGCTGGCAACACAACAACTAATGCCATTGAAGAGGGGGAGATGATCCCGAGGACTGATGCTGATAGCATACCCCGCCAGAGCTGCCAACTATGAAGGTGAATGAAGTGGAGAGAGTCAATGCTGAAGCTAGCAACAGACCTTCCATGTTGGTCATTTCCATGGTGGTTTCCAAGAAGCAAAGCATTACTAGGTTTCTCAATCGACTCAAGCCAAGGTACAATTTGTGACCACCTACAAATGTCATCATGGTGGATGTCTAGTAACTGAACACCAACCAAGAAAAAGTTTCATATCTCCATACCATTACATCCATATTTAGATTGGATGTACAAAATTTAGGATGAAGTGGGTCAGATGATGGATATCCAATGGTAAATGATTATTTTTTCCATCCCTGGCCCATAGTTCATCATTCAGTTTGTGAGACCAATCATGTCTTGTCCATCCAACTCACTTCTCCATAATAGACTTGATTTGATGGTCGAAAACTTCCACTTGACCACTCATCTAAGGATGATATGTAGTAGCTACATGGCGAGAGACACCATACTTGAGAATGAGTGTTTCAAAGCTACACTCAAGGAAATGAGATCCTCCATCAAAAAATGATAGTGCGGGGGACTTCAAAGTGTGGGAATATAAAATATTTGAATATCTTGATGATTGGATTGAAGTCACTAGAAACAATGGGGATAGTTTTACCCATTTTTAAATATAATCAACAACAATGAGGTGATGTAGCCCTATTTTAAGGATCCATCCTGTGCCTTTTTGCAAGATAATCACATCTAAAAATTTTAGATTACAAGTTATTCCCCTCAATGTGATCCTTTATGATAAATGTACTTGTGCATCCTTTTGTGTGTATTTCAGGGCACTTATGCATGCATTGATACATGGGAGGGAGATGAAGGATGTCTATGGGGTCTTACACCCCAAGAGTGGACCTATTTCTTCCTTAGGCTATCCTTGGATGCACAAGAACAATTCACAAAAAAGGAGGCTAGATGAAGAAGATGAAGTAAAGATCAACACCAAAAGGCCCAAAATGGCTGTGGTACATCCACCACGGCCGTGGTAATTTGTGTGCCAAGAGCTTCAAAATCAATAGAGAATGTGCTCAAGTTACACATGAATGACCACGAATGTGGAGCTCAAAATGGTTGTGGTCACTGAAGATCCCACGACTGTGTCCCCCAGAACGGCCGTGGCCAGCAAACTCCAACTCGCCCGTGGCCATCACCTCGCTCGTGGTGAATTATGCACAAAGTTCCCTAAAATCAATAGGGAAGTGGTCCATTTTACACGTGAATGACCAAAGTCATGACCATCACCACGACTATGGCCCTTGAAGACCACCTCGCCCGTGGCACTCCCCACGTCCATGGAAAATTGAAGACACGATGACCTCCAAGCTGCCTCACCCATGGCCTCCTCCTCCAACACGGCCGTGGTACCCCACACGACCTTGGTACCCCTTACTTAGCACAACAGTGGCACCCCGACACAGCCATGGTCACCACATATACTTTTCATTTCCACTCCACTTCCCACCTTGACCATTCCATACCCCCACGACCGTGTCATGAAACCCCCACCACAGTTGTGGAACCTCAACATAGCCGTGGTCACCACCTAACCCTACCCATTTTTACCACTATTTTTTCTACTTTGCCCCTACTTACCCCAGTTCTTCCCCACCACCTATATATAGAAAGGTGGCGGCCATAGCATGAAGGTTGCACTCCCCCATCTACCATTAGTCCTCCTCACCCTCTCTTGATCATTCATTGCATTCCCCTTGCTTTTATGCTCTCTACCCACCATTTCCACCTAATTTCCACCATAGAAACTTAGTTTTCTAGGTTTTCTACCATAACCCCTCCATTCCAATGCCTATCATCCATCTTAGAGGAAGGAGGTCGCCCTACAATGGCTAGGAGGTTAAGAAGGAGGATTAAATTCGAGATCCATGGAGTCCTATCCCCTTCTTCTCATTTCTTTTGCCTTCTATCTGATTATGTCTAGCTAAGCCCCTAATGGTGGGCTGTTTGGGGTAAAAATGTGACTTTGATACCATGTTGGGGGAGAATAGTTTATAATGAACATAATTTCATTCTATGATGATTGCCTTTGCCTCTATCTCATTTCCCATTATCTTGCATGTGGTTTTTGCTCTTAAACATAAATTTCTTGCCTTGTGATGTTTGATGACATTTAGCTTCTACGAGGAATTGGAGTGTATGTAGAAATCTTAGAAAGGCTCCTAGGTCCAATTAGTGGATCCCTAGCTAGCCCCCTTTGTTCCTACATACATATCCCTCCTTCTACAAGTGAGTGTGAGATCTAAGTAGCTAGTGTAAGTGTGACTAGTGAAACTATCTAGAACTTTCTAAAGGCTAGATGGCTAGTAGCATGAGGTGAAAATCCCTCATCTCTACTCCCATTTCTACCCTTGGTTCTCAATTGCCCTAATACAACTTACCTTAGAAACCTAGAATTGATAATTCCTACTGTAATTACACCTAACCCTAGTTCTCCAACTAGTAGTATAGGGTACATTCTAATAGCACTTGCCTTGTTGTTTGGTTTCGTAATCTAGATAGAATTGTGATAATTTCATGCCATGTTGACACCCCCAACTAATATCAAATCACATTACCAAACAGACCACCTACCTAATCCATTGCATGAAACCCACCTTAGCCTTCTTGCTTGTTAATTCTAGTTTAGCTTAATTGCCTTTGTTGCTGCAAGCTAATTGACTAGTCTTGTGATGTAGCCCTATTTTGGGGCTCCATCTTGTGCCATTTTGTACTTTAATCACATCTAAACAAGTTAGATTCAAGTTAATTCCCCCAATGTGTGTTTTATTATCAAATGCACTTATGGACATTCTTTGCACTATTTTCAAGTACTTAGACCATGCTTTGGATGGATGGGAGAGAAGGAAGGAGTTCTAGGGTTCCTCCATGCATGGAGGGGTCCAAAGAAGGCCCTAAAGCTCCCTCAACCTACCCCCAATGGACAAGAATCGCCATAAAGAAAAGAAATCCATGGATGATGAAAGATGAAGTTCAATTGCCTACTGCAGGCCCCAAATCATGTCTTTTATGGTGAAGAATTGACAGAATCAAAAGGGACCTGCCCCCCACAGTTGTGGTCCATTGAAGATACCACGGCCGTGGCCAGTAGAGGAGAAGACGGTCATGCCCCCCCACAACGGACGTCGGAATTTCATGCAAGGACCCCAAAAATCAACAGGGAGGCAACCGATTTTGCACTTGAACGCCCACGATCATAGCCATCCGCTACAGCCATGGCCTTTGAAGATCGACTTACGCGTGCTGCTGCCCCACGATCAAGGTATCCTCCAAAATGACCGTGTTACTCACTATGACCATGGTGCTTCTCACCCAACACAACTGTGGCTCTCTGCCACGGTCGTGGCCACCTCCTATACTTAGCATTTTCACCACCCTTTCCACACCATGCCCGTGTCCACTCCCCACGACCGTCCCATACCACCCCCACCACAGTCATGGCCTATAAACACGGTCGTGCTGACCAACCGACCCTACCTATTTTTTACACTATTTTTCCTATTCTACCCCCACTTACCCTAGTGCTTCCTCACCACTTATATATACATAGATGGTGGCTGGGGCACGAAGGTTAGACCCCATAGCTGCTTCTACTCCACCCTACTCACTCCTTGAGAATTCATTGCACCCCCTTGCATTTATGCTCTCCATCCACCATTTCCACCTCATTTCCACCTTGGAAACCTAGTTTTCTAGGTTTTCCTCCATAATTCCCCATATTCTCATGCTCATCTACACCATTGGAGGAGGAAGGACGTCCCAAAGCTACTAGGAGGTGAAAAAGGAGGCTTCTACTTCAAGATTCATGGAGTTACCCCCTTGTTTCCCTTTCTTTTGGTATTTTCTTGATCATGTCTAGCTAAGCCCCTAGTGGTGGGCTATTTGGGGTCAAAATGTGACTTTGATACCATGTTGAGGGAAAATAGCTTGTAATGAACATAATTTCTATCTATGATGATTGCTTATTGCTTCTATCTCATTTCCTATTTCATTGCATGTGGTTTGTGCTTATTACATGGATTGCTTGCTTTGAGATGTTTGATGACACTTAGCTTCTAGAAGGAATTGGAGTGTATGTGGCAATCTTAGGAATGGCTCCAAGGTCCAATTAGTGGATCCCTAGCTTGCCCCCTTTGTTCCTACATACACATCCCTCCTCCTACAAGTGAGTGTGAGATCTAAGTGGCTAGTGTAAGTGTGATTAGTGCAATTGCCTAGAGCTTTCTAAAGGCTAGTTGGCTAGTGGCATGAGGTGAAAAACCCTCATCTCTACTCCCATTTCTACCCTTGGCTCTCAATTGACTAATACCACTTACTCTAGAGACCTAGACTTGACAAGTCCTACTAGAATACACCTAACCTGAGTTCCCCAACTAGTAGTATAGGGTACATTGTAATAGCACTTGCCTTGTTGTTTGGTTTGGTAATCTAGATAGAATTGTGATAATTGCTTGCTATGTTGAGATCCCCCAACTAATATCGAATCACATCCCCAAGTGGCCCACCTACCTAATCTCATTGCTTAAAACCCAAGTTTATTTCTTAGCTTGTTTATGATAATCTAGTTTAACTACTTGTACTCAATCTAGTTAATTGCTCAGTCTTTCCCTTTAGTGTTAACTTAGGGTTTTGCTCTCTCTCATGTTGTTAATCTAGTTCTTAGTGTTAATTACTTTGCTAATATAGTGTAGTTCACCGTTTCTCTTGCTCTGTTAGTTGCTTAATCTAGTTCAATAGACTTGCCTGCTTAGGATAACTTAGGGTTGTTATGAACTAGATTTCATAATTGCCTTTACTTCCTTGTTCACCTAGTTCAACAACCAAACAAACCCTTTTAAACCCTTCAACCCTATTCTTTGCAATAGGAATGTAGACAATACCAGACTAGCTCTAGTGCCCCCTCTGTCCCTGAGGATCGAACCCTACACTTGCCCTTCACCTATGCTAGAGTAGTACCCCATGCACTTACGGGTGACCTATTTGGTACTGTGATCGACTTGGTTAGGGATAATATAATTTGTGAAAGATCCACACATGTGTCCTCCCTTAGGGTTGCATCTAGCCACCTCTAGTTGTCTAGTGTGTAGCCTTTTGGTGGGAATTGCGTCAAGCTTTCTGGCATCATTGTTGGGGACAGAGGCGCTCGACCTAGCTAGTTAGTGTATCTTAGCCTTTCCTTTTTCCCTCATCATTGATATTCTTTATTCTTTGTTCACTTTTCATATTGCCATACTAACTTGGTTTCTTGTTGCTTATTTGTGTATTATGTAGGTGACAAGTGTGCATGTGCCACATGCATTCCACTTGTACTGAGTTGGTGTTGTACGGCCCCGAGATAGGTAGAAGGAGATGCCAAAGTCACTGTAACCAACACCAGGAAGCCAAGATGGCAGAAAACAACCCTCATACAGATGCTCAACCACCTCCACCGCAGCCCAACCACCAACTCCATGAGTATTTCACCCTAGGGAACTACAATTCCCCCATTGCCACCCTAGTTGACCAAATGTCGCGTCAATAGTTCTCCATTCCACCCACACTCCTTGGACTCCTCCCCACTTACTATGGGATGGAAAATGAGGATCCCTACCATCAAATCGATGCATTCCTTGAGACCTACTCCACTTTCCATACCCCCGCCGCTACTGATGACTCCATCTGGAGAACCCTCTTTCCATTCTCCCTAAAAGAAAAAGCTAAAGAGTGGTATGTTTTGAAGACAAAGTTGGTAACTTGGAATGAAGTCAAGAATGAATTCTCAAAAAGTTCTTCCCAGTGGCTAAGATAACCTATATGAGAAGATGCATCACTTCCTTTTCCCACAAAGAGAATGAAACCTTCCACGAGGCATGGGAGAGGTTCCAAAATCTTCTCTGTGACTGCCCCCACCATGAAGTTGTAGGGTTTTAGGGGAGGCAGAGAAGGCAACAGAAACACAAATTTTTTCTCCCAAACCCAGAATAAAGGAATCACGTCAACGTCTATATAATAGGAAGGATGGTTTGTAGAAGCATACCTTGTCCCGAGGCTTGCTTGACGACATTACCTCACGACTTGTGCTATCTTCACCTCCGATCTTGGACGGTGTCTATGCAGCTCCTGGTCTCAGCGGGACTGTCGGGATTGACAATTGTCCTCCGAGCGGCAGAAGTCTCCCACCTCTAAAGTAGTCCACACAGACCACCTAGAACTCCGATCTCCTTGTCCCACAAGGAGTCGGAAGGATTCATACCTTCCTATCGGCGTACTAGTCACCGACACACTCTCCTGCCACCAGTCACTTTTCTGCAATTGTCTTTCCTTTGCTGTGCCTCCCTTACCGGTAGCACTTGCTCGGGCTCTCTCGGTTACCACAACCAGAGAGAACGACAACTTTGCAGAGCAAATGGTGTTCTGAGTTGTTGTTGTTTTTGAGAAGCCCCCAATACCCCTATATATAGGAGGGTCATGGGATAGGGTTCTCTACCCCGGGCAATGCGGAATTAAAGAAGGAGTAGAAGTGTTCAAGATTTTCCACAAAGCAACCAACTGTGCCAACTGAGCCGATCATTTCAACCATGAAACGGTCAGTTGGGGACCTAAGCCGATCGGTTCACACCTGAACTGATCGGTTGGGACACCTGAGCCGATTGGTTCAAGCATGAGCCAATCGGTTCGTGGTCTTGGTCCAACTTGAATTGACTTTCCATGTTTGTTTCCAACTAATCAAATATCAATCCTTGTCTAAATCAAATTTGTACAAGTGAAACAAATATGTCATTGCAAAAAGAGTCTTCTGATTTTCCAAACGATCTCAGTTGGTCACATGAATCGATCGGTTCAACAATTGAGTCGATCATTTCACTGACACATGAGCCGATTGGCTCACCACTTGAGCGGATCAGTTCACCAACCTGAGCCGATCGGTTCATCACATGAGCTGATCGATTGGAAGTGCAGACTGTGCAAAATCAGTCAATTGCAGTTTCAATCAATCTGATACTCTAATGAATTGGTCCAACACTTTTAACACTATGATTTTGAGCTATCAATTAATTGAGTGTTTAATTGAAATACTAAACTCTTTTAGTAATCAATCTAAACATTGTTGGTGGATAAACTCCTCTTCCAGGTTAAATCCTATGTGAGTGACCCTGTAGGTCCATTTCACGTTGGCAGTGAAAGTCCATAACACTTATGACTTCACAAGCAAAGAGCGGTGCCTAGTCGCACATTAGTGCTACCCAAGTGAAAAGGAAAGTTGGAGAACAAATTTCAATCCTACAATCCGTGAATGGTGTTACAGTGAATGTATAATTCCTTTTTCACTGATATCCCGAATTAAGGCATGGAAAAGTCATCCTTTCAATGTTCATTCACTTTCTTGATCTCAGAGTAGATTGGAGGAGATATGTATGACATCAATTTCACATACTGATTCACACATGTTTGCACACCTATCTCAATCCTACTCATCAAGTGGCCATGTATATCAAAATCCCTCAGGAGGTACAAATCCCATATCTATCACTCACCCCTCAAAAGCCCCATGTGTCAAAGTCACCCAATCATCACCTTTATAACAACCCATGTTTCAGGGTTGCATTTGATGATGTCAAAGTGTACCCAATGACATGTGTTGAATGTAGTGATTTCAGGTCAAAGAATCACACTCATCACCATCACTGTGAGAACTGACTGTGACTACCATGTCATGGTTCCATGTGTCAAACTCACTGTGGGTCTATCCGGTATACTTGTTCTCTAACAAGTACCTATGTGTTTGGTTTGATATCTCCATATCTTGACTAATGAGATTCTGTCATCAACCAACACCACAATCTAGACTTGTGTGTCATTGCTGTCTGTCTACCTTCCACAATGACATCCAACTAGGGACATAATAAGAATGTACAAACACTTAGCATCCGTATGATATCATCGTTCAGGTCCGCAACCTGAAAGCATACGTCATTGAGTATTGTCATTCTCTAGACATTCAATATGTTCTATCACTATCTCATATGACTGAACCAGAAAGAATTGGAAGCTTTCCTTTGATGTTTATCAAATCAATCTTAATGTATCCCACCAATCATCCCATGATTGGCTCTCAGGGCATACATACCAACAGACTCCCACTTTCACTGTGAGCCAATCACCCTTGAATCATATTCATAGTGATCTTTAAATATGTCCCACATGTTACTGTACTCTAGTGCTTTCGCAGTGAGTTATGGAAACACCATGTCAAAGTTGGTATTAACTACATGTCTCTCATCTCTTTGCTGTACGCCACATGTATGAGATGGAGTTGCCATAATATGCGATCTAGTATTCCTTTGCTAACCTTTAGCCACATCGCATGACCAAGCACTCCTAACTTGTCATCAATGACCAGAATAACTATAAGTTTATCTCTATGAACTCCTAGATCCATATAGTATCCACTGTTGTTCTCTAACACACAGATACTCAGCCTTTCCTTTTAAAACGGCTTTATCGGAACATTTCCATTTATCAACAAACATTCACTTTTATATATATCCCATATATATTTTGCGATTTATTTTCTGTCCTTCTCAGAAGTTCACATTAGTGTAACTCTTTACAGTGAACCCCTCCTTATTTCCATAAAACTAGTACTTCTCAAGTACTTATCAAGTTCTTATGGTATTCTAGTAACCCTTACTGGAACTAGATAGACATCCACTCGTCATGCCCCACATACAAGTTATCAGGATGAGCACATCATATTGTCATGTCCTACATACAAGATGATGAATGCACTTTATTTTGCTATATCTATACATGCAAGATAATGGGATGATTACATACATAATAGATTCATATCTATTCTTAGTGTTCCCATTCTTCATAAGAATTGGACACTTGGCCTTGGGATACCAACTCCTTGTAACATGGACAAGTTTTCTCCCACTGAATCTGTGCACACTGAACCCTTCAGTATAGATTGCCAATGTATGCTTTCTCTTTTCAAGTCAAGAGATTTTTGAGAACTATCTCTATAGATCTCTATTCCTATCATAGGAAACGTCTCTATCTTCCCTAAAGATAAATTCCACTTTGGATTTCTATTCTAGAACATCTCCATTTCACATCAACATGTGGAATGTGAATACACTCCCACTAAATCACAGACCCCTTCTTTATCTTTGACATATCAGTCAAACCCTTTGACCATATCATCAAAGTAAAGATCCAGCTCTGAGTTGCTTGTACTTAATCAATCACATTGATTAGTCCATTGTAACTTAAGACTTCGTTTGCATTAATGGATTCATAAACATTATAGGTTGTGTCACATACACATCCTTGTTTTATTCCTCATAGGAATGCAGTTTTATTATCTGTATGCCAAATCTCATAGTCATTAAGTTGCAATCAACAAGCATCATCCATCTCAAAATGTCATCCATGTGTCTTAACACTTAAGACTTATTTGCACCTATGGATTTCATCCCAATGGGTGCTACCATCAAGGTCATACCTTATGGTTCACATGGAAGTCATTTAGGATATTATGGTCATAAAACATAACTCAAAATCCGGTTCCTCACATTCATCTAGATAGCTGACTCATCACATGACCAACTCATCACATAGACAATCGAGGTGCATCTATCAAGGGTATAAGAACTCACAACCCTTTGTGATTCTTAATGTCCTTTATTAGTGTGGGGCTAGGTTTTGGAAAGCGCGAAGCAGGAAGCGTGCAGATTGCTCCCCTTGAAGCGGAAAGCGGGAAGCAGGTTTTGAAGCGGACTAAAGTGGACACTTTTTGAAAAAGCGGTCCACATTGTTTTAAAACATTTAGAAAAATTTAGTGATTGTCATACTACTAACAAAAAGAAATATTACTTAGCAATCAAGCATTCTGAATAATGTTTCACTACATCGAATTTAGTTGTTTCAAACAAACATGTATATTCAGTAAGAATTGATAACTAGCAAGCATGTATTGTAACATGCTAGAAAATTACAGACCATCAAATTACTTTGTATATTAGTGAGTATTGACTCATGTTACATTGTACTGCAATATTGTTATATTGTATCATCATATGAAAAAATTACATATCATGCAATTCTTATACTTAAATTATGAGTATATGACAAGATTACATAGCATCAAATTACTTACTATACAAGTGAAACACATGTTACTTTACAAAACTGATACACTCCGATATGGCACCGATACAGAACATGCAATTAGTAATGCTAAAAGAATATAAAATGACAAATTACAGACCTTCAAAAAACTGAGTATACCAATAAGTGTTGATGGATGTTACTTAATGATATTGATATACTAAGTTACAATATTAGCTAAATAACTACTGATTTACGAAAACCAATAAAAGAACTCAGACATAAATCTTAACCTACTGCTACAATCAAAGTATTAAAAAGGATCACATGCTCGTTACACCATACCATTTGGTAAGCTATCAGGATGTTTTGATAAGCATTTCAATATGTGATCATTTTCTATATGTATTTTAGTAACATAACAGTAACAATAGTTAGTTCCTATATGTGTTTTGATATGCAATGCTAGCAGACAAGAAATGGTTCTATTTTAATAGTAACACAACAATTATAAATTTTTGCATGTGAGCAACAATGACGCATAAAAATCTGAAAGGAAACAGTAAGCTTAACATAGAAATGGTGATAACTACAAAATTGGTGATGTTTAATAAGATAACACAATACACAAAATTGAGAACATGACGATAGAGTACTACTATTTTATTTATTTCACTTAACCAACACATTATGAAATATTCTAGCCTATAGCGGACAAAGCGGGCCGCTTAAGCGGGTCCAATAAAGCGGACTGAAGCGGGCCAAGGTGGATCAAAGAGGCCTCTTCCAGTAAAAACGCTCCAGTAGCCGCTTCAGGTGAAATTACTACGGATCCTACTGTTGGGCGTAAGCGGCCGCTCCAGCCTCTTTTTTAATAATTGGTGTGGGGTATTCTTTATTTAAGAAGAAATTAGTTATTTGATAATCATCCTCTAACTCCTTAGAGTATGACTCCTTGTTGATTTAGACATCACCATGCCTTAATCATGAGTTCACTATGGTACACTATCAGAATCACTCATAAGGATCTCAAATATTTGGTTCAAGTATTTCATCCATTGATCTCATCAAGAATTAACACTTTACCAAATTTTTACTTCATCCATGATATTCTTGAACACTTCAAGATATTCATATTAGTATTTCTCTAAACACCATTTGAAGTATTAGCATTAAGACTAATAGGTATGTAAATACATCACATGTATTACACCTAATAGGATAATCATTCTCCCACAACCACTAGTGAAGATTGATTAATCATGTCTAAGAGATTCATGTCTCTTACTGGTTCACTAACCAAAAGAGTCTAGATTTATCCATCATATGGAAACTAGAAATGAGTTTCTCATGATTTATGCTAATTTGATTGTTTGAGTTATCAATAACTTTTAGGTATCATTTTATCTAATGCATACCAAGTACCACAAGATAAACAAGGCTTTGCCATGAAGATTGAAACATCAACTTTATTAATTGCCATCATTGTCATACAATATGCAAAAATAAAGTGTTCTATCTATTGGAAAATATGAAACAGCAGGTCATAACTCTATTACATGCGTTTAAGGCTGAAAATAAACTAAAGTACTCCTATCTATGGTGGCAACATTTGCCCCATTTATTGGGTGCTTTAAACTTTATATCTTGGTATCATATACCTAAAAAAGTGTTACAAGTTTATTTCATGACACCTTTAGGTGGAGACGTCTGTCGCCTCCTTCTTCTTTAGTTCTTCCAGATAGAGTGGACAATTCCTTTTCCAATGTCCTGGCTTTTGACAATGGTGGCAATTACCTCTCTTGGTCACGCATCCCTTGGCCTTGAGAGTTGAAGATGACTTGGGCTGCTGGCTAGCATCAGAACCTTTCTTAGCCTTGCCTTTGCCCTTGCGCTTGGACTTGCATTTCTTATTGCTGATCATCATCATAGACTTAGGATTGTCCTTTTTCATCTGTGCCTCGTCTGTCCTCAACATGCCTAACAACTTTGTCAACGGCTTGTCAAAGTTGTTCATGTTGTTCATGTTATAGTTCATCACAAACTGACTGTAGGATTCTAGAAATGATTGTAGTATCACGTCAGTAGCCAACTCTTGGCTAAGGGGAAATCCCAGTCTCATCAGGTTCTCCACATACCCAATCATCTTGAGCGTGTGAGGACCAACTAGATTTCCTTCTGTCATGGCACACTTGAACAACACCCTAGAGACATCATATCTCTCTTGCCGTGCTTGATCTTCATACATGTTGTTGAGATGCTGAATCATCTCAATGACACCCATGTTCTCATGTTTTCTCTGCAACTCGTGGTTCATGGAGCACAACATCAAGCACTTTGCATGAATGACATCATCAAAATGCTTCTTATAAGCATCCCTTTCTGCATTTGGTGTGATAGGAGCAGGTTTCGCTGGAATTGAAGTATCCAGGACATAGAGCTTTCGCTCTTGAGTGAGAACAATTCTCAATGTCCTAAACCACTCGTGGAAGTTAGTCCCATTCAGCTTGTCCTTTTCAAGGACCGATCGCAACAAAAAGTGATTATTGTTTGTTGTCATTTGTACTACAAAAGGAAATATATGCAATTTAGTCTAAAACTCAATTTTGACTTACTTGATTGATTTGAAAGATTGACGATATAATTAGGACTTTAATTAATTATCGCTCCCACTATTTTTGTTCAAATTGATATCCTCACCACCAATTTGGAAGATTGCAGCGTACAATCTTCTAGTGGGTCAAGATCCTGAAATCCTCTGAGTCATGGACCAGCTAGGGCTGTCACCCACAACTTAGATCTTCCAGGTAGGTAACTTTTGCCAATTGCATCATATACAACTCTTAAAAGATGTCATATGCAACTCCTTGCCATGATCACCTCCATGCCTCAAGGTGCTAGATCCTATCTAGGTCACCTTGTTAAGTCCAACTCAAACCCAACACGATGAATATGCACCCTACTAGGGCAGACCCAAATATTCATCCTTCACGCTTCCACGAGATAGACGGTGCACCATGCTAGGGCGTGCCCACACTTGGCCGATCCAACTTTTCACATGTGTCACATTTGGAAGGCATCTAAAACTTTAATATTTAATGAGGGATTTGGTTTTATAGATACATATACATATCCAATCACCACAATATATAGTACGTATCATATACATGCTATATCCCACAGAAAACATGTGAAACGATAAAAGTGATGATTATGGCCATCCTAATGTGATTCCTCGGGCCAAGAGGAATCATGGTCATCTAGGTCCACATCACATGCAACCTATACAAGATGAACTCTATGCTTTGCCGTACTGGGCTTGATCAACTCATCTCCATGATTGATCGGCTCGCCATCAGGCCGGTCGATAGGGTGCCACTAGCCGATCGGTTGGCTCATCCAACTGATCAGTTTGCCTGGTCGTCGTGCATCTCCTCATGGCTTCCACCCACTCGTCTTACTCCTCAAACCAGTCATCTAGAACGCCAACTGATCGGTTCAGGCCTTGAAACAATCGTCTCAGTCGCCGTCAGGTTGACCGCCATTCTTTGACAAAATAGGAAATAAAGGTTCTATCCTATTTAAATTGAATTGAGAAACCCCTAGTTACATTCGGGGGGAGAAAAGGTAGGAAAGAAATCTCGAGTTACATCAAGAATAAGGAGGCAGGGAATCGGTGCGCAGATCGAGATGCAAGCAACCACATTCTACCAAGCACACATACATAGGGTTTATTAGCCATAAACACACTATACATCCACCAGAAAACTCATTTAAGGGTGACGCGTATCGAGTGCATTCATATTACATATCATATATGTATATTGGGATTTGTGGATTTAGGATTGGACATGCATAAAGCCAATTATATTCACATCGTATGAAATAAATAAAGGCGACAAACCAAAAATCGATCACATCGATAATCCTAAAGTATTGAGCAGTTGACGTGGTTCTGATACCACTTTAGGGTTTTAGGGGAGGCAGAGGAGGCAGCGGAAACAAAAATTTTCTCCCAAACCCAGAATAAAGGAATCGCGTCAACGTCTATACAATAGGAAGGATGGTTTGTAGAAGCATACCTTGTCCCGAGGCTTGCTCGGTGATGTTACCTCACGGCTTGCGCGGTCTTCACCTCCGGTCTTGGACGATGTCTGTGCAGCTCCTGGTCTCACCGAGACTGTCGAGATTGACAACTGTCCTCTGAGCGGCAGAAGTCTCTTGCCTCTGAAGTAGTCCACACGGACCACCTGGAACTCTGATCTCCTTATCCCACAAGGAATCAGAAGGAGTCATACCCTCCTATCAGTGTACTAGTCACCGACACACTCTCCTGCCACCAATCACTTTTCTACAGTTGTCTTTCACTTCCAGTGCCTCCCTTATCAGGTCGAGCTCTCTCAGTTACCATAACTAGAGAGAACGACAACTTTGCAGATCAACTGGTGTTCTGAGTTGTTGTTGTTTTTGAGAAGCCCCAAATACCCCTATATATAGGAGGGTCATGGGACAAGGTTCTCTACCCCAGGCAATGCGAGATTAAAGTAGAAGTAGAAGGGTTTGAGATTTTCCACAAAACAAACAACTACGCCAGTTGAGCCGATCGTTTCAACCATGAAACACTCAGTTGGGGACCTGTGCTGATCAGTTTACACCTGAACTGATCGGTTGGGACACATGACCCGATCGGTTCATGGTCCTGATCCAACTCGAATTGACTTTCCATGTTTGTTTCCAACTAATCAAATATCAGTCCTTGTCCAAATCAAGTTTGTATAAGTGAAACAAATATGTCTATGCAAAAAAGAGTCTTCTGACTTTCCAAACGATCTCGATTGGTCACATGAATCGATCGGTTCAACAATTGAGCCGATCATTTCACTGACACATGAGCTGATCGACTCACCACTTGAGCCGATCGGTTCACCAACCTGAGCCGATTGGTCAATCACATGAGCCGATCGGTTGGAAGTGCAAACTATGCAAAATTAGTCAATTGCATTGAAAGGAGTCATATTCTAAGGAGTTAGAGGATGAATATCAAATAACTAATTTCTTCTTAAATAAAGAATACCCCACACCAGTGATTAAAAAAGCGGTGTGGACTTTCACTGCCAATGTGAAATGGACCTGTAGGGTCACACACATAGGATTTAACCTGGAAGAGGAGTTTATCCACAAACAATGTTTAGATTGATTACTAAAAGAGTTTACTAGTTCAATTAAACACTCAATTAATTGATAGCTCACAATCATAGTGTTCAAAGTGTTGGATGAATTGATGAGACAAAGAGCGGTTCCTAGTCGCACATCAGTTCTATCCAAGTGAAATGGAAATTTGGAGAAGAACTTTCAATCCTACAATTTGTGAATGGTGTTACAATGAATGTATAATTCCTTTGTCACTGATATCCTGAATGAACTCAAGGCATGGAAAAGTCATCCTTTCAACGTTCATTCACTTTCTTGATCTCAGAGTAGATTGGAGGAGATATGTATGACATCAATATCACATAATGATTCACACATGTGTGCACGCCTATCTCAATCCTACTCATCAAGTGGCCATAGATATCAAACTCCCTCAGGAGGGAAAAATCCCATATCTATCACTCACCCCTCAAAAGCCCCATGTGTCAAAGTCACCCAATCATCATCTTTATAACAACCCATGTTTTAGGGTTGCGTTTGATGATGTCAAAGTGTACCCAACGACATGTGTTGAGTGTAGTGATTTTAGGTCAAAAAATCACACTCACCACCATCACTATGAGAACTGACTGTGACTACCATGTCATGGTTCCATGTGTCAAACTCACTGTGGGTCTGTCCGGTATACTTGTTCTCTAACAAGTACCTATGTGTTTGGTTTGAGATATCCATATCATGACTAACGAGATTCTGTCATCAACCAACACCACAATCTAGTCTTATGTGTCATTACTGTCTATCTACCTTCCACAATGACATCCGACTAGGGACATAATAAGAATGTACAAACTCTTAGCATCCATATGATCTCATCGTTCAGGTCCTCAACCTGAAAGCATACGTCATTGAGTACTGTCATTCTCTAGACATTCAATCTATTCTATCATTATCTCATATGACTGAACCAGAAAGAATTGGAATCTTGCCTTTGATATTTATCAAATCAATCTTAATGTATCCCGCCAATCATTCCATGATTGGCTATCAGAGCATACATACCAACAAAAGTGCCATTGTGGCAACTAGTTCAAGCCTTCTACGATGGGATTGAAGAATAGAGAAAAAAACATTAACTCCTCGTATGGAGGCACTTTCATGGAAAAGCCACCCGAGGAGTTTTGGCCTTTGTTCAAGCATCTTACTGAAAACTCCTGTCATCGAGTTTCCACAAAAGGGGAGCATTGCGGCTGAAACTATGTACCTCCACCTTCTTCCATAGCTCCATCCCGCAACACTAGGGACACTGACACGATGAGGATGATGGCAGATATGATGAAGATGATTAAGAACCAAGCTGGTGGTTCTCCTGGCCAATCCACCATGGCGGTTGATTTTTTTGATGAAGAAGTGCATGCCTTGCACTCTTTTGGTGGCCAAAATAATCAAGGCCTCATGTCCAACACTTATGCTACTGAGTGGAGGAACCATCCCAATTTATTGTGGAAGCAACAAAGTGAAGATGGGAAAGGATAAGGGCAGCCAAGGCCAAGATATAACTCCAAATTTTGAAAATGAAGTGCTTGGTAGGTTGAGAAATTTGGATGAGGTAAAGAGAGAAGTGTCCTCCCAAGGGAAAAATATTAGCCGCCTTGAAAAAAGGCTTGATCAAAACTCAATCTCTTTTGCTCATCGTGAAGAAGGAAGACTCCCATATCAACCCATGGCAAATATGAATAGTGATGGAGGTTATGTGAACACTACTCAAGCTGCATACATCACACCATGAGGCCAAGCACCCCCACTCCTCCAGTACCAAGGACCACCACATCCATATGTTCCGCCACCTCACCAACCCCCATTTAACTATCAATATACCCCATCACCTTCACATACCTATCAACACCCACCTCCTCAACAACCTACACAACAACCAACTTGCATACTTCAAAATCCTAACCCGCCTCATCAAAGACCGCCACCACCTTCATCTTCACAAGCCCCTCCTTCCCATGAACAAGTGAATATGGTGTCTGTAATATGGGGGAGAGAAGCTACTCAAAAGCTTGAAAAGGGGAAATGAAAGTGATTGAAGATGATGACAAAGGCTCGATGCTAGAAGGGTCTAGAAAAGATCACAAAAGCTCCAAAGAATTTGCTACTCAAGTACTACAAAAAAGAGCCAAGTGCACCCAAGTTTTTGCTACTCCCGATGTGAATGTCAAAGCGCCCTCACATGTCCCACCCTCTCTTGGATGTAATGAAAGTGCAAGAGATTTGGCTTTTTCGTCTATTTGTGACAAGGTCATGTGTGCTGCCCTACATGCCATTGACATAGCAACACTTGAGGCAATACCTTGTTGGGAGCCAAAACCTTCTCATGAGACGAGTATCACCATCATACCTCCTCAAGGACCACTAAGTGCTGAGAAAGCATTTGATGAAATTGGGGGGCAAACCCATGAGACTTTTGAAGGTCCCTCCCTCCAAGAAAAGGACAACAGTGTCATGAAAATCTTGGGATCCTTGAAGCAAGGAATGATAGGCATCAAAGCACTCTTTTCATTGGTGAAAGACGCTTGCATGGGGAAGAAAAAACTAGTGCTATTATTGCCCAAGGAAATTTTTGCTACAAAATCAGTGAATTTCATCTTCGACCTTGGCTTTCCAGAAAAAAGGGACAATCCGGGAGTTCCTCTCATTACATGCTACATCGATACACAACTTAATGAGCACACTCTCCTTGATTTAGGTGTAGGGACAAGTATCATGCCATGGAGCATGTATCTACAACTTGGCCTCAATAAAATGAAACCGGTGGATTGTGTCCTTATCTTGGGTGATGGAACTAAGATGAAGCCTTTGGGAATATTGCAAAACACAATAGTAGAAATGGATCAAAGGATATACATTGCATATGTGAATGATTTTCTGATTGTGGATTCTGGACCTATTGATGGAAAAGAGTGCCCCATACTGGGGAGACCCTTCTTGTCCACCGTGGGTGCAGAAATAAATGTGTGTACGTGCACTCTGACGGTCACTTATAAAAGGATAAAGTTTGATTTCTTTATATTCACTAAGGAGGAGAGGTATAAGCTGGGCAATGAAGACTTCGGCGATAGTCTATGCTACTATGATCCCTTAGAGCTGTCGAAATCAAGTCCATACTTCCATTCAATATACACTCCTTGGGATGAAGCCCATGTCGTCAGAACTTTGGAAAGGATCACTGTGGAAGAGAAAGAGGATACCATGGGTGTCAACACTTAGTGAAGAGAGCAACAAGCCCGACTGAAGGCTATAAATTTAGCGCTTGTGGTTTAAGATTCTCGAACCTTTTGTCATACTTTTTTTCCCACAAAAATACACACACATGCGTTTAATAGTTTTATTTGAGTTTGATGATATGGCAGGTGGTAGGTACTAAAGAGAGAGGAATCAAAGGTGAATCATGGCCACTATGACCAATTTGTGGTGAAATACCAAAGAAAAATGAAGTTCTTGATTTTGAGTTGAGAGAGTTGAAGGAATGACCCCACCACAGCCGTGGAGCTCGGCCATGGACATGACATAAGTGGCCAAACACAGCCATGGCCTGCCGCCATGGTCGTGGGTTTTATTTCATCAAAGTTGCAAAGATGGCAGGGGTTTTGGGCAAACGACCACGACCGTGTCAAAGATGGATGGCTACGATTGTTGCACATGATCACGACCGTGGCAAGGTCAGATGGGAATGTTCTTCATCAACAACACGACTGTGGCACCTCACCACAGCCGTGCTACCAAACCCTGGCCACCGTCCACAGCCGTGGCACGGCCCGACCGGCAGCTATAGTAGGCATGAAACTTTCCCTATCTACCCTAAGCTATAGTTTCATGCTGAGGACAACATGATTCTAATGTTTGGGGTGGGTAGGTAAGTATGCACCACCCTATCTCTCTTTTTGTGATTTTGTTCGACCTTTTCCATCTAGTTTAGTTTTCCTAGTCTTGCTTTTTTTATTGCATTCTTGCATAGCATGTAGTTAATTTCATGCAATTTTTGCCTAATTTAAAAAAATTTTGCTCCTTTTTTTTTCCATGCATTGCATTTCAGGTAGATTTCTGGTAGTTTTTGCATGTTTTAGCTAGGATTTGCCTGTTTTACTACTTTAAGTTCAATAATGTAGGTTTAAGCTGTGATTGAAGGAAAATTGGCACCATTTTGGCCAATTTTGCCCAAACTTGAATATTCTTGCCCAAAAAGCATGTTTGACTTAATCTCCATCGTTTGCAATGAAAATTTTTAATCCTTTGACAAATGCATGCTATTTCTTAGAGTTTATTTCTATGTGGTCTTGTTTGTTGACTTTTTACATGTGCACCACTTCTCTCAAGATTGTGAAAGTTTCAGTTTTTGTGAATTGAGAAAGCTACAAATGCTTAAAGCCTATGGAATCACTCAATAGAAATGTGAATGTCATGTTGTTCTATCATGTGGTGTGATATCATTTGATGACGTGATGGACTAGATTTCATGTAGGGAATCTTATGTTGAAGATTACACTAATGACCCCTCTTTTATCTGACTATTCTTCCACCATCTTCATACCTCTCCGCCTCATGAAAAGATGCCCTAGTGCACATAATCAACCTTGGCCACCTCCAAAAGTTTGGGATGGCCATATCTTTATCTCCTTACTTCATTCTATCCACCATATGCCCTATCTACACCAAGGGCAAATAAAAGAAAAGAAAATAAAAGAAAAAGAAAGCAAAAAGAAAATAAAAGGATGCTCCTGTTTAAGAGCATTCAAATAAAAAAAAGATGAGTGCTCTATGTAATAGCACTCCAAAAACCTTTCCGCAACTCTTTCTTCTACTTTCATACCCATTGAGCTAGAAAACATCAAATATAGCTCTGTTTACCCTTTTCCATAGCTAAGTGGGTCAGTTAGTGTGGTTTGAGGCATAAGATTGAATGCATGAAAGCAAAACATTACTCCTAGTCATCTTTGATTAACACCAACATGAAATGGTTTACCCGGAATGATATGAAGGACATATGGACAACTTATGTATTATGTGCTTTATATTTGAAGTTTGTATGCTCAGTGCTCATTTCTTGATTGATATGTGAAAGAGGAGAGGGGAGAGGTGGAACACATGCACTTAGTCACTTCCAAGACCATGTAGTCAATAATTTTGTGTTGCTATTCATTTTTCATTCTTATTGATTGAAGGAAAACTGAAAAGAGAGATTGAGTTGGAGAATACTTGAGGAAAAGCATGTTTTCACTTTGGGGTGGTGATGTAGCCCTATTTTGGGGCTCCATCTTGTGCCATTTTGTACTTTAATCACATCTAAACAAGTTAGATTGCAAGTTAATTCCCCCAATGTGTGTTTTACTATCAAATGCACTTATGGAAATTCTTTGTACTATTTTTAGGTACTTGGACCATGCTTTGGATGGATGAGAGAGAAGGAAGGAGTTCTAGGGTTCCTCCAATCATGGAGGGGTCCAAAGAAGGCCCCAAAGCTCCGTCAACCTGCCCCCAATGGCCAAGAATCATCATCAAGCAAAGAAATCCATGGATGATAAAAGATGAAGTTCAATTGCCTACTGCAGACCCTAAAATGGTTGTGGGCATACTTCTACAGTCGTGTCTTTTATGGTGAAGAATCGACAGAATAAACAGGGACCTGCACCCAACTCACTAAGGCCATGGCCCATTGAAGATACCACAGATGTGGTCATCAACTCAATCGTGGCCAGTAGAGGAGAAGACGGCCATGGACCCCCACAACGGCTGTGGGAATTTCACGCAAGGACCCCCAAAATCAACCGGGAGGCAAACAATTTTGCACTTGAATGCCCATGATCGTGGCCATCTACCACGACCGTGGCCTTTAAAGATCGACTAACCCATATTGCTGCCCCACGATCAAGGTCTCCTCCTCCAAAACGGCCATGGTACTCACCACGGCTGTGGTGCTTCTCACCCAACACGACTGTGGCACTCCGCCACATCCGTAGACACCTCCTATACTTAGCATTTTCACCACCCTTTCCACACCATGCCTGTTTCCACTCCCTACGACCATCCCATGCCACCCCACCACGTCCGTGGCCCATCAACACGGCCGTGCTGACCAACTGACCCTACCTATTTTTTACACTATTTTTCCTATTCTACCCGCACTTACCCTAGTGCTTCCCCACCACCTACATATACATAGGTGGCGGCTGGGGCATGAAGGTTAGACCCCCTAGATGTTGCTACTCCACCCTAATCACCCCTTGAGCATTCATTGTACTCCCCCTTGCATTTATGCTCTCCATCCACCATTTCCACCTCATTTCCACCTTGGAAACCTAGTTTTCTAGATTTTCCTCAAAAATCCTCCATATTCTCATGCTCTTCTACTTCAAGCTGTTGGGAGGTGAAGAAGGAGGCTTCTACTTCAAGCTTCATGGTGCTCTACCCCCTTCTTTCCCTTTCTTTTGCTATTTTCTTGATCATGTCTAGCTAAACCCCTAGTGGTGGGCTGTTTGGGGTCAAAATATGACTTTGATACCATGTTGGGGTAAAATAGCTTGTAATGAACATAATTTCTATCTATGATCATTTCTTCTTGCTTCTATCTCATTTCCTATTTTATTGCATGTGGTTTGTGCTTATAACATGGATTGCTTGCTTTAAGATGTTTGATGACACTTAGCTTCTAGGAGGAATTGGAGTGTATGCATCAATCTTAGGAATGGCTCCTAGGTCCAATTAGTGGATCCCTAGCTTTCTCCCTTTGTTCCTACATACACATCCCTCCTCCTACAAGTGAGTGTGAGATCTAAGTGGCTAGTGTAAGTGTGATTAGTGAAATTTCCTAGGGCTTTCTAAAGGCTAGATGGCTAGTGGCATGAGGTGAAAAACCCTCATCGCTACTCCCATTTCTACCCTTGGCTCTCAATTGACTAATACCACTTACTCTAGAGACCTAGACTTGACAAGTCCTACTAGAATTACACCTAACCCTAGTTCCCCAACTAGTAGTATATGGTACATTCTAATAGCACTTGCCTTATTGTTTGGTTTGGTAATCTAGATAGAATTGTGATAATTGCTTGCTATGTTGAGATCCCCCAACTAATATGGAATCACATCCCCAAACAGCCCACCTACCTAAACTCATTTCTTAAAACCCATTTTGCTTTCTTATCTTGTTTATGCTAATCTAATTTACTACTTGTGCTCAATCTAGTTAATTGCTCAGTCTTTCCCTTTAGTGTTAACTTAGGGTTTTTCTCTCTCTTATGTGGTTAATCTAGTTCTTATTGTTAATTGCTCTGCTAGTGTAGTGTAGTTCTCCTTTTCTCTTGCTCTATTAGTTGCTTAATCTAGTCCATTAGACTTGCCTTCTTAGGATAACTTTGAGTTGTGATAGTCTAGATTTCATATTTTCCTTTACTTCCTTGTTCACCTAGTTCAACAACCAAACAAACCCTTTTAAACCCTTCAGCCCTAATCTCCACAATAGGAACGTAGCCAATGATAGCCTAGCTCTAGTGCCCCCGTTGTCCCTGAGGATCGACCCCTACACTTGCCCTTGACCTGCTACAATAGTACCCCGTGCGCTTGCGGGTGACCTATTTGGTACTGTGATCAACTTGGTTAGGGCTAATGTAAATTCTGAAAGATCCACACATGTGTCCTCCCTTAGGGTTGCATCTAGACACCTCTAGTTGGCTAGTGTGTAGCCTTTGTGGGAATCACGTCATCTTGCTAGTTAGGGTTAACTTAGATTCTTTCTTGCTTTAGTGTTTAGCTTAATTCTTAGTTGCTAATTGCCTTGCTAGAGTAGTGTAGATCATCTTGCTCTTAAATAATCTAGTTGCTTAGACCTAACTTGTCTAGGACAACCTAGTTTTTAGCAATCTATCTTTCATATTGCCTTTACTTGCTTGCTAGCTTAGTGTAATCAAACTAAAACCCCTTTTAAACCATTCAACCGTAGTCTTTGCTTTAAGAGTGTAGACAACGCTAACTTAGTTCTAGTGCCCCCTCTATCCCTGAGGATCGACCCCTATATTTGCCTCTTATCTTTACTATAATTTTACCCCATGCACTTGTGGGTACCCTGTTTAGTATTGTGACAGAGTCTTTTTAGGATTTTTATAAATATTAAAGGATCCCAAGTGTGTTCGAGTTCCGTGGGGTGCATCTAATCATACTTAATTGGTTAGTGTGTGCACCTCTAGCTTGGAAGCACCATGAGGGTCTAGGAGAAGCCAGAAGAAGAGGGGAATGGATCCATGTATCCCACACCCCAGATATCAAATATCTCAACCTCTTGCCAAGGATTGAGTGGCATCTCATACCTCTTAGAGATATTGCTAGATCTCTAGCACAGATCACAAGACTTGACATAACTATGAACATATTTGAAGATAGAGTGCCAAAAGAACCCACATTGAAGGACCTTGAATGTAGTCTTTTTGGAGCTTATGTGGGGTCCAATTAGGCCATAATGATACTATTCAAGAATGAGATGAGCTTCCTCTTTAGAGATGCACCGACAATATAGACCATCTAAACACAACCTGAATAGATATGGCTCATCCCAATATTAATGGAAGATGACATACATAAACTTATTATTTTTGCTCCCTATGCAATCTGGATGAAGGATCCACAACTAGGTTATTCACAAAGTCAGCATCCTGAGGATGAACACAGATACCTTCAACAATTAGTCATCATGAAAAGAGTCATTGATAGGGACTATTTCACTATCTTGGATGTACAATCAGATAAGATGAATTGCAACACCAATTTTATTTTTCTTCTTGTCCTTGATTTCTAGATCAAACTCTTATAGAAATAAAATCCATCTGATCAATCTAGGCTTTGTATCATTCTTTGACATAAAATACTTTATTGAATCATGATTAATGTAGACAATCACTTATAAGCCCATTAGATAGGAGAGAAACTTGTGAAAGCATAGACAATGGTGAGAAACTCCTTTTCAATGGCTGCATAATTTCTTTGTGTCATCCAATATATTTCTTGCATAATGAATGACATGATGCTTCTTGTCAATGCACTGCTTGAGAACTGCATCTATGGCATAGTTACTATAATCACACTTGATCTCAAAAGGAAGGAGACCAATCTAAAGCATGAAGGATGTGGGAAGAGATGAGAGCTTCCTTTAGGGTGGTGAAGATATTCAAGCAATCAGAGTCAATGAAGAAGTCGATATCCTTATGGAGGTGATTTTCAAGAGGCTTAGTGATCTTACCGAAGTCACGAATAAATCTCCTATCGAATCTGGTGTGCCCCAAGAATTCCCAAACTTTTTTTATAGTAGTTAGGGAGTGTAGGTTAGAGATCACTTCTATCTATGTTTTATTGACCTCAATGCCTCTGGAGATGACACAATATCCTGGAACAATGCCCTCTTTTACCATGAAGTGGCATTTCTACTAGTTATGCACTAGAGTGCTTCTTCACAACATTCTAAGACCAGAAAAAGATGGTGTATGAATGTTTCAAAATAATCTCCATAGATTGAGAAGTCATACCTAAATATTTCCACTGTCATCTCAATCAATACGATAATGATAGCAAACATACATCACTAGAAAGAGGCAGATGCATTGCATAATCCAAAGGGCATCTAGAAAAAGGCATTTGTGCCAAGGGGACACATGAAGGTAGTATTTTCTTGATCACAAGTGTGTATGGGAATCTGGTATAAACTTTATTCCACCAAAGCAACAAAAGAATTGTTGTGTGCAAGTGTCTACATGACTTGATCAAGAAATGTAAGAGGAAAGTGGTCCTTCCAAGTAGCATTGTTGAGCCAGCGTTAGTTTATGCATGTTCCCCACCCGATTATAGTGCGGGTGGGGATACTATCATTCTTTTTAGTCAAAATCACTCTAGTGTCTCCCTTCTTTCATATTACTTGCACATGACTCATCCATTTTGAATAAAAGATAGGATAGATGATCCTATAAATGAGTAGATTAATCACTTCTTTGCACATGACTTCCTTCAGGATCAAATTTATTATATATTGAGGCTTGATGGAAGGCTTGTAGTTGTTGATCATATGATTCTATGCATAGATAGGGCTTGGATGAATCCCATTAGGTTAGTCATTTTGTAGCCTAATGCTTTATGTATCTTCCTTAGTGCCTTCAACAACCTATCTTCTTATTCAATTGTGAGATCTTCAGAGACTATTACTGGGAAGACATTTTTCTTAATTAGGAAGACATATTTTATCCCCTTAATTAAAGGCTTCATCTTTTTCATGGTGGGCTCCTTGTCTATGTCAATGACAAAGGTATATTTAAGCTCTTCAAAGTGAGCCTCATGGTTTTCTTTAGCGTTGTCTAGGTGAAAAAAAATCTTCTTCGCCTGTTCATCATTCAACTGATGGGTGTTAGAGTTGATCAATGAGGTCTCAAGAGGGTCTTCAACAGTAGGTGTCCCCTTCTATAGTTGCACCATCTTGTCAATTCAGTCGACACAGAAGCATTGTTTGTGGAAAGAGGGACACTGAGACACTCAAAATTTGAAGTCATTTTTTTGTCCCAAGCCTTAATGTAAAGATTCTTGCTTCAACTTTAATTATGACTCTAGAACTTTCAATGAATGAGTACCCAAAAATTAAGGGATATCCAAGATGCTCTTTCATTTCCATGATGAAGAATCACAAGGGAAATTAAAATTTTGACAGATTCTCATAGGGAGATCTTCTACGATCCCCACAAGAGTGGTCATAGAAGAGTCAACAAGGTGAATGATGATGTCAATGGGAAGGATGTTAGTGGTGGAGTCTAGTCTTTTGCACAATTTGTAGGATAGATAGAAATGCTTGTCGCAAGGTCAGCTACACCTTTCAGCACATTGAGCCTAGAGTGAAGGATGAGATGACAAAGGATCCTAAATCTTTTAGATTTTTAGGCATCTTACTTTGGATGATGTCTGAAGCTATTCTATGCTAGTTTCATAGGTTGGTACTTCTTTGTTAGGTACTTGTAAGTGAGAAGAGCTTTGAAATATTTGGTATAGTCGGGGATTTAGCAAGAGTGTCAAGGAAGGGAATGTCAATGTGTAGCTTCTTCACCACTTCCTTGAACTTCATGAATCTCATGTATAGATGTGTCTGAGCTAGATAGTTCTATAAGGAACACATGGTTTGTAGACAAGCCCCACTGGGATGGTAGGACATCTAGGTGTAGATTTAAATATCTTCTCAAGATTGGGTGTGTTTCTCATCTGAGGAGAGCATGAATCATCCAACCTTGGCTCTTCAATCGCTGGTTGAACAAGTTCAGCCGCCAAGGTGATTTCATCATCATCATCATCTTTAAGAACCAGTCTTTTGTTTCTGATTGTAGTGGGAAGTGTTTGTAGAACAAAGATAGAATGTGTGGCTACAACCATAAGCTCTTATTCCTAATGCTTGGGGTTGTTCTTGTGTTGACCAGAGAACAAACCCTTTGGAGGGAAAATGGATGCAACAATCTGCCTAAGTTGAGCCTCCATAGACTTATTTTATGTCTAATGGGTCACTAGTATCTTCTCATTAGAATTGAAGCGACCTTGATCATTGGGTGTGGGCATATTTTGCTGGTTTCTCTGTCCTATGAGAATTTGTCCTTGGTTTTCTAGGGTACCTGGATTGGAATGTAATTTCTACTTTGAATGAATTTGTTGCTCTATTGTCCATGAGTGATGTTGTTTTAGAAATAGAGTTGATTTTGTTGGAAACTAGGAGGACCCCAAACTTGGTTTTGGTTGGGTTCATGCTTAAGCTAGTGCGTGTTTGATTCTCCATCTAGATTCTACTACTGGAAACATGGGTGTCTTCTCATTTGGTTGGGGTCATATAGCCCTATACTGGAATGACATTGATAACATTGACTTCTACAATGAGGGGCTTCTATTAAATTGAGGTTGGTGTATGCTTAGTGTGTCTTGTAGATATGGTTACACTATAACTTGTGTATCCCTCTACATTATAGATCTGGAAGACCTCTTGGGTAGTCTTTATTTGAAAAAAGGACTGACCTCTCTATGCGTTCACTAGGAGAGATTGTTCATAATTATTTTTTTGAGAGGAAGCATCTTTCAAGATTCAAAAATAGCCTTTAGCTCGAAATTATCTTCTACCACTGCTGCCTTGAGAACTACTTCCTTGTGTGGTGAGCCCCAACTATCTTGGATCTATGATTCCCTACTCACCACCTCCCAAGTAAAAAGCTTTTCTTCATGAGGTCTCCATTAGAAGCGACATCAAGGAACTATTTGATGTCGTCATCAACTACCCTATATAACTGCTCAATAAATTGTGTATAGGGAATGTTGAGATCATGTCACTTGCATAGTAACTCTTTGAGTTGTTCCCAGGCTTCAAAGAGAATTTCAGTTGGAACCTATTCAAACTGAGTAATTTTCCCTCAGATTTTATAAGCAAGTGATGGTGCAAAGAACTTCTCCAAGAACTTGTTCTAAAGTTCCTCCCAAGTGGTAATGTTTTGATCATCTGGGGAGTTGTACCACACCCTATATTTGTTAGTGAGGGGTAACATAATAGCCGAAGCTTGGTGCCTTCCTTAGAATTTCCAACTTGGTTTATCTTTGCACTTCTATAAGGGATCAAGGGCGTTCTTTCTGACTCTTACTGTAGAACTATTATTTTGCATCATTGTCACTCAATGCATCTTGATTTTAAAGTTTTCTACTTCAATGATAGGTTCTACAACTGGGTTGCGATCATATGCAAATTTAGGGATAGAGTAATCTCATAGATCTTTTTGTTTCTCTACTTATTAAGCTACTTAAAACTCCACTTGCCCTATAGCTCTAGTCTCAGCTAGGATTGTATCTCTCTATTCATTGAGTGTTGCTTCCATTCTATGGTTGATCTCTTGATATACCATAGGGACCTGCTTTCACAAAGGATCCTATGGTAGGTTCATTCGATCTCAAGGTCAAAATCTATGATGGAAACAACATTTGTAGATCGTCAATGCACATCAAATGTCACTTGTGAAGTGTGAACAATTAAGATCAAATGGTTTAAGGTGAGTTGGATTCAAGATGATTTTCAATATTACCGATTGTAAAATAAAAATTCTAACTAATCCATGTCGGTTAAGTTGATTAGAAATTTTATTTTCCACAGAAACAATTCCCAAATTTGATGTATTGTTATTGCACATGAAAATTCACCTAGGGAAGAGTCCCTAAGTTATTGCCCAAAGTAGGTATAATAATCATCCCCTACAAGCAGACAAAATTTTTCATAGTGTGTATCAGGATAAAACCCAAAGTACAATGTATTCAAGAAATATCTTATTAAATTAACCAACAAGAACTATAAATTATCACCATTATACTATAATCACTAAATAAAATGTCTGAATTAAGGGCTAATTATCAGATTTCCAAAACATTGATGTGGACGAGTTTCACCACCAGTACCTATCATTCAATCTCTCACTACATCATAAATAGCATGAAAATATGTATATTAAGTCCTAATTAAATCTCCATTTTAGTGTTATTATTAAAACCATACATATATTATTCTATGCTTGTTGTCATGTAACCTAATGATCATCTAGCTATTGCATCTAGAAAAACCTATCAGAAGTTCTCATCAAGGGTGTAGTAAGAATAAATTGACATCCTAGAATCTGATTTCAAAGTTCTTTACACGGAAGATCTAAAAAACATGTAAACTTGATGACCAGACAAGAGTGAAAGCATAATCAGATTGATTCTAGACATATAATGGTTCATACAATAGTAGATGCAGTAAAGAGAGAAAAATCAAGTCGTAGGGCCCCTTCCTGCATCCTAGAGAGAGGACTACTAGCTCATCACATTGGTGGCAAGATTAATATAAGGATAAAGGAAGAGAGCCTTCATCACAACAAACAATGAAGTGGCAATTGTGGTGTTCACAATCCTATCTTCATGTTTAGGGAAGACAATGGTCGACAAAGCCACCAAGACCTATCCTTGAAGTTTGTCGAAGAGGGAATTGGAGGTTTCATCTTCCTTCAATGATGGAAATAAGCTATTTTTTCAGAAAGGGACAATGTATGTACGTTGATGGAAGCTATCCACCCACGAAAATGGGGTGTTCTTGGAAAAGCCTCTTTCAAGGTCAGAACCTTCAAGCCTTTATGGAGATAGAGGTATGGTCCATCGATGAGAATGGTTAAGATTAAATTTAGCAGCCCTTCCACATCAATGGGAGATGTCTTTCTTAATGAATGTGGCCTTCTATTTAGAGGAAGAGGTTAGGTTTGGTAACCCTACCTAGCCACCTTACACTTATATATTTTCCTCCATAGATGGAAAGGGTTAGTGGAGGGAGATAGACAAAAGGTCTTATGAATCCCACAAATTCCATTCTGTGGAGTCATGCAAACATTCTACATGAGGTTTAGTGCAGGATGAGTATAGAGGGATAGCATTTATCCGGTCATTAGTTTGGATAGGAAGGAACTCCATCGGTGGCCATGAAACACCAATCCATGAGTGGGTAGAGCACAGGAAGGGCATCGATGGGCACTAGCATGAGTTTCATCACTGGTCAATTTGGAATCCTATCAGAGTAGCATAGTGTTCATCAGTTGACGAGTGCATAATTTCTTTTGGTTGAGACCTTTTGGTTTCTCATTGGTAGACGAGGCCAAGCATCAATGCAAAATGTTTGTGGGTTGGCACACACTAGGCGATCACTTGTATATGTTTCATCATAGGGTTGGCACAGACCAAGCATTAGTAGACATGTGCAGGTACAATCATACATGGACGAGTAAAAGAATTTGATTGGTGACTGAATGCATGCATTTCTCATTGGAGATAATGTGGGAATTTCCATGGTTGGTCAATCGATGGAGAAGGTAGATTGAGAAAACTAGCAAGATTATAGAAAGATGCAAACACAACTAGGGGGTTCTAATGGCATGAGTGTTAGGGTCTGCACCAATGAAGATGTTGATCAATAAAGACATCAATTAATGAAGGGAGTGATTAACAAATATCAAAATTTTATTGTGCTCTATAGTTGGTTAGTTGGAAAACCAACTTCTACAAAATTTTGTATATAATAAAGCTCAAACCTACTAAGAAAACCTAGTATTTGGATCAAAATCCTAAAATTAATCAAACAATTAAGGATACCTAATTGTGAAAGACGTCTAAAGTAACAAGATGGAAATGAATGAAAAACTAAGGTGATAATGCAACAATAGCTAGGATTGATATGATTCATCAAGAGCATCTATAGTTTGTCTTCTTTATAATAAAATACGAGGACTAAGTAATAAGATGACCCTAATAATGTAGTTTTCTTGTGCATTTTATAAGTTTCTTAGTATCCAGAAGTGTAGACTGAAAATCAAGTGTCATGATCCTGAGATTATGAGATGGTAATTAAAGTCATATAATTTTGCATATTTTGGTTTTATTAGAATCTCAAAGAAGTATATTCCTATCAATACCATCGATTCACCTATTATGTTGAGTGAGTTTAAGTATGCATCTCTCGATGGTTATGTGCATAAAATAATGGGTTTCCCTTGACGCCTTTTGAGTTCACTTTTTATATTAGTGAGATTGAGTCTACAAATCATGTTGGTTTTATACGACATAGACCTATTATTTTACGCATGTTTCTAGGATGATTGACCCAAATACTTACACCAACCCAGTCATAAAGGGAACTTAGTGAGAACATATAATACATTATGGTCTCTATGGTGGTCTAAGGGACTTCACTATTCTCATCCAATAATTTTGACGGTACATTTTGGATTAACAGGGGATTAGTAGTAAACTTTATAATCCATAACTCTACTATTACTTGTATGGCATATTTACTTTTTGCTTCACATAGTTCTCTTATATATCTTATTGGTGTTACATCTCTATTGCATATTTTCCTAAATTAGTGAAAGTAGTAGAATTTGCATACTTTAATTCCTTTGAAGCATATTCAAATATTATCCATGACATTGGCCTCACAATCATGGTTTATCACCTTTTTAGGTCATTTGTACCTCACCAAGGGTTTCATTGGTTGGAAGTCTCCTTCTCTGACGAAGAATTGAGTCAAAAGGATGGGATCTTTTGTTTGGCACTGTCTTAGAGTCATCCATTTATAACCAATACTGGGGTAGGGTTTTTTAATTGACACCATATTCATTGCTCCATATTTGTTATGTGTCTTGCATAAGGCATATATGTTGTAAGTGATGGAACGTATAAATTTTTCATAAACATGTTATGACTTGTGTCACATTAGATGAATGATGTATATATGCATGTTTAGGAATGTATATGATGGACATTTCTTGTTACCTGTGTATGAGAGTCTTGTCAGGAATATTTAATCGACCTTATTTGCATACTCTTTGTTGAATGATAATTGTCAAAACTGTTCCAATTTAGTTTTTATCTTTCTCTATGTGGCCATCTATCATAGTTGTGTACTTGTGTGTAAATATAGGGGGTCAGTGACACAATACCATTTTATTTAATCTAGTTGAAAATGTTACAACCATGAGTAAGAGAGGGTGGTCATCCTATTTGGCCTCGTGAATAACCCCATGGATATAAATTCATATTTTACTTATTAATCTATCTTGATACCTTCTCATCAAATATTTTTTGATTTCTTTTCTTAATTACATGTCCTGATTGATGATCAACATGTTTTTGAAGTGGCATGACCTAGGTGTATGATTGAGAGATTTTTACTTAGATAAGACCAGTGAATGCGAGTGATTCTCTTGTATAATAAAATAAAGAGAGGGTTTTAGGTACAATTTCATACATAATGGGTAATTAAGGGATTGCCACTGTGTGAGTGTATTTGTCTCTTTGACGATGCATCTTCCTATCAAATATAATGGAGAGTTATATATGAATAAAGAAATACTTATTATATTTATGATTATAATTTTGTGAAGAGTTAGCTAACTAATTTTAATATGATCCATGAAAATAAAACCTTATACATAATAGTTCTTCATGATTAACTTAGTTTCTACATTGCTTCCTTTGTTTTTGATTTATTATATTATATTTCTTTATCAACCAAATACATAATAACATGAAAATGTTACATACTTCTTCCATGATCAAGTTGGGATTGAAGATAAAATCTAACCATGATATTGTTTTCCTACCTAAGATTCATATTGTTTTGTAATCTTAGGATTATATTTTTATATCAAATAAATACACAATTTGAGTCTAATTTAATATTTATTTTTCTAGGGACCAATAAAAATTCTATATGAACATAGTCAGGTTACTCAATCCTCAAAATACATATTATTATAGGTTACATACATGTTTCTTTTTGTTTATACTATTGTTTCTCTATGTTCCTCTCTATGTTTTTTTATTTTTTATAGTTAATTTCTTCTAGTTACCTTGCATGGGAACTTCCTATATAAAATGAATCTTCTTTCAACTATGATACACAAATTTAGAAAACTCTACAACACATCCACCATGATTAGAAGCAAAATGTTTGAGAGAAATAAACAAAACACTTCTATGATTAACATTTCCACATGTAGTTCTAATTTGTCACAACATTATTTAGAGTTTTGATTATGTCCATTATAAATTTAAGACTCATTCTAATTCAATGAAAAAAGGTTTTGACACCATTTTTCATGGATCCTTTGGTCCTATTAGAATAGGAACTCCAGTGAGTAAACAAATCTAGCTTACTTCACTACACGATATCAATTCATTCATCAATGATCACTTTATTCACTATTACTAATTTTGTATTTATTCACTTTTTTGCATCCAATTCCATATTTTTAGTTAATACTTTTTTTTTATCATTACTACATATCGAAAACTTTAGGAGATAAGAAACTATAGAAAGGTAGATGCATATTTGAAATAATTCACTGTACCCTCTGTTGTAAATCTAAATGGACCATTTAGTTATTCATCCATTTCGGCAAACTATTTCTTCACCATATTGCAACATCTATGGGCATGCATAATAATTGTTTGGAGGCAGTGCAATGGAGGATTAGAACCACCATGTGGTAATCCACACATTTCAAATCAATGGGTACCACCTGAAGGATTGAATCTTCTTATGTTTCCATACAGTCTATGGGACAAAGTAAAGAAATGGCTAATCTCATTACTAAAAAATCCCATTAGTACATGAAATGGCTCGCTAAACACATTCTTTTCTATATTATTTCCAGCCAATAGGACCACTTAGCTAAGGAGAAAACTCACAAATTTATTTAAAAAGGCGGGGAATCACTCTATGATGCATGCGATTGGTTCAAAGGCCTAAAAAGCCAATGTACTCATAATGGGATAGAGAAATTCCTTCTCATGCAGACATTTTTGAATGGGTTTTCATAAAACACAAGTCACACCTTGAATTCAACAACTAATGGATCCATCTTGATCAAGACACATAAACAAACACCTGATACCATTGAAAATATGGAATGAAATAACAACCAATGGAACAAGAGAGAGTTTCAAATACTTCACAATTTCCCAACATAAATTATAAGAAAAACATTTTCTGGAAGAAAAAGAAAGTTCAGTTGTGAAAATGGACCTCATCACTTAGAGATCAGACAAAAACTAGTCAATGATGTAGAAGGTATGTGTGTGGTGCACACGGGATGTACACACTTGGTCTTTCAAATTTATAAGACCCCAGTGATAGACATGCTTCTACTACTTCAAGGACTCACTTGCAAGCACATGGGTTTGTGCAGTATAGGAAGGTGGCAAGTTAGGGGTTGATCCTTAGGAAGAGAGGGGGCACTCGAGCTAAGTTAGTTTTGGGCTAGTTTTGAGTCTAGGGTTGAAGGGTTTAGGTTGGATTTGTTTAATTACACTAATGATTCAAGAAAGAAATAAAAGCAAGGAAAGAATGAAGCCTAATTTAACCCTAGACAGGTAATTATAATTAATAAAAGAAAGGAATCTAACAAAAAAGAGCAATTCAGACTAAGATAAGAAAACAAGGGTTTAAACTATCGCTAAACTAGCAAAGCAATTTGAATTAAAAACCTAGAGAGAGAAACTAGTTAGATTAGGCAAAAAATTACACTAGAAGAACAAACTAGGAAAAAAAGGTAATTAAGGATCTAAACCAACAAGATACTAGCAAGGACAAACACAACTACCTAAGAAGGTAAAGAGATCAGCTAAGAAAGCATTAACTAATTAACAAAACAATTAGGGTTTTAAGAAAGTTACAAAAGTGTGGGCCATTTAGTGAAATGTGAATAGAACCTAGGATGGGGGAGATCATATAATGCAAGCAATGCTCATTCATTTAGATCATAAAACCCACCAACAAGTTAGATGCTATAGAATTTCCCTAAACTACTACTTGGCCATGGATGGGATATTGTGTGTATAGGGAAACTAGTCCCGATCATCTCCTATTCACCCTTGTGATGCTCATTTCGATCAGAGTTAAGGTGGGATTATAATAGGATCTAATAAAGTCTACGTTTCTAGGATAGAATATCTTATGGAAATTGGGGGCCAAGGGTAGTAATGGAGGGTGAAAATGAGGGTTTCACACCTCGCATCACCTACCATCTAGCCTTTAGGAAGCTCCACACCAATTTCACTAAATGCTTGTAAAGTACCTACTTTGATCTCTCACCTAGGTGTTGGAGAAGATGGGTAGCTAGCTAGAATCTAAGAGCTTTTCCCTAGAATATCTACATACAAGCCAGTTCCCTAGAAGCCTAGGCCATTTCAAGCATAAATCAACAAGCAATCAATGAGAAATGAGATAAAAGTACAACACAATCATTAAAAAAAGACAAAGTTTATATATTACTTTCTTCTAACATGGTTACAAAGTCAAATTTTAACCCCAAACAACCCACCTAGAGGGGTTTAGCTACTTGTAGAAATGGAAAATACAAAAAGGGATAACAAAGAGGTAGAAGTAGCCATGGAACTCGAAGTAGTGGATGAATCCTCCTTCTCTAGCACCTGAAATATCAGGTTCCTCCCTCCTTCAAGGTGAAATGGCATGGAAATAGAAGGGAAAATGGCCAAAGACTTAAAGCAAGGGATTTGGGATGGAAGGAGATGGAATGGAAGTAGAATGAGGTAGGGTGGTGATATTGAGGTGAAGGGGATGCAAAGGAGGCTAAAGAATGGATAACTAGTGGCCAACCTTGTGCTCCAGCTACCATGCATGTATATATAGGTGGTGGGGAAGGACTAGGCTAAGTGGGGTTATAATGGGAAAAGTAGTGTAGAAACATGCTAGGGTTTCAGGACACTACAACATCCTTTCTGGGCACATAGATTGTGTTACAAAGTGCAAAGTGGTCATACTAGAAGAGAATGGACGTGTTGGTGGATGTGGAAAATGTTAGTTAAGAATAAGAGAATGAGTTCTTGGTGGCATGGTCTTGGTGAGTACCTCGACCGTGGATGGCAGCTGGTGACATGGGCATGCTGAGCCATACAACCATTTTGGAAGAATGGAGTACTTGCCATTCTCTTCAAGACAGTCTCATCCGTGCCAACACGGGTGTTGTTGGTATGTATGACCATAGAGCAAGTCATATGATGATTGTAATGGGATACTTTGTAAATGATTCGAATAATAATAAAGGCAATTTCTGATCTATATGTTTAAACTGTTTCTGAGATGATGGTGTAACATGATAGATGTCTAAAGAATGGTTTTACTCAATGACGTATGGTTTTAGGTTAAGGACCTAAATGATGAGATTATACGGATGTTAAGAGTATACATTCTTGTTTAGTCCCTAGTCAGTTGTTATTGTGGAAATAACCATAGACATCGATAACATTGAAGACTAGATTGTGTGTTGATTGATGACGGAATCTCATTAGTCATGATATAGTGATATCAAACCAAGCACATAGGTACTTGTTAGAGAACAAGATACCAGACAGACCCACTGTGAGAGTGACACATGGAACCATGACTTGGTAGTCACAGTCAGCTCTCACAGTGATGGTGGTGAGTGTGATTCTTAGACCTAAAATCACTACACTCAACACATGTCGTTGGGTACACTTTGACATGATCAAACGCAGTCCTGAAACATGGATTGTTAAAGGTGATGATTGGGTGGCTTTGACACATGGGGCTTTTGAGGGGTGAGTGATAGATATGGGATTTGTCCCTCCTAAGGGAGTTTGATATCCTTGGCCACTTGATGATTAGGATTGAGAAAGGCATGCACATGCACGTGTGAATCAATATGTGATATTGATGTCACACACATCTGACCCAGTCTGCTCTGAGATCAAGGAAATGAATGAATGTTGACAGGATGACTGTTCCATGCCTCGAGTTCATTCAGGATATCAGTGAAAAAGGAATTATACATTCACTGTAACACCAGTCAAGGATTGTAGGATTGAAAGTTGTTCTCCAACTTTCTATTTCACTTGGATAGCACTGATGTGTGACTAGGCACCGCTCTTTGCTTGTGAAGTCATAAATGTTATGGACTTTCACTGCCAACGTGAAATGGACCTACAGGGTCACACCCATAGGATTTAACATGGAAGAGGAGTTTTGTCCACAAACAATGTTTAGATTGATTACTAAAGGAGTTTAGTAGTTCAATTAAACACTCAATTAATCGATAGCTCAATATCATAATGTTCAAGGTGTTGGACGCATTGATTGAAGTATCAGATTGATTGAAATCGCAATTGACTGATTCTGCACAATCCCCACTCCCAACTGATCAGCTCATGTGATGAACCGATCGGCTGAGCTTGGTGAACCGGTCGGCTCAAGTGTTGAGTCGATCGGCTACAGATCAGGGTGAAACGATTTCTTCAAGTGTTGAAACGATCGGTTCAAGTGATGCAACTGAGCAAGTTGGGAAAGTAAGATTGGTGAGAATTTTCCTTTCGTTTCAGTTGCCCAATTTGATTGGGAAATAGGATTGGTATTCGATACCAATTAGAAACAAAAGAAGGAAAGTCAATCGGGAACTGATCAGGACCACCAACCGACCAGTTCATAAGTGAACCGACCGGTTCATGGGTCCCAACCGATCGGTTGAGGTGTCAACAGACCGGTTCAAGTCCCCAACCGACTGTTTCAGTTGTGAAACGATCAGTTCATGTTGCGAGTTGGTAGCTTTTGTGGAAAATCTCGAACCCTTTTACTCCTGCTTTTAGTCCCGCATTTCCCGGGATAGAGGACCATGTCCCATGACCCGCCTATATATATAGGGGTATTGGGGGCTTCTCAAAGAACAACTCAGTGCAAGCCGGTTGCTCTGCAAAGTTGTCGTTCTCTCTGGTTTTGGTAACCGAGAGAGCCCGAGCAAGAGTACCTGAAAAGGGAGGCGCAGCAAGGAAAGGACAACTATAGTTGCAAATGGTAGCAAGAGAGTGTGTTGGCGACTAGTACGCCGACAGGAGGGTGCGATTCCTTCTGATTCCTTGTGTGATAAGGAGATCGGAGTTCCAGGAAGTCCGTGTGGACGACTGCAGAGGCGGGAGACCTCTGTCACTCGGAGGACAACTGTCAATCCTGACAGTCCTGGTGAGACTAGGAGTCTTCAGTCACAGTGTGACCATGAGCTGCACAGATACCATCCAAGACCGGAGGTGAAGACCGTGCAAGGCGTGAGGTACTGTCTCTGAGCAATCCTTGGGACAAGGTATGCATCCACAAACCATCTTTCCTATTGTCCTTTTGTTATGGGTTTTGGGGAGAAATTTTTTTGTTTCCGCTGCTTCTCTATCTCTTCTAAAACCCAACAGTGGTATCAGAGCCATGTCAACTGTTCTATATTTTAGGATTATCGATATGATCGATTTTGGTTTGTCACCTTTATTTATTGCATACGATGCGAATAATATGGCTTTATGCATGTCCAATCCACAAATCCCAAATATACATATATGATATGTAATATTAATGCACTCGATACGCGTCGCCCTTAAACGAGTTTTGTGGTGGATGTGTAGCATGATTATGGTCTATAAACCCCTATATCTGTGTGTGGTTGTATGTGGTTTCTTGCATCTCGGTCTACGCATCGATTCCCCTTCTCCTATTCCTAATGTAACTCAAAATAATTCGAGAATTCTTTTCCTACCTTTTCTCCCCCCGAATGTAACTCGGGGTTTCACAATTAAATTGTAAATATGATAGATTTTATTTCTTGTTATGTCAAAGAACGGCGGACAAACTAAGATGATCGGTTCAAGGCATGAACCGATCGGTTGGTGATCCAGACAACCGGTTCGAGGAACGAGACAAGCGAGTGGTGACCTGATGAGATGCACGACGACCGGTAAACTGATCGGCTAGAGGCGCCAGTCGATCGACTGGTGGCACCCGAACAACCAACCTGATGGCGAGCCGATCGGTCATGGAGATGAGCAGATCGAACCCAGAAAGGCAGGAAAAAATTTCATCTTGTACAGGTTGCATGTGATGTAGACCTAGATGACCGTGATTCCTCTTGGCTCAAGGAATCACAATAGGATATCCATAATCATTGTTTTTTATCATTTTGCATGTTTTCTATGGGATATAGCATGTATATGATACTTACTATATATTGTGGTGATTGGATATGTATATGTATATAAAAACCAAATCCCTCAATAAAATATTAAGTCTTATACACCTTCCATTAGCGACACACATGGCAAACTTGATCGACCAAGCGTAGGTTACGCCAAAGCGTGGTGCGCCATCTATCTTGTGGAAGTATGAAGGGTCGACATGCAGGTTCTGCCATAGCAGGGTGCATGTTTACCGTGTCGGCTTTTGGGATAGACTTAACTGGTGATTCTTAGAGCGTCTAAGCCCAGAGGCACAAAATGTTCATGGCAAGGTGTTGCACACGTTCATTCATCAAGAGTTGCATATGATGCAATTGACATGATGGCCTACCTAAATAGTCAAGATTATGAGCGATCAGCCAAAGCTCACTCATGACTTGATGAAATATGGATCTTGACCCACTAGAAGATTGTACGCTGTAATCTTCCGAATTGATGGTGAGGGCTGTCAATTTGAGTCAAAATAGTGGGAGCGGTAATTAATTAAAGGCCTAATTAACTATCGTCAAAATTTTATTCAAATCAAATCAAAAAGGTTTTGACAAAATGCAAATTTTCTCTTGTAGAATGGCAAAATAACCATCTTTTAAAATGGGAAAATTAATTGAGAATAAATTCCATAACTGGTTGAGGACTGTGAGAAGTGTTCTGCACAATCCAGATATACCAGGAGCCTTTAAATCCACTCTATGTACGCTTAATGTGTTGGTGAAGAAGAAAGAAAGTTCATTGATAGAGATCAATGGAACAAAAGGTAAGGGAGAGAAGGGTTCTCTCACCAAACTGATTTCTTCTACATGGAGAGGATGGAAGGAACGATGGAAGAAGAAGTTAGAGATAGAGATATCTACTTCTGGTGTAATACGTGATAGAGATTAACTTTGCTACTTCTTCATCATGGGTACTTGATATCGGATGCGGATCTCACATTTGTTCAAATGTGAAGGATCTTAAGAGAAGTAGGCCTTTAGGGAAAGGTGAGATTGAACTACGTGTTGCCAATGGGGCAAGAGTTGCCGCCAGTGCCGTAGGAACCTATGAGTTAACTCTACCAAGTGGGCTAATAATAGAGTTGAAGAACTGCTATTATGTACCTGCCATAAATAGGAATATCATTTCCGTCTCTTGTTTAGACAATGATGGATTTGAATTTCTTATTAAGAATGGAAAATGTTCCATTTCTAAAGATGGGATCTTTTATGGCAGTGCCCCAGTGTCTTATGGTCTATACTTGATAGACTTGGAGACAAGTGTATACAACGTAAACACCAAAAAGCAAAAACTCAATGACTCAAACAAAACATATCTTTGGCATTGTCGTCTAGGGCACATAAATGAGAAGTGCATTTCTAGACTCCATAAAGATGGTTATCTAGACTCTTTTGATTATGAATCAATAGAGACATGTGAATCTTGTTTATTGGGAAAGATGACCAAGACTCCCTTTTCAGGTAAAGGTGAGAGAGCTAGTGATCTATTAGGACTCATACATACTGATGTATGTGGGCCTTTTAGAACTAATGCCAAAAATGGGTATCAGTACTTCATTACCTTCACTGATGATTTCAATAGGTATGACTATGTGTACCTGATGAAGCATAAGTCAGAAACCCTTGAAAGGTTCAAGGATTTCATGAATGAAGTACAGAGCCAACTTGGCAAAAGTATTAAGGCACTTCGATCCAATCGAGGTGGAGAATACTTAAGCCAGGAGTTTGAGGACGTTCTGTGAGCCCGTGGTATTATATCACAATGGACTCTGCCTGGAACACCACATCATAATGGTGTGTCTGAAAGAAGGAATCACACATTGTTGGATATGGTGCGATCAATGATGAGTTTTGTTGATCTTCCGATTTCCTTCTAGGGTCATGCTATTGAAACCGCCCCGTTTACACTTAACCGTGTACCATCTAAATCGGTTCAAAAGACACCATATGAGATATGGACTGGAAAGCGTCCCAATTTGTCTTTTATGAAGATTTTGGGTTGTGAGGCTTACGTCAAGAAAATGTTTCCTGATAAGCTTGGACCCAAATCTGATAAATGTTATTTTGTTGGATATCCCAAGGAGATAAAGGGATATTATCTATACCACCCTACTGACAACAAAGTGTTTGTTGCCAGGGATGCTGTATTCCTAGAGAGGGAATTTATTTCCAAAGGAAGCAGTGGGAGGAATATAGAGATTGAAGAGGTTCAAGCCCAACAAGAAAACATTGAACTGGTAGATGTACCAGAGGAAAATGCAGATTTACAAGGTGTTGTGGAATCTCAGTATTCTCAGGTAACACAAGGACCTCGTAGATCTAGTAGGACCCGCCTAGAACTTGAGAGGTTTGGATACCTTGTGACTCAGGAAGGTGGTGAGTTGATCATAGATGATGATCCAACTACCTACGTAGATGCTATGGAGGGACCAGATTCTGAGAAATGGCTTGAAGCCATGAGATTCAAGATGGAATCCATGTACTCCAACAAAGTATGGACTTTGGTGGAACCACCCGAAGGGGTAAAACCCATAAGGTGCAAGTGGGTCTTCAAGAAGAAGACCGACATGGATGGCAATGTGCAAACTTATAAAGGCAGATTGGTTGCAAATGGATTTCGACAAGTTCAAGGTGTTGACTATGACGAAACCTTTTCTCCATTTGCCATGATTAAGTCCATCAGGATCATGCTTGCTATTGCAGCTTATTATGATTATGAGATTTGGCAGATGGATGTTAAAACCGCATTCCTTAACGGGAATATTAATGAGGATGTGTACATGACACAACCTGAAGGTTTTGTAGATCCAAAGAATTCCAATAAAGTCTGTAAGCCGCAAAGGTCAATCTATGGATTGAAGCAAGCATCTCGGAGTTGGAATCTTCGATTTGATGAGGAATTCAAAGTATTTGGCTTTATTCAAAATGAAGATGAACCTTGTGTGTACAAGAAGGTTAGTGGGAGCACGACCACATTCCTCATATTGTATGTGGATGACATACTTTTGATGGGGAATGATGTCTTAGCCTTAGAGAAGGTAAAGACTTGGCTTGGGAATACTTTCTCAATGAAGGACTTAGGAGAAGCATCCTACATTCTAGGAATTAAGATCTATAGAGATAGATCTAGAAGGCTTCTCAGACTAAGTCAAAGCACGTACATCGACAAAGTGCTGAAGTGGTTCAGTATGGAGAACTCAAAGAGAGGCAACATCCCCATGCTACATGGAGTCACCATCTCTAGAGCTCAATGTCCCCAATCTAGTGAAGAGAGGGAGCGTATGAATGGGATCCCATATGCATCAGCCATCAGATCCATCATGTACACTATGTTGTGCACACGCCCAGATGTCTTGTATGCTCTCAGCATGACGAGAAGGTACCAGTCAGATCCTGGGGATGCTTACTGGACAGCAGCGAAGAACATCCTCAAGTACTTGAGAAGGACTCAAGATCATTTTCTTGTGTACGACGACGAGGAAGAGATGGTTGTAAAGGGTTACACCGATGCAAACTTCCAAACCGATAAAGATGATTACAGATCGCGGTCAGGATTTGTGTTTTGCCTTAATAATGGAGCTGTGAGCTGGAAGAGTTCCAAGCAAGAAACAGTTGCCGATTCTACTACAGACGCCGAGTATATTGCTGCTTCACATGCAGCAAAGGAGGCTGTGTGGATCAGGAAGTTCATCTCTGAACTTGGTGTAGTTCCCAGTAGTTGTGATGCAATTGAGCTTTATTGTGACAATAATGGAGCTATTGCACAAGCTAAGGAGCCCAGATCACATCAGCGGTCCAAGCACATACTACGGCACTTCCATATGATATGAGAGATCGTACAACAAGGAGATGTGAAGATTTGCAAAGTACCAACTGAAGACAACATAGCTGATCCACTGACTAAGGCCCTTTCTTAACAAAAGCATGATGGTCATGCTAGGTCATAAGGATTGAGGTTCCTTGGTGACTGGCTCTAAGTGCAAGTGGGAGTCTGTTGGTATGTATGCCCATAGAGCAAGTAATATGATGATTGTAATGGGATACTTTGTAAATGATTTGAATAATATTAAAGGCAATTTCCGATCTATATGTTTAAACTATTTCTGAGATGATGGTGTAACATGATAGATGTCTAAAGAATGGTTTTACTTAATGACGTATGCTTTTAGGTTAAGGACCTAAATGATGAGATCATACGGATGTTAAGAGTATACATTCTTGTTTAGCCCCTAGTCAGTTATTATTGTGGAAATAACCATAGACATCGATAACACTGAAGACTAGATTGTGTGTTGGTTGATGACAAAATCTCATTAGTCATGATATAGTGATATCAAACCAAGAACATAGGTACTTGTTAGAGAACAAGGTACCAGACAAACCCACCGTGAGAGTGACACATGGAACCATGACTTGGTAGTCACAGTCAGCTCTCACAGTGATGGTGGTGAGTGTGATTCTTAGACCTGAAATCACTACACTCAACACATGTCGTTGGGTACACTTTGACATCATCAAACACAGTCCTGAAACATGGATTGTTATAAAGGTGATGATTGGGTGGCTTTGACATATGGGGCTTTTGAGGGGTGAGTGATAGATATGGGATTTGTCCCTCCTAAGGGAGTTTGATATCCTTGGCCACTTGATGAGTAGGATTGAGAAAGGCATGCGCATGCACGTGTGAATCAATATTTGATATTGATGTCACCCACATCTCACCCAGTCTGCTTTGAGATCAAGGAAATGAATGAATGTTGACAGGATGACTGTTCCATGCCTCAAGTTCATTCAGGATATCAGTGACAAAGGAATTATACATTCACTGTAACACCTGTCAAGGATTGTAGGATTGAAAGTTGTTCTCCAACTTTCTATTTCACTTGGGTAGCACTGATGTGTGACTAGGCACGACTCTTTGCTTGTGAAGTCATAAGTGTTATGGACTTTCACAGCCAATGTGAAATGGACCTGCAGGGTCAGACACATAGAATTTAACCTGGAAGAGGAGTTTTGTCCACAAACAGTGTTTAGAGTGATTACTAAAGGAGTTTAGTAGTTCAATTAAACACTCAATTAATCGATAGCTCAATATGATAATGTTCAAGGTGTTGGACACATTGATTGGAGTATCAAATTGATTGAAATCGCAATTGACTGATTCTGCACACCAACACTCCCAACCGATCGGCTCATGTGATGAACCGATCGACTGAGCTTGGTGATCCGGTCAGCTCAAGTGTTGAGTCGATCGGCTAAAGATCAGGGTGAAATGATTGCTTCAAGTGTTGAAACGGTCAGTTCAACTGATGCAACCAAGCAAGTTGGGAAAGTAAGATTGGTGAGAATTTTCCTTTTGTTTCACTTTCCCATTTTGATTGGGAAATAGGATTGGTATTCGATACCAATTAGAAATAAAAGAAGGAAAGTCAATCGGGAACTGATCAGGACCACCAACTGACCGGTTCAGAAGTGAACCAACCGATTCATGGGTCCCAACCAATCAGTTGAGGTGTCAACCGACTGGTTCAGGTCCCCAACTGACCATTTCAGTTGTGAAATGATCGGTTCAGGTTGCGAGTTGGTTGCTTTTGTGGAAAATCTCAAACCCTTCTAATCCTGCTTTTAGTCCCACATTGCCCAGGATAGAGAACCCTATCCCATGACCCACCTATATATATAGGGGTATTGGGGGCTTCTCAAAGAACAACTCAGTGCAAGCTGGTTGCTCTGCAAAGTTGTCATTCTCTCTGGTTTTGGTAACCGAGAGAGCCCGAGCAAGTGCTACCCGAAAAGGGAGGCGTAACAAGGGAAGGATAACTGTAGTTGCAACTGGCAGTAGGAGAGTGTGTTGGCAACTAGTACGCCAACAAGAGGGTGCGACTCCTTCCGATTCCTTGTGCGACAAGGAGATCACAGTTCCAGGCAGTCTGTGTGGACGACTGCAGAGGCAGGAGACCTCTACCGCTCGGAGGACAACTGTCAATCCTGACAGTCCCGGTGAGACTAGGATTCTTCAGTCCCGATGCGATCAGGAGCTGCACAGACACCGTCCAAGACCGCGCAAGGCGCGAGGTACTGTCGCCGAGCAAGCCTCGGGACAAAGTATGCATCCACAAACCATCTTTCCTATTGTATAGACGTTGACGTGATTCCTTTTGTTCTGGGTTTTGGGGAGAAAATTTTTGTTTCCGCTGCTTCTCTGCCTCCTCTAAAACCCAACACGTGTGACTATCTATATGACCATTCTAGATCCTTCTGGGCATGACTGTGGTGTCTTGCATAGCCTTTTTGCTGAGCATTTATCTAATTTCTTGATTTGGTGTGACACTATGATTCTTTTCTTTGATAGAATGGCCATTCTTTTGTAGCATGGCCATTTTGGAAATTTTCTAGGGTACTTCCATTTTTTCTTTGGGTTTCCATGTAATTTTTTGATTTGGATTGACTCCTAGCATCTAG